>CM077521.1:21037180-21637180 GCA_039654895.1 Mongoloraphidia duomilia | reverse complement strand
TTTCACCCTGTACGTCGGTTTCAATCACATAATTAGACACGATAGTTCGTTACATAAGCAAGCGGATTTATGTGACAGACGACAGTACAAAATAATAGGGCCTAATATCCGTGTGTTCGTTGCAACCGTGCTTCATGGTTCGTTATAGCGATTAAAAATAATATTGAACAAGATATATTTTTGACCGGACTTTCATTTTTGTTCGTTATAGCCAAGAGTTCGTAATAGCCAAGTTTCACTGTAGTAATCTCTATTTTTTAAAAACTAATAATTTAGTTAAAAAAGGCAAAATGTTTCTTTGTATCACTTTACTTTTACAGTAAATATATTTTACAGTGGGAACTAAAATTACTTATGTATATATTAAACTGATAAAAGATTATTATTCATATGTCTAACCAGGGCCGGCTCAAAACGACGTTCTTAAATTTTTTTAATTTTAAAAATTAGACTGTATTTTTATTAATACTAACGTACATAATTTCTAAAAGGGTTCAAACTTCGGACCATAGCTTGTTGCAATTTTTTTTGAAGTGAAAACTTCCTTAGGCGCGATAGGCACTTTTTGCCTGGGTACTGAAAAAATGTGAAGCGTCCTAACTACTTCCGTAAGAATTCGCAACCCTGCCGTAAGAATTCGCAACCCTGCCGTAAGAATTCGCAACATACTTATATCATAAAAACGGCCGTCTACATTACTTCGACTCATAGCGCAGTGGTTACGTCTTTGCGTTCTATGCTTAGGAACCTGGGTTCGAGACCTGATAGTAGCGTAGAATTTTTGGCGTTTTAACATTGGAAATGTTTATGTTCGTATATGGGGGCAGAGTTACGAGTTTTCGTTCAAGGCCAAAAGACAACGATGTCGCGATCAAGTGAGGAGCAATCATGCAAAATTGAACAAGTGCAATTTTTTCGAAATGTGTTTTATATCATGTCTAGTTAATTGAGAGGTATTTGCGACGATCTGCGGTGTTATTTTTGAGCAAATGTTAATAAATACTGTAGAAAAATCCATTTAAAAGTGTGTATAATAAACAGTTAATTATGTTTCATATATGCTGTTATCTTATCTTATCTTATCTTATCTTATCTTATCTTATCTTATCTTAGTTTCTAGCTTATAGCACGTAAATATAAAACAGTTAATCTGGCAAATTAAAAAAAAAAAATTAAAAAATTTTCTACAATAAAAAATAAAATCAAATTCTATAAAACATAAAGTTTTGAGTATTTCTGTGTACAAAATCAAATCAATAAAACAAATTTTTTTACACTTCAATAAAAACCAAATAAAATGTTAGTATGTTTTTTTAAAAAGTTTTTTGGACAATTTTACTGTCATGTTTGACGGCATTTGAGCTCTGAGGATGAGAATATAATTCTCGAAACGTCAGCTTAATAAATGCAATATTAACAGTATTTGCTTATTATTTTTGGATCCTTAAGCCATTTCAAAGCTGTCTTCTTTCATTATCATCAGGATCACCACTTTTCTGTTTTTAATTAAACAGTTCTTCACATCTATGCTGTTATCATTTCCAATGTCCTCGATGGTTGCAAGGATTGCGAAATCTGTGATTTTTTTTTCTAAATTCTACATGATATTTATTTATATATTTTTTTATTTTTGTTATATTCTTTTTTTGACAATAATTATAATTTTTTTGAAATCAAAATACAATTTTAGTATTTTAGTAATAAATTATTTTTAGTTCATAAATGCGCTATAATAGATGACACCAAAAATTAGAAAATCTGAAGTTTTCACTTCTGTCGTGTGGTCATAAGCACACACCAATTTTTTGAAATTGTACAATTGGTCCTAAGCACAACGTCCTCAGACATTAGTGGCATATATGATAATAAACCTGATCAGCGCTGTGCCGTTTTAAGCGCATACAAATTTCACTCAACGATTATGTTTTATTAACTTCCCGTTGGAAGTTGTTGTAATGGGGTTTTTAAATTTTTTTTTCATAACTGCAAATTGTTTGTTCTTACAATTTTGGTACTCCCAATAACGTACTGCCTCAAGCTAGTAGGTGTCTTAATCCGGCCCTGTTTCTGACAAATTGCTTCTGGTTTCTGACTAATAACGCTTGTCTTCGTGAGATATTTTATAGCGCTTGTTCGATACGGGTTATTAGCTCCATCTTGTTTACCTAAGTATGTTTTACTTTTAAACTGACATTTTAAATACTTACGATATGTAAATATTAAATACATTGTACGAAATATACCACAATATTTCAAACTAATTAGACTGCAACTTCAAAATATTAGAATATTATTAGCCTATACCGGTGGCTTCACTTGCTTCATTGAAGCTTTTTACAGAAACCTTATGTTAACCCACGCGTAGCCGGATAAGAAGTATATTTTATTCAAACCAATCAAAATCGGTTCATCAGTTCTCTACTGATTCTAGTATAACAATTTTGGAGACAATCCCATTTTAAGTTTCACTCAAAATAGAAAAAAAAACTTAAAAATCGCAAAAAAACTATATACTCAATAGGACAAACAGACAGACTCCGAGGACCTCAAAATAAAAAATATTGTGAAATTTTGAAAAATTAGTAGTGCCATTCATTAGTCAAACAAAAGGCATGGTTTTCAAAATTACAACCGCAAATTAATTCACGTAAGTATACATCTATACAGGGTGTATCACAGAAAACCGAACATATAGCCCGGGAAATAAAGGTTTTAGGTCGCAAATAATTCCAAAGGAGCTGGATTTTTCACAGATGGTAGAACACCTTTAGACATGTATTTTTACAAAAGTCCCCGGTTATCCCCCTTGTGCTTCCCCCGCCATCCCCTTTTGAATATAATTTTGCAAGCCTTACGGAAAACGCTAATATCTCCTTAACCAATGTCTGAAATCAGACGACTTTTTTTTTGTTTTGTTCCTAATTAGTTACTCTAAAAAATTTCCCCTCTTCAATTTTGCGATAAAATCAATATATGCTTTGCAAATTATTAATAAAGAGAAAATATCAGTTTTTAAAAGAATATTTCACAAAATATTTGCATATAACTTTTTGATGAACCTGTTTCGAAATATCTCAAAAACGATTCTTTCATATTAAATAGGATTACATTTCCTACAATTTTCATCCTTACAAATTTTCTGTGGTACAAATAGTAAGCGCGCTACAGCTTCTTGAAAATCGCACGCGCTTTTTGTAGCCTTGGAAACCGATTGTTAAAACGTAATGTCCTTTTCAATAGCTTTATTTATTGTGTTCTTCATCGAATTTTAAATTGAAAATGCACATGTTCATAAAGCAAAGAACGCTCTAAATCGTGATTTTTGTCCCATATCGATATCGTTAAAAATTTCGAAGCTATAGCCAGTCAAAGTTGAAGTCATCATAGAGCCTTACTTTTTTTTTGGACACGTGTTACGAGTACTTTCCATACCGAATAAAAAAATTTCCGTCTAGTAACCTATAAAAAATTTAAGGTCCAATCTCACTAACTTGAAAAATTTTCAAGTTATAAGCATTAATGTTCATGTCTAAAGGTGTTCTACCATCTGTGAAAAATCCAGCTCCTTTGGAATTATTTGCGACATCGGGTGTTTTTTTCCTTTCATTTCCTGGGCTAATAGGGAAAACTCCATTGTGCAAATTAGTTAGGATCAACGATTACTTTGGCCACATATGAGAATGGGTACCATGGTAACGCTGACTAACCATTATTTAATAACGTTGGATACTGTGGATGAAAGAACTAAGTCTACCAAGATTTCTGTTAGATTTCCATTTGTGAAGAACTTATCTTATAAGATCAACAGATTATTTTCGAACACAAATATTAAGTTGGTGTTTTATAACTTAAATAAATTGGATAGGTTATTCACAAGACTTAAAGATAAGACGCCTATCTCACATCAATCTAATATTATTTATAAAATACCTTGTGAATGTAATAAGTGTTATGTGGGACAAACTAAACAGTTATTAAAAAATAGAATTTATCAGCACAAAATGGACTGTAGAAACATAAACTTATTAAGTGATAATAAAACGGCGTTGTCATCTCATCATTTCGACACTGGGCATAAATTTCTTTTCAATGAAGTTCAAATATTAGATAAAGAGTCAAATTGGAAGAAACGCAATATCAGTGAAATGTGTTTTATTAGAAAAAACAATTCAATCAATTATAGAACAGACACTCAAAATTTAAGTAGTCAGTACAATTATATTATGAAATTATACTAATTTTTGTATTATTATTATTATTGATTGTTAAAATTTATAGTCAACATAATTTGTTACCATGTTACCATGTTTTTGTCTTATGTACCCTATCTTATGTTAATTGCTATGGTTAGTAATTAATATTAATTTTCATAAATATTGTTATTTTTATGATTGTACTTGAAAAAGTCTAAATCTATAGACGAAACGTCGTACATTTAATTTAATAAATCAAATTATTTTGTCCACTATCCTGCGATTTTGCTTAATTTTATTATAATCACGATGGACACGATTTCTAATATAAATTATTTAATAACAATAATAGCTAATAATGAATAATTAGAAAAATCAGTTAAAATAAATTCTTCAATATTAAATGAATTTATTTTTATTAATGAAACAATTTTTTATTAAGAAAATATTTTTTTAACTAATAATTAAACAAAACAAACAGTTAAAATAAAAAATTAAAGCAAATGTTCAAATAAACCTCCATTTTGAATTAAGCAGTGGCTTAATCTGTTACAAAAACTTTGTCTCACTTTATCTAACATTACAGGAGTCATATTGAAACATACTTCGACGATTTTGTCTTTAAGTTCATCCAGATTTTGTCAAATGAACAGCAATATGCATTTGTTACTGTATACGTACACCATGGTAACCATGGTAACGACCTCTGAATAGAGGGCAAAGCAATCTCTGATCTTAACTAATTTGTACTGTGTACTTTTCCCTATGTTCGGTTTTCTGTGATACACCCTGTATAAGGTATACTAATATTATAAAGAGGAAAAATTTGTGAGTTTGTGCGTTTGTAAATTGTGGATAATTTCTGGAACTACTGTACTGATTCTAAAATTTCTTTCACTAATAGAAAGCTACGCTATCCCTGAGTGAAATAGGTATTTTATTTTGATAAATTTCTAGCGGGGGGATAGTTCCAGTGGGATAGTAACAACACCTAACTGAAATTCTTTTGCAGTTTAGCGTATAGGCGGAATCCTACTAATATTATAAACACCACCAACCCGTTATCGCTTCGCAGGGGGAGAATTTCTCGCTGGGGGGGGGGTAATAAATCATAAATTCTTAGCACCCGGGCGAAGCCGGACGGGACCGATACCTAGGTTATATTACAAATTCGGTGATAGTGGCAAATCGCCAAATTACGCATTTTTTTCTCAATTAAAAAAAGCACTTCAGGCTTAACAATCACAAAACAAGGTTGTACGACATCCCTGCCAAACGTCCTTTTAATGATGTTATTATGAATGTAAATTATGAACCACCACAGACTGGAGCAGCTCCGAACTTGATTACAAACGGCATTAATTTTTACACGGACGTCATTAAGGCTATTATTTATTTGTTTTGAAATTAATGACTTCTGATAAGAATCGTTGCCGGCCAATGCATCGCAAAACGCACGTACAAATGTGTTTGGGTACAGAACGTCCGAAAACATTATTTACCTAGTAGAGTTTAAATACAATACATGCTATCAATTAATTGTTATTTCAAGCTAAGATGCTAAGTTTATAAATGAAATGACAGTACATTGACATTGGCTAAACATATTTGAAAAATAAATTAATATATTCTCAGATATTTATGAAGCTTTTTATGTAAAAAAATAACTGCAAGGACAAAAACTCACCAATAAGTTTATACGCAAGAAATTCGCTTACCTGTAAAGAGAAAAAAAACAATTAATAATGTATTTTTGATAACAAATTCTATATTTACAATTATTTATAATGTAGTGACTTGGAATTTTGATAATGGTTCTTGTAGGTACCTACTAGGTTCCTATATTTTTGTTAAGTACTAGCTGTTCTATTTGACTTCGCCCGACTGAAGCTCAAAATTACAAAGTTTTGCTCATTCTAAATAGTGATAGTATCAAAGTACCTATCTGGAAAAATCCATCTACTCGTCGTACACCTGTTCAGGTGGTATTCCGGCAAACCGTCCAAAATTTCTTATTTTTTAAACCAATTTATGTTATAGACTTTCAAATTTCTGACAAAGATACTGAGACCAGTTTGGTTCTATCAATAATATTTTTAAAATATTAGTGTTTCTAATATTATACAATAATCTTTCGTATTTTTATGAACAATGAACTAATCGTCTCGATAACAGCTGATAAGTATTTTTACTTAAAATGAACTCCTGACTTAAAAATTTTACTTTGTAATCATCCCAGTTAGATTCACTTTTCCAATTAAGTTTTACGATTTTAACTAAAATTTAAAACAGCTTTCAACAAAAGAAAAATTTAGATATAGTTATCAAAATCTATATTACAATATTAAAGATTATCGGGATTGAACTGGCTCACCGGGATACCACAAATTTCTCAGTGAGTCGTCATTACGGTCATGGTTTAAAATAAATTATAATTATTAGTTTATTACGACCATGCTATGGAAAATCGATGAATATTATACCGGGTTGTGCAAAAACCTTTGTTGATCACTGCATCCCGCGCTTTATTGAATTCAATCATATAACGAAAATGTAGTTAAAGCAAATACTACAAATACCAGAGCATAAAATACTAATTTGTGTCGCCTAGTGACAGTTGGTTGTGCCGGTGGCACAAGAGTTAGAATTTTAATTTTTCGGCATAATATATTGTATCTGCAGTCTGCAGTATGAGGGGTAGGCAGGTTAAGATGCAAAAGACACCACGCTATAATTTTTAGTTTTTTATTCATTAAATACCTATAATAAAATATACTATGCTTTAAAATTGCGTATTTTTTATTTATCCTTGAAGCTTTGCAACATTTTTTTAGTGGACCTAATTCTCAAACTCTAGTGCCGCCCAGTGAAAATTGCTTAAAATATGCTCTGACAAATACAAGTAAATATAAGCAACTCTTCAAAGTTCCCAAACATTCTTACGGCAGTCAAAAAAACAGTACTACCATCTATGAGCTCGGGTTGCCACCGGTGTAGCAACAATTAGGTATTTAAGTTTAAAAAAAATTATTAATTTTTTAATTTTTTCTAATAATTTAACATAAATAATATTGAAAATCGAAAAGAAACATTTTTTTAAAGCTATAGATAAATTACTAAAAATTAATTAAAATGTATAAAAATTTAAAAAATATCACGTGACTTCAAAACGCGCCAGGAATGTTTGTGACGTCGTTATGTTAAAATGTGTCTGCATTTGTTGGTATTTGTGTATATGTATTACACATACTATCAAAAATAATAAATTTTTAACTTGGTAACCATGGATACAAAGACCATAGATAACATAATGACGTCACACGCGTTCGGATTCTTTCGGCGCGTTATCGGAACTGAGTTTAAAAATTAATTTTTATTTAAATATAACTTTTTAATTAGTAAGCAAAAAAATTAAAAAAAACAGTTTTGCTATAAAACTTGTATGTGGTCCTTCCATTTAAGTAAAAAAAAAAATTCATTTAAAAACCCAATTGGCTACATTATTAATTCTCTCTTACATAATATTGTCTAAATTATTTTCCTTAGATATATAGCTACGCGGGATAATTGAAAAAAATGTGAAAAAAATTCAATCTGCTGATTACTTACCTACATTATAATATTGTTTCTATATAGTAGGTAGGTATTTAATAATACGTCAAAACTTTTTTAGTAGCATCTCAAGCCGCGCGCGGCGCTAGAGTTGCTTGTTGTCAATTTTAGGCCAGAGTTGCATGTATTTAAAATTTGGTTAAAGGCACTTTGCTCATTGTAGCTATAACTACATTAGTATTTTCCAAGCCTTAAATGTGTTCTCAGTCTAGACCTGAAAGGGCATTATCGATACATACAAAATTTTATGCAAACAAGGTTCTTGGTTCAAGAATATGAAATTTTGACAATTTTTTTCATTACTTTTAGGGAGACTGCAATAACTTTTATATTTCTTTGGACAGCCTGTACACGTATCAAAGACATAAAGTCTAAAAGTAGGAAGATAGCGGGTTATGCATATTGTGAGATACAGTAGATAGTTATAAACATTGAAATAAGCATACACATTCATTGTAGTGTAGTGTAGTTCCAATGCATACATAGTTCATCATTAATCATACAGACATATAACTTAATTACATTCATACATGAATTAGTTCACGTTCACTTCTCTACTCTTCTTCTTCTTCACAACCTGAACCGTGAATGTATTGCATTTGTTTGCGATTAGTATTACAAGCTTTACGCACCATTATGTACTCGATGTATGATGTACCCACACTACTGCACTGGGTGTTGAAGGTTCGTTTTTTTGTTACGGCGGAACTTAACACTGCCATCGTAACCTAAAAAGCAGTATCTCCAAATTGTTAGTTTCGAGAAAAAGCGCCTTTGCATTGATTATGTCGGGTACATAATATTATATAGGTACTGCAAAGTGCATAAGATATTTTTTGTTAATCTAGTGCTATTACTGCTTTCTAGCTTTGCAGAATACAGTCTAACAGATATTACCATAACAAACCTAAAACGTGAAGAAGTATAAATGGGGAAAAAATCGAGATAGGTACTGCTTTTTACGTTCGGACGGCAGAATATTTGAAAGTGATGTTCTGTGAACACTGATTATTGTCTTACGTCTTTATTTTAAAACTATAAGCTTTTACCGATGGTTTCGCTCGCGTAAATTACGATTTTATCCGCCAAGTAAGTTGTGTTCTTGTGTGTTTTGACGGGAATATGCATACCCATGTAAAAAGTAGGTATCCTATGTAGTATGTGTATTAATTGACAGTGTAAAAAGTTTAATTATTTACACCAAATTACAAAACTCAACTTGTGATAATTTCGATTTCAATAATTTCAATTGTGTTTTTCTCTGTATGAATTCTAAATTTGAATAATTTTTCAATGCAATTTTTTAACTCCCCAATGTTTGTGTCACCCAAAGTGTATTTTCGCAGTAATGTGATCGACAATGTTGTTTCTTTCCAACGAGTGAAAAATTTAGCTGCAGACCTAAAATGAATGATCCAGGACATAGATCATTCAAGGAACTAGATGAATGCTGATTAGTAAATCGTTATTAAATTTATTTCAGTACAAATACGAGATAAGCAGTTTTTTTAGCCTTTTGGGCGCTGATATTATCTACCATAATGAACTATAATACATTATGATGAGTCACAAAAACAACAACACTTTTCAGTGCTCCACTATACTATTTTTTTAAATTATATAAAATAATAAACGTGGGTTTCTATTATTATATTCAATAAAAATAACATAAATTGTATCTTATGGCGATCTCGCACAATTGACTGCTGCTCATTTGTTTGCAACGTTACCCACATGTTTTTATTATAAAACAAAACACATATATAGGTACCTACAGCATTTATAGAAAAGAGCTCAACCACAGTATTCAGAAAAACAGACAGTCATTTTATGATATACATATATAATTCCACAATTTAAATAAAGGTAACCCTTAATTTTCAGCACAGGTACTACTTTGTGTTAAAAAAAAATTTAAAAAAAAAAATATGGTTCCATGTTTACATTTTAATAACAATTATTACAAGTAAAAAAAAGGTCGAATTTTACAAAAAATAACCAGTACTATTTTACCACACATTTGTTTTTTTTATCCCCAGCTTCGATTGCCCGATTAATGTCAGTTTTTGCCCGAGCTTAACCCTATTTTTGCCCGAGCTTAACCTGGTAAAAATACCCCAAAAAGTATAGACCGCCAATTAATTAAATTCTAGAGTAGAATAGAAAAAAAAAACATTTCGTCTGACTTGTCAAAATACAAAAATGATACAAATAAAGTAATCAAGTTTCTTCAAAATTGGTCCAATTGTTTTCGAGTGATGCCGGTATAAACAGATAGATAGACAGACAAACAGACAAATAAATTCTCTCATTAAAAACTCAAAAAACCCGGCCTCAAAAAAAAAAAAATCAGCAGGGGAAAGTACCGAATATTGCACATGTGCCCAATTTGCACAGTGGGTTTATTTCGAAACTAATAAGATTAGAGCTAAGTATTCTATAGTTCTAACTTCGCAGGCGACTCTTAAAGATTTCGCCTCAAGTCTAGTACCCCCGAGAACAAGTATAGGTATGGCAGTAGTGTTAAAAAGCGTGAATCGCCGTATTTCAAGTTTTTAAGAGTATCTGGAATTTATTTAGTTTTATGCAAAAAAGTTAAGTGAAACATTCCAGTCTAGATGTACCTTGAATTTATAGACTATTTTCTTTATTTTTTATCGCACAGAATATAACTGATTGTAAATATGCTTTTTAAAACACTCTAACCTCAAAGTATCATGTGCCCTAATTTCGCACACCAAGGGGTTCCTACTACTCTTTTTATACATGGGGGTTCCTACTATCGCAGTGTGTGATATTAGGCGCAGAGTGTATGTTTTGTTTGAGATTGTTCTCAAAGGACACGAGGTGAAAAATGGATGACAAGTAACCAAAGTTAATACAAATGGGGCCATGAACAATGCTCCGATTCCGATAAGAAGACAATGTTTGTGGTGAAGTGTCCTAATGTCGCCTATCCAAATGTGGGATTTGCGATTTTAGGATACCATATTTATTTTTACAAAAAGCGTCATTTTTTTGTTTATTTTTATACTAGTCAGGTTTGTGTTCTTTATATTTAAATTTTTTTTATACCGCATATTGTTTTATTGATAAGCACAATACCTACACTGGGAGCTCATAATCGCAGCTCTAAGATATTTTTCCTCCCAGATGCAAGCCCCAGAAAAAAGGGGTGCGATATTCGGGCACTATCTCTTTACTTTTGGACTTTGGTTCAAATTGGACAAATACTAATGTAATTTTATTTCTGTACAAATGATTTTAATTTTTCTTAATTGAAATAAAGAAAGTAATTCAGTCAGTTCGTTTAATTTCAAAAGTTATTAACATAGTGAAATGAGGCATAGATACAGCGCTCTAGAACATCGGAAGTCAGAGTTGTGTGTATGAATGTAGACATTGGTTATAGGCACTTCCGGTGCTCGTATTTTTGAATTTTCGTTCCATCCGGCGGCTGTCATTGCAACATTTAGTTCCCTATCAACCACCTGTTTACGCGCACCGCTTATATTCAAAACACACACACAGACACACACAATATATGCACGTTCCGTGTTTTTACCTATAGGGTTGGGATTACATCCTTGTTAACTTCCCACTGGAAGTTATTGTAATGGGTCCGAAAATCGAAATCAAAAAGGAAAAAAAATTTTTATATTTCAAGGTCACTACACTATTTTTACACTACTTTTAGAAAGATGTCTGTGTGTGTGTGTGTGTGTACGTACGTACGTACGTACGTATGTGTCCATTTCTTTCTAAGACGAAATCTCGAGAACGAAAAATGATATCGACTACGTTGGGGTGCCAATCGACGCGTATTAACGTAAATATGATCTGAAAGGAATTTTTTTAAAATCGGTTCAGCCGTTCTTTTTTCTTAACCAAATAACCTCCAAAAAAGTAGATTTTACACAATATCTCGCGAATAAAAAATTATATCGACTTCGTAAGGGTGTCAATCGAGGCGTGTTAACGTCATTTTGATCCGACATAAATTTTATAAAAATCGGTTCAGCCGTTTTTTTTTTTTTTTTTTTTTTTTTAATTATTGATGTTTTAATGATTAAAATGATTACTTTTCTGTGTAATATCTAATTTAATTATTATTATTAAATATTTATCAAACTGGGAAGTTCGTCGTGTGGACCTCAAGGGTCGCACTTTAGTTCTAATAAACGACCCACCTCACGGCTTGTTAATAATATTCCGAAGCCGATTCGGAAAATATGGATATTTCGATTTTTTTGCACATCAGATTCCGTTCCCGATATAATTATAACGGATGTTAAACGTCGATGCCGTCGATCGTTGCTTGCGATAAAACCCGCCCACTGCGCGTACGTCCCCTTTTTGATAATTTAATTTGGAAAAAATCAATGCGAAGAATGTTAAAAAACTACTGTGACTGTTTTAGTTAGAACTTTACCTGCAGTATAAAAAGATTAAAAAATTAGTACATAAGCCATATTTTTAATTCCGATTCCGATATAACACACAAGTACAATTTAGAAAATTTCGATCAATTTACGAAATCCAAAAAAGCGGATCTACTGCGACTGTCAGAAACTAGAGATTTGGCAAAAAGAGCTCATATTAATTAGAAATATCATTCAATGTAATAATAATAAGATACTATACATATTACTGATCTTTAACATTGAATTATCATTTTTACTCACTGGGCTATGTGCAGCAATTTTGATCACTTTGACTATTTTCATGCTCAACTTGACATTTTTAACCGACTTCAAAAAAAGGAGGTGGTTCTCAATTCGTTTGTATTTTTTTTTTATGTTTGTTACCTCAGAACTCCGTCATTTATAAACCGATTTTTATTATTTTTTTATTTGAAAGGATATACTTTCAGATTGGTCCCATAGAAATTTCATCAAAATCGGTTCAGTAGTTCGGTTGATTTTAATAAAAGTTAATAACGGCGTATGATTCCTTAAGGTAAATGTCACTTTTTGACACTAAAAAGTAAAAAATAAAAAACTTTTTAACAAAAAAAAACCTCCTTCAAAAAGTCACTAAAAAGGGGAAAATAATGAAATTTTGAGATCTGCGCCAATTTAATAAAATATAAAGTTGGTTAAAAAGAAGATATTAATCACTATATACTATACTTTTGATCGACTTCATATTTTATTAAATTGGCGCAGACATCAAAATTTCATTATTTTCCTCTTTTTAGTGGCTTTTTGAAGGAGGTTTTTTTTTGTTAAAAAGTTTTTTATTTAATGGGAATCCCCAGTCACTCACAATCACCAAAGTTTTTGTCAAAAACGGTTGGGTGTCCCGGGGGTTAGTTATGGGTACCATTCAACTTGTTTGTGATTATTGTGCCATCATAAGGTATCATTTATAGTTCAGACCACAAGTTAATCAAAATGTGGACCTCCAATAAAAAACACTGTTTTCGGGGTCACTCTTTCAATATCGTCCAGCCCTAGTTCACAAAAATAATACTTGCAGTTCTGCAATACACATTAATAATATATGGTTATAATATGTACGTATTTGCTAATTACTAATGACGCTAATGAACGATTAAACTACACAGTTGACCTGTTGGAATCACTGGCTAAAGACAGATTATTAGATTCTATAAGATTATTATCGATCTAAACTTCACATGTCAAATTTTACATATTATAAATAAACTTGATTCGAAACTATATTTTTCTGCCACCTGCATTATTTGCCGGATGCATAGCGACATAAAATGACATATTTTTACAATGAAGTGTTTTTTTTTATATTTTATTTATTCAAGTGTTATCCAGGCCTAGTACCAATTCATTATTTCAACTACAATTTAGTCACTTCTTAACCACAATAATGTTATTATTGGATACCTATATACATTTCGAGAGCTATGCTCCCATCTTCAGCAAAAACAGTTTTGTTGTGACTAAATTGTTGTTATATTTTTATAGTTTTCAACCACACTGCTCGTAATATTCTTTATTTCAACTTACTGTTTTTGTTACTTATTTGAAACAATAAATCCATTTAATATTTTCACTCGTTCTTAGATTAGAACCTGGAAATAGTGTTTTTTATAAAACGAACCATCGACATGCCATAAAAACGGCGAAATTCCTACATTTCGCGACTATTTTCGATATCATTTTTAAAATAAATGAAAGAATAAAATTGAATTTAAATCGATTCAATATTTTGTCAGTAATAACGAATTTCTGAAACAATTTTTACCGCTATGTCAACAAGTCTTCCTCATTGGACGTTGCATTCAATGTTTGAACGATTTACAAATGGGCTGATTTTAAAATGTGTACGTTTTGAGTTAAAAATTTTGTTGAGCCGTAAAGGGTTAAAAAAAATCTCATGAAAGATGCACGACCGGACCCACCTCCTTACATTTAGAAACAGATATCGACATTAACACGAAAATAAAAATAAAAGAAAATCAAATAGAAACAAAAACGTATCGTCGAAAGCGAAACAACACACCATCATCAGACAACAAATTTTTAACGTGCACGCGGTATTCACCGATATATACGCCTTTTGACCATAAAACTTAAGGAGGTTGAACTGTATACTATGTATATATTGTAGCCACGTACAGTTTAAAATGCTCATAAAATTATCAGGAGTGCGTTTCAAAACAAATACGTTTTCATACAAAATTAGGCTTAATATATAACAACAATTAGTTTAAAAATCGCTCAAAATAAAACGCGCCAGCTTTTCTTTTCATCTTTATAAGATCTGGTAACACTGTATAAGTTTATCCTTAATGTCTACGCTGTCTTAAATACTTAAAATGTTAAACATTTAAAACATGTACTAGTATACCAAAAACAACTGTGATTTTTAAACAAGCCGTGAGGTGGGTCGTTTATTAGGACTAAAGTGCGACCTTTGAGGTCCACACGACGAACTTCCCAGTTTGATAAATATTTAATAATAATAATTAAATTAGATATTACACAGAAAAGTAATCATTTTAATCATTAAAACATAATTATTATTTATTTTTAACAATAATTTTTAAAAAAACGGCTGAACCGATTTTTATAAAATTTATTTCGGATCAAAATGACGTTAACACGCCTCGATTGACACCCTTACGAAGTCGATATAATTTTCATTCTCAAGACTTCGTCTTAGAAAGAAATGGACACATACGTACGTACATACGTACACACACACACACATACACACACACAGACATCTTTCTAAAAATAGTGCAAAAAATAGTGTAGTGACCTTGAAACATAAAAATGTGTTATACATTTTGATTTCGATTTTCGGACCCATTACAATAACTTCCAATGGGAAGTTAACAATGGGAAGTTAATAAATTTCAAATATCTTCCTAAGTATTTATACACGATATTCATTAACACTGATATGTTCCATCAGAGATGAATGAGTTATAGCTAATCAGTAAGCGTGCTCTAGAAATTTCATTTTTATATAACGATAAATATATTATTGTGATGTGATTTTTATGAAATTCTATCATAAATCAAAAGTAAAACCACGCAGCCATCGCCCATCATCTAACAAACGAACTTAATGTCCCTGTTCACACTCCTATAAAATCCGTTTTAGGGAATTTTCGACCGTTTTCATGCATTCCTTGATTCGGGATCACTCAAAACCAAACATATCCCATGATTACATGGTAGCTTAGTCTAAAATTCACGAACTCAGTCAAAATGTCCATCTCTGAAAATCTGTATCGACTGAAGCAGGACAGGTTAAAATAATTGAAAATTTTTAGTTGGAAAGCAGCTAATTATATAATTGATTCGAAACATTTTCCAATACGTTTCGAATCAATTATATAATTGGCTGCTTTCCGACGAAAAATTTTCAATTGCAATTCAGCCGTATAAATCTATTAATTTAGGTTAAAATAATGTTAAATTATTATATTTAACATCTGAGATAGAACACGCAATATCACAAAATCTGAAATATCCAAATAATAAATTATACATGGTTTTAAATCTTAATTAATCAGCAATTGCACGGTTTGTCATACGGATTGCATAAGTTTAATTTCGGTGTCCTATACTAATAAACAGTTTTTGCTGTTTTTCTCAAAATAGGTAACTTTATGTGGACATATATAGTACCTATCTATTTTTGAATGAACACTCCTTATTTATTCTTCAAAACAATTCACCAAACGTCAACAAAAAACGCATATACCAAACTGAGGTTAATAATAAACGTTCTTTATCTTTAAAACTTAATCCGCGGTTTAATGTATCCCCTGGGACATACATTTTCATGCAGGTAGTTTGACTTTAGTATATACGGCTGATTGTACACTGATAAGGGTTACTGAACAGCAGCAAATTTATATAATATTACGTTTCAATATAGAAAAATTAATTTTAATCAACCAGTGTTACAGTCGGGACTCAAACCAGAAACTTCCACTTTTGCGGCGGATGAGTTATCAATTACTTTACTGTAACACAATTAATCAAATAAGCATTTCTATATGAAGTAATTTGTCACAAATAAATCACAACATGCGAGAGTTAATAGTTTTAAGGTTAATTACAATAACGTGAACCTTCAAGTAAGAGAGAGCTCTACATAATTTGGCTGCTACCCGCAGTAACCCTTATCATAAATTGGCATTTCTCTATCCCTGTATTAGAGGGCTGTTGTATCACTGTGTTTATGTTTATACAGTATACTATGTATGCTCAATAAGGGAGAAAAATCCATGTACTTACAGGCACTTTCCAAACATCTACAAAATCTTTACGCATTTCAAAACACCACGCACTGTTAAAAATTCAATTAATCAAAATACATTACGTAACTTTAGGGATTCATTGCAAATTGCATTTCACAGCTCTGCCTTGTAGAGTGTAAATCAAACTTTAGACAGACAGTGCTGTATGTATATGATACACAATATGTAGGAGTTGGTCAGTAAGTACACGAGAATTATGGCTTAGAATCGCTTGCTTTACCTCTATATTTCATACTATCGTACTTCGTAATAAACAAGGATGTAGCGGAGACAGCGCGACCGGTAACCCCTGATCAAACGTTCAACATATTCAATCACCACTAATTATATAGGCAATATTGCAAATTCAATTCTGACAAGTGATGAGAGATTACTTTAAAGCTAGATTTCAAATAGGGCTTAGTTCACAAATTTTTTAAGAGGCGGCAATAAATTCTGTTTTCATAAAAATCTGACATATTAACTTGTTTATCAGATACAATTAAAATTTGTAAGATTCGAACTTTTTATGTAATATGGTGAATAAATGGTTCACATTTCTAGAAGCGTGTTAGATTAAAATGAGGCTAACAGCAAATGTACGGTAAGTGCGTACATTTGCTGTTAGATACAATCTGACTAGTCCATCCAGTATCGGATTACTTCAACTGAGTCAATTTGGGAAGTTCGGAACTGGTTTTAATATTTTGGACTTCCGAAACCTAGCCTTTTCCACCAACAGATATAGTAATTATCACATGAACAGAACATACTTGGCTAGGATGCAAAAAGTATCTGAAAGGTTATTCCACTGTGTTGAGTTTCAAGCGACCAATCAGATGCTGTCAGATATTGATCACGCAGTTTTATTACTATATCTGTTCATGGAATAGACTATATAGTTCCGATATCGACAAAGGGCTATAAAA
Organism: Mongoloraphidia duomilia; assembly: GCA_039654895.1. NCBI lineage: Eukaryota > Metazoa > Arthropoda > Insecta > Raphidioptera > Raphidiidae > Mongoloraphidia > Mongoloraphidia duomilia. The sequence continues at coordinate 21,619,706 of CM077521.1, read as the reverse complement.
ATACTGCACGTAGAAGTTACATCCACTTTTTTATAATCGAAATAGGTATGTTTATCGACATAAAAAATATTGGATGAAATTTTGAAAGTCAGAAATGTGCAAACAAACAAAAATTAACTTTAATTAGGAAACATAATTAGTTAATTTATAGGAACACTTAAAATATTAAAATTCTTCATTATATATAACTTTAGATAGATCACCAATCATTGGTAAAAAGGCCCACATTTTGATCGGAAAATGAAGCAAAAATTTGTCAATTTTTAATCTTTCCATTAATTTCGGAAACCGATATTAATCTTTTCCCGATCTCTTCCGGAATTGATGTTTAAAAATTTTGTCTGATATCCTGGAATTGGGAAATCTCGGAATATACCAAAAGTACTTAAAGAGTAATTTTTACCTGTCTACGCTCAGGCTAAAATATGGTTCGTGTCATAACCAGGGGCGGATTTACATAGGGAATAATAAAGTTTAAGCCCTGGGCCTCCAAATTTCAAGAGCCACAAAAATTGAATTATTATCATAAATTTTTAAAGACTCTTAATCTAAGAAAAAAATGGGGCCCCATTGGACTTCAATAAGCCCTAGGCCCCGAAAAAACCTAGATCCACCCCTGGTCACAATCGATATTAATACGAGCGAATCTGTGAATCGACATTCATGCGAATGAAATCGCAGGAAACAGCTAGTCATTATTAATTATAAATGAAAAAGAGCGAGAGACATGTACATTTGTCCGAACTACAGTCCTGCATCGGTATAGGTAAACAGGTAAACCATAGACGGTATGGGCGGTGCACAAGTGTCGTTTCTCTCATATCGTGCACACACCATGGCAGGGTTATGCAAGACCTTTGGGCGGTAGGACTCATGTATATGTGTGAGTAAGTGTTGTAGGTATGTTATCACAAACGACTCGTCAGCTGGGGAAAGTCAAACTATCAAACCTCGCCCCAAAAATATATATCTTATGACCGAGCCATGTCATTTAGATATTATTGAAATATTAATTATCAAAAAATAAAATTGAATGCTTTGTATGTTTTTTTTTTAATTTTTAATTCAATAACAAGTTCAGCAACAGCTGGTATTAAGTAGAATAGGTATTATAATCTAATAATGTGGGCTATATTCTGATATTTATTAAACATTGTATTTTCGAGTATTTTAAGTATCATTTATACCTTAAAAAGTGAGTAGGTATGTCAGCATCGCGGATATAGACAGATGACGTGAATACCGTTAAACAGAAATAATTGTATTCTTTGTAATGAAAATAAATACATCCACTTTTATTTATGTTATAAAATAAAATGTTTATAAAATAAATTAAAATAATTATAATTTCATTTTGTTATATTGTAAAATTGTTATCCAATACCTAGGTATATATTTTCATTATTAAAGAAAATAAAAAACAAAATATTAAAAGCCTTCGGGATTCGAACCTGGGCTTGGTATTTGTGTCTGTCGGTAGACTCGAACTCTACCGCACGACCACCATGGCTTACTGTGTCTGACACCTTAACATAGTTACACATGCTGTTTTGTTTCACATGAAGAAAAAAATAGCAGGTATTTGAACAAAAATATAAAGATGTTAATTAACTTGTGTACGACGTTTCGTTACATCTAATATTTATAAAATACCACCTCAGTATGAGACCCAACATATTAGACATAATTCACGTCAAAACATGATCAACTACTATGAATAACATTTTGTAAAGTAAGTAATAACTCTTAGACCATTTGTTCACACAACGTGAGTTTTGCGTCACGGTATCTCTGGTGGAAGAATTTTCTTCGAAACAATGCGTTCAGACCTCGAAAGTAGGATACATAGCGTCATACATGCGTATTTCTGGTGGAAGAGTAAATCATTATCAGTAATAATATTGTCTTCGAAAATGTTTATACGTGTTATTTACGGTTTACCTATATTTTTTGTGATATAACCAGATAAGTTTTTACACCATCTAATGACGGCGTAGGTGCCGGGTGCCTTACATTTTTAAATGAAAATACATATAGTAATACGTTTTTATCAAAAATTTTATGTGTTTTCATATAGAAATAACAGGGTGTTTTCGGTGTACTTTTTTTATTTTTAATGGGTACAAGTCAAAAGAAGACGACTAGTATTTTTTTATATACTTAGTTGAAATATAAAAGTTGTAAAATAATTAAGTAGGTACCTAAGTATTTGAATTTGAAAAAAATATTTAATTTTTTGTTTTATTAATAGTTTATCATAAATAATATTGAAAATTTGTTAAAGCCATAGATTATTAATAACAAATTAATTAAAATGTATAAAAAATATAAATAAAAAATATTACCTGAATACAAAACGCGCCAGGAATGTTTGTGATAATTTTGATACTCTTCCTCATAAATTAGCATCATGTCAACTAAATCAATATTAGAATATGAATTTCGATAGATAATCATTTTGCTCTCTCATCATACAACTTCTTTTTCTAAGGTGTTTTAACACTGATCGTGTTCTTTTGACCTATAGACCGAGAACACCCAGTATATCATTTATCAAGGTAATCTAGAAATATTTAGATCAAAAATGCACTGGAATTATTGAAATAGGAGGACCGCTGTATAAGCTGTGAGAGGACCCACAAAAAAGTAAGTAGTTAGGCGCAGCTTTTTATTCCGAGAAATTTTATATAGATCACTTTGATCTAAAATAATTAGAAGAGCACACATGTTCAATTTTACAATAAGAAATCTCTATGTTCCAAAAACAACTTTACACGATAAATATCTATAATGTGTGACAAATTTCATAACTGTTTGACTACATGTTTAAAACTGTTATGTACGCACGTGATTAGGCTGAGTTTCAAGGAAAATAAAATATAAATTTAATAATCAGTCTGACAAGATCAGCCTTTGCACTGACTGCACTGACCTCACAATGTAAAATCCTTAGTCTACTGTCACTTCTATAAAGCTCTGGGCGACAGTTCTGGAAATGTGCAGTGAAAAATGTTATGAAATGCATTTATTATTACTTATTTGACGCAGTACTACCTATTTAGGATAATACTGTAAAAATGTTAAAAAATCAGAGGCTGGAAGACGGTAAGTCCTAGCCGTACCGAGTGGAGAAAAGTGGGGCAGGTCAAGGCCCTTCATGGAATGTAGCGCCACGGAGTTAGTTTTTGTAAATACGTTTTCCTGATTAGCCATTACAATTTTTGATAAGTCGTATATTTTACTTAGCATATAGGTACTACGAATGGCGAGGATGTAAACATTATTATCAAAATAATGAATTATTTAATTCTAAAAAAAATAAAAAATGTTGTAAACGGTTATAACAATTGTTTATTTGTTATCCTGGCATAATAGAAATTGTTGTCCTAATTTACATAGCACTGAAAAGCGTATATATCTATTATTATCAAAAAATATTTTGAATTAAATAAGTATTAAAATATATTCATTAGGTTTTTAACTTAAATCTTGCTTCGAATTTTACCGAGAACAAGAAAATTTCCTTAGTCAAACAATTATTTACTATTTGTTATTATTATTTTTTATGATACTGAATAGCATTGTTTTTCTACCGAAATAAAATATTAAATCACCTTGAAGTTAAAAGTTACCGATTATTATGATGTATTTTGTTTTTTTAATTTTTTCATGGGTTGTTTTGTTGCTTTATTTAGCTATTTTGATCAGTTGGTATTTTATCAGAAATGTTTATGTTTACAGCTCAATCATGTCAGCTTTTTTTAATAATCACTTCTTACTTCAATAATAAGAAGTTATAATATGAAATAGTTGCAATGAAAATTAAATAAATAAATGTTTAATAACTAAAATTATTCTATGTAGGTAAACGAAAAAATTATAGCGAAGTGGTGTAGTTCGTTTGGATGAAAAATTATTTTTCATTAACACCAAAACAGGACATTCATGTAAATTTAGAGTCTAAAACTGGAAACTAATTTTTTGAAAAATAAAATGTAACTAGATTAGTAGGTACATCATTAGTTACAGATAACTCATGTGAGAGAGAACATGCCTGGCTTTCAGAAATAATTTTGGTAATTTTTCAAATGAAAAAATACCGTTAACAACAATTTGTATAAGGTTTTAAATGTAAAAAGATTAAAAGAATTTGTCAGAAATTTGTCATATACAAAAACACTAATAATTATAAGCGAAATTATAGACACAAAATAAGTCACCCGTTAAATATAGGCTAATTATGACGGAATCCAATAAATAAGAGTTGAAAAATTGCTATGCTAATCAATATTTTAAATTTTAAAATAATGTTTGTTAATGTGTAAACTGCCGTAATTATAGACTTGTCTTATTAAGAATAATTAAGAAAATCTACAAACTGTTTCAAAAATCAATAACCATTACCGAATTGATATTAATGCCTATTGTTAAATAAGGATAAGCTTTTTACTTTAAAATAAAAGAGTAAATACCATTTTAATCGTATACATTGTGTAACTATTGTGCTAAATACATCTTTATGCGCCTGACGCATAAAGATTTAGCACACGCGTTGTACACAATACTTTTTTCAACACATGCATATTAAATCATTGGTCTTGATATAACTTTGTTGCCACAGTAACCATATTTCATTGTAGCATCGAAAAAACGTACATATACTGGTTCTTTATTTAACGGGTTTTTCAAATGTTTTTCATTATAGCATCGAAAAGCGTTTCATAATGAATCATGACGTACCAGTCAATAAACGACCATTTAAGATCCGCAAAACAGACACAAAAAAAACACTAAAAGCGCACATGTGTTAAACTTTATGACGCTTTTAGATTCAATAAAATAAAAAACTGTAACAATTCAAATAGACTAAATATTTGTAGGGAATTGTATTTAGTTAAGAATGAACTGATCATAATAATCACTTAAAAATAATGAAATCTACATAAAATATATTGGAATATTCGGTTTATTTATTTATTTATTGTAAATTATAGACGCGTCGACAACTTAGGTCATTAGCGTCTTGTTTACATCAAATAACAACTCACTTAAAACTAAATGACATCACAAAACATCTATGAGCGGAGGTGAGATTCGAACCCACGACAGTGTAATCCAAAGACCGCTACGCTAACCGTTACACCACTCTGTTCTCTGGAAAATTCGGAATATAATATAATACCTACTCCATATTTTCTTGAAACACTGTGTAAAAGGAAATGATAATATTTTATATTATCTTTTGAAAGTTATAATTACAAAAATAAATCAAAAATGCTAACTGCAGTCTAATGAACTGTGAATCGCTTAAAATGTAGTCAAATACGCCTGTATGTAAAAGTTGTATAAATTATGCATAATTCATGTAATATTTTTGGAAACATCTACCGCGAAACACACAAACACTATACGAAATATGAATATATCATGTCACACTGTCTCAAAATATTATGTTTAGTTCACAGCAAAAATATTGATAGCATTCTATTCACATGATGATGGGACAATTTAGCATACCTAATAAATTATATTTTGGTTGTCGATGTGGTGCAATTGATTTTAGTTTCAAAATATTTTTACAAAAACAGAAAACTAATTTTTTATAGTTTTAATGCAGTTTTAATTTGTCTATTTATTATTCAACAATCACTGTTCTTATTCGTGAAATAAAAAATATCTATTTGAAAATCGGATAAAACTGCCAAAAAACGTTTCGATAACGATTAAAATTTCTTAAATGAACGAGGTGTAAATTTTAAAACAAGTCGATGAGACCACAGGCTAAAATCTCTAAATCTTACTTTAGGGCGGGCTGCACGTGACGTCACAGCTATCTATCAAGTGATACTATCGTCGTTGGGTCTTTTCTGGGACGAATGGGGTCAGCCGACAAATAAACAAAATACATACTCAATGCGTGTTCACAAGTATACGAACGTTACACTATATACATTATTATTCCTATGTACAAATATTATTTACTTAATTATTATATTTATGTAATATACTTACAACATAATATTATGTAGATACGTATTTAGTATCAATTGAACAGTTATTTCACCTTCATATCTTGCATTTAAGTTTTAAATAATCGGCTCGTCAAATAAAAAACGCACATTGCACTTATTGATGAGGGTCAGTAACATTAACATTTTCATCTATTTCCACTTTTTTATCTTTCTAAATTCCCAGATCTGTCAACAGTTTATCCATATTTTTAAATTTATAACTCTGATACGTGTTGAGATAATATTTATGAAGCTTTAAACCAAAAAAATTTATCTCCTACCTGAATTGATGTTTATTTCTTTATTTAATTTTCTGCAATTTATCAATATACTTGTAAACTTCCAGAACTTTCATTTTTCATTATAGTTACCAATAAAGCACTAATCTAAAGAAAATGTTAAGCATTTTCCACGAAAAATTTACAAACGTAATATGTTTCGAGAAATTGCAGCTGAAATAAAAAATTAAAAAACATTAAATTATTGTAAATCTTGGAGAAACTTGAAGAAATAACATTTCATAGGTGGTTCCAATTCCCAAAACTTACAATTTTTGACAGACAAATATAATATTTGTGCTCATTGCACTTTGCAAAAAAAATCATATAGTAAAACTAAAACATTATTAATGAAATTTCAAAGTGAAGATCTGGACGCATCAGATGCGGAAATTCATTATATAAAATCTTTGTACAAACGAACTAGAGGAAGGCATCTATAGTTAATTTCTTCAGCTAATCAATAATAAATCCGCCATCTAACAGTTGTTAACTGTGTATAACCTATAATATTATAGGTGTTAAAGTATTAAGTATTTATCACATCATTATTTATTATAACATTAAACAAAGGCATACTGTCCACACTACAGTAAAGTTTCATTATCTGACATTAGTGAAATGATTTATAAATTAAGAATATTTCAAATATTACAAAATACAAGTCTCGCCATTAAAGGGCCAACATGTCGAGGTCGAAAAATATCGATGGCACTATTGGTATTTTTCGATAGTAAATGTGCGATTAACAAATTAGATAAAATTACAATTTTGTTCTGTTTTTTTCTCTTTTCTGTTATTCCAAGGTAATGCTCATAGGTGCTGGTGTTTTTGGTTGGTATTTTGTCAGTATCGTTCAGTTAACTTAAAATCTAAAATTCACTGCTACACATGTCGTTTTTTTGTCTAAAAATGTTGATTTTAATTTTTAAGTAAAACATTATACAGTGAACTCTCGTTAGTGTAAACACGAAAAACCAGGCCTGTTCATCACATAGGTGAGATGTTCACACTATTGACGTTTACAGGGCTATACAGTGTGTGTTTTGCATAACATAATGTTATGTAAAAATAAAAATAAATTTGTATAGTAGTTAAGTAAACTATCGATGTAGTTATCGACAACGGTGACTGTCGATAGATATCAACGTCTACCTTAATATAAACTCTGTGCACTAAAGCATGATACATTCAAACTGACATACCTACTTTGCAATTCTATTCACAAAGGCAAAGGCATGATGATCGATTCATTTAATATCATACACACACCGATTAATAATTACTAATTACGATTTGTTGACGGCGTGAAATAGTTAAAATACTATGTCTATACTATAATAAAGTAATTAACCTTTGATAGCTTGAAGCTTTTGTGCGGAAATGAGCAACAGGTATAACAACTTTTCAATAAATGGGTCATAACAGTAGAATGAGATGAATAAATCCGAATTCAATTATACGAAACTGGTCTGTTGTATTAACCATGGACAGCTTACGCAGAAAGCCAGAAATATGACTAAAGGCGACACTTTTATAATTAATGTAACAATCTGATAGACCAGATATTATAATTCCAGGGTTCTAAATTAATTAATGTTCTATTCTAATATCAAAAATACCTACGATAAGTTGTGTTATTAAATTCCACATTTAAAAGTTTAATTAGTCTAGTGCATATTCTTTGACGGAGATTTACGGGCGATACATAATATTCTTAAAAAATAAATACAGGTATAGTAGCTACATAACATGCCATTTTTATCAATGAATTATGTAATTACGAACATATTATCAAGCGATGAACAAAATGTTATATTTGAGTTCTAGTTTTCTGTACGGTTTATTACCTTTTTAATTTTTTTACTTATTTATTTGAAACTAATATTCTTTTCCGCACCCAACAGAAAAATGTAAATTAAATATGTAGGTAGGTACCTATCAATATTTTTGTGACGCTTGTATTAAATTTATCGTTAGTCAATTTTTATTAGTTCACGATATAAAGATCGATTCGGTCTCCTCGATACACCCAGTTTGCGCAGATCCCTTCGCGCATCGCCCTGTAAAAGGGTGTTACCAATCAGACGCAATTTAGATGTATAGTAGTGCAGTGCAGCAGTATCGTACACAGTGAACGAAAGTGAATTGCATCCCCAAGAACATGGCGGATGGTCACGTGATCGAGAACAAAATGATCAAAAACTACCTACTGTTTGTTATACTGTGGTACACCTACTTGATAGCTGTTAAATCAACGTCTGGGTTTTTTGGCAGATTTTTTTCAGAATTACAACACAATTCAAAAATCATAGAAATTCAAGGACTCTGAGTACTAAATACATCATAAATCAATGTAGTTGGGTAGGTTAAAGGAACACTATGTTCAAATTGTATACAGATGCACATTTATTTTTTACTTTAGTTGTTAAATCGTTACCGATTTTATAAGTCTGCACGATAAACAACTGCCAACCAAATCGAACTTCCACTGTAGTATATAATAGCAGTTAACAGATTACAAGGCTAAAGAGCCAAACATATATTTAAGTTAATTCAACATGACTTATTATTTAATGCTACTGTTAAATTGTATCTTTATACGTAATATTTTGCACAAAGTATATAATTTAACTAAAGTATTAAAACAAATATATTATTTTTCGATCATGAGCAGCACAAAACTTCAATTAATATAAAAATAAACAATATTGAACTTTATTATTTATTAAAATAAAGACTTTACACGTCAGAAGAGCCTTTAACTGTAAAGAATGTAAGTTAATAATAATAATTTTCAAGTCTTTTATTATAATATAGTTCATATAAAATATGCAGTTTTATTATTTTTTCATATTTTAATATCAAGATATGAAGTACTACAATCAGTCGTTTAGAACAATAAGCGCTGTTCAATTGGAGTGGCTTGCAATGATTTATTTGGTCGGTCGTGTTTATTACATTCGATCGTGTAGGTAACTTCTGAATGCCTCGAAGCTATTGTATACACATACATACAATGTTTTTATAACGTACACAGGTTTTTTTTTATTGTTTTATATTTTGATGCAGTTTTAACGTTAACTTTTTGTTGGGTGGAACCAAGGAGGTGCTGTATATACTGATATTATAGCTATAAGCCAAATATTATTCGTGTGATGACGATAACGCCAGTTTGGTTGTCTGTTTATTCCACGTAAAATATTGGCCAAACCATAGCTTATTTTACAGCAGCAGTATGACCTTCTGATTTTTAAACCGAAATAAGTACTTAAAACACCTGAAAAATACTTACTCTCAGTTAGCATGCAAAAAAAAACTTTAAACTTATTATTTCAACGTATTATCAAGAACTTTTGTTACAAAAGAACGTAAAATGATAACAGTTAGCGTGTAATGTGTAGATTAAATGAAAGGAGGCATGCGAAAGAGACGTGAAAAAAGATATTGGTCGTAATTCAAGGCTATCCACACAGTTGGATTTTCATAGAAACACGAGTCTGCAGTATAGGTACGTACTCACAATAACGAATAGTAGGTACTTCACACGAATTATTGTATTTAAGTCACAAATACCTAAGTCTATTAGGCTTATTCTATTAATTTGCTCTTTAGGCACTAATTAGGCCTACCAAGTCTGAAATCTCGAGATTCCGATTGATTTTAAGCATGTTTCAAGATCGAGATCTTTCTGTAATACTGATGTTGGGTTGCAGAAAGCCTACAGTTTTAACATTGGAAATGTTTATGTTCGTATATGGGGGCAGAGTTACGAGTTTTCGTTCAAGGCCAAAAGACAACGGTGTCGCTATCAAGTGAGGAGCAATCATGTAAAATTGAACAAGTGCGATTTTTTCGAAATGTGTTTTATATCATGTCTAGTTAATTGAGAGGTATTTGCGACGACTGCGGTGTTATTTTTGAGCAAATGTTAATAAATACTGTAGAAAAATTCATTTAAAAGTTAAGTAATCAAGCAAAAGTGAACGCGTATATAACAGAAGAATAATAGGGTTATTCCTGACAAAACTAAACAGTGCATTGATAAATATTGTGTGTATAATGAACAGTTAATTATGTTTCATATATGCTGTTATCATTTCCAATGTCCTCGATGGTTGCAAGGATTGCGACATCTGTGAATTTTTATACATGCAGGAGTAGTCTAATGTCTTAATAGAAAAATTTTGTTTCGAAGTGGAAAATGTGCAAAAAAACCATGTTAAATGTACCTATTATATATACTATTTAAAAAAAGTACCGTTTCAATCGATCAATTATATTTCGTGTAAAATTGATTTAAAATTCTACAATACTTTTCTTATGGTGAAATATGTATGATCACAATCTAAGGTCATTGTCAAATCAGATTTTCTGACAATGCTTTCTGCAACTCAGCATGAGACTCATATCAGGATCGGGATTTGTAAAACATATAAATACTATTTACCTATTACAGGATAATGCAAAAATATAGAATTTTTATCTAAAAAAACGGCAATTGATCGTTACGGATGACTTTTAGTTACACATTTAAGTATGCTGAGTTTCTGGTACGATTTTTAGTCTTAAATCTAAATTTAAGAATGTCATTTGTCGTTTAAATGGAGATCTCCATTTAGTTGAAAACAAATGGCGTAATTGTGTTTTGCAAAAAGATGTACCCTACTTATAGAATCAATACAATACCCGACTGCTCTTCTAAATGCAGAACATGGATCTCTAATGAACCAGATGTTTCATTTCTATTTTATCTTACTAGTATATTCTTCAGTTACCCCCTGCACTCTTCATCTCGCCAAAAAACGGTTACAGCTCTTCCGACGTTATTTTTAAAGCTAAAGGATTCGGTTAAACGCCAAATGAAGGACCAAGAATCACACTACAGATCGTTTTGGAGAAAAATTGACAAACATTTTCTTGGAAAAATTTTTTAAAATTTACGTAATCTTACACACGTAAACAAAACTTTTTTTCAAAAAATTCGCCTGCAGAATACGTAATGTGATTCTTGGTCCTTCATTTGGCGTTTACCCGAATCCCTTAGTTTTAAAAATAGCGTCGGGAGAGCAGTAACCAATTCTAGGCGAGGGGAAAATATTTGTGATGAAAAGTGCAGAGGGTAACTTCCGGTATAGAGAATGTTCCAGAAATTTTGACATATGCACTTTAGTGTTTTGGCCACAGGAATATAATAATAGTGAACATACGTAACCAACATAAGTCAAAAACAACACTATATTGAAATTCATGGAATATGATCGATTCAACTCAACAACCTAGCACGCGAGTTCATTTTCATTTTCCTCTACACACATGACACAATACACAATCCTACACAATGTGATATCTGAAAAAATATTTTAACATCAACATATTCAGGGATGAAATTAAAATCGGGTTTTCGTGTTATGTTGGGAAATGCAATGATTTGGGCACTGGAGCACCAGTCACAGCTTCCTGATTGTTTTCATCTCATGAAATCAACGATTTTATATTACAAAAAAGAAATGTTTTGAGGTGGTTTACTGCAACTCTTTGAAACTGCGATTGATAAATAACTTGTTTTAGCTTCTTACATAGTGCAGATTTTATATACGGATAAAAACAAAGAAAGTCACGTCAATAAAATCACTTAGCAGTTATCTTTATGTTTGCTAATTCATATACCCTGATTTAAAAGGAAATTTATTTTTTTATTATATTTAAGTGGACAATTATATTATTAAATTATCATTAGACGTTGATACGTATTTTGAATGATCCACCCCGTTGTTATCGCAATTGCATTCCAATGTTCTTTGGGAATTATCGCTCCCAGGGACCCGAGCTCGTACCAGTCGGTTTGTGTATGCTGGCTGGCGGATTTTAATACACAAATATGTTATTTGTTGTGTTAAAGAGGCTAATGACCTCAGACCTGAGTTGTCGACGCGCCTATAATCTACAATAAATAAATAAAATTGAATGATCCATGATATTTATCATTTCTTTTGTCAATTTGATGTAATCTTCTTAAAAAAATAACAAAGTTACATAAAATCAAGGTAGATATTCTTAATTTGGGAATGTCGGCTTTCTCATAAGAAATTATATAGAGAACTTTCATCCATAAAACGATGACGGTAAAGTTCAATACAAAATAAAAGAAATAATTTTACTATTTTTTTAGATAACCAATAATTTATGGTATTCTCTATAGAAGTAGACAAAACTTTAAAGTACAACGTTTAACGTAAAGATACGTTATGAGTAAGTAGTAATTACCATACTACAGCCTTGCGAAACTTTCAATAAACATTGCATACTAGGTACTACTAGTTTTATTTTATTTCCTTAATAATATACTATAACTGTCATTTTCTGGTACTTTAGATGCCTGTAAGTTGCATGTAACTTTACGTTATATGCAATGTCGTGAACGACTACGGCTAAACATTTTCCTAAATAAAAAAAAACGTATTTTTTAACAAAACTGGCAAAGTTCGAGATAAGCTCGTTCTTTTGCCAAATTATTGAAAGCATCTCAGGCAAACAAACAAAATTGCCAAAAATATTGTGGCGGAACAAAAAGGCGTATTTAAGGTGGAAAAAAATATGTGACAAATGTGTTTTATTAGCGTTCGGTAATTCAGTGCAGGATAGGGCAAAATTTCATTCAAGTCCGCGATGGCATCATATATCGTAAGTCGATAGGCATATGAAAATAAGCGCTACGCAGTACGCAGTCTGCTGAGAACCGAAGGAACTACAAATACTGCCATACATAGTTTGTTTATGTATGGAAACCATATTAAAAACGAGGTTTAATTTTCTTTATTCATAATTTAAAACATGCTTTAAAAGTATGAGTCTATCGAATTGATTTTGTTAAGTGCCTCAGTGTTTATCCTGGGGAAAGGAAAACCTAGATATTAGTTTTCATTCTTTTCCAAAAGCGGGTAAATATGGCGTTTGGGTTCACTGGCAAATTCGGATCAAAAGTGCTGATGTATATTTTTCACTGAATCGAACTAAAACCATATTATCATATTATATATAAATATATTTGACTAAAACACACTATATAATCGTAACTAACACTCCCTTAAAGTTTGTTTGATATGGAAATTTGAACAAAAAAGTACAAATTCTGAAACTACAGGTAATTTTATAAACGATCACATTTTAACACCATTGCAAAGTACGAAATATCTAATCAGTATTTAAGGTGAAAGGGGAATATACGTATATTATGTTAAACAAAGATAGAAATACCTATTATTTGGTACAGAATACAGATTACAGAGGAATATTTATGAAATATACAAAAATGAATAATCGGCTTGCAAAATAGTGCCATTTTTAATAATGTTTATTTAAAAATTTACACAAAAATGTGCAATTTTTTGGTTTTTCTACAAGGGAAAAAAAATTGTAAGTTCGACTTATTGAAAAAATGCGAACTTCTATATTCATATGTACCTATAAGTTACACGAGTTTCATTTTAAAGAACGCAATTAACATTGCTGTCAAAATTAATGTGATAGAAAATGGAAACATAACATTTCATGTTCAAAAATACTCAGGATAGGTACATTAAACTGAATTTATTAGTTGAATATTGAAATTAATCCTGTATAATAAGTCACTGTATAGTGTATGGTGTAACCTCAAAATACAACGTTGTATTATAATATACTGTCATATCTATGAATAATTTAAGCGATGATACCTACCGTGTTTAAATATAAAGTAAAATATACTTCTACAAAAAACAAACGTTCATATGAATCCTCAAATCATTTTTTATCTATTTATCAGAGTTAAAACGCATCAAATTTCCACACATTTAAATACATCTTCGACAAGACTATATCCGCATTAATTGTAATAATTATGCCATTGGCCGCTACGGCGCGGCATTCTTATTTTCCGATGCCTAAATTTATCTAAAAAAATATGATTTTTTGCTGCGATATATCTTGCATATTATAATATAATGTACCGCTTTATGTAACTCACATTCTGCCAGAATATGGATATAAATCTTGCATATTTTGATACAATACACCTTCTTGTTTATGCATAGAGCTTATCGCCAACTATGCTCAATATAATCTACCTTGATCCATCCCTTAATCTCCGTTCATATAGGTTTACATTTATATACGCATATAATATCTACTGTTTGTTTAATATCATAATACAGTCCAAAAACAATTATTTACTTTCGACCTCGATGAAATTTAGGTACATATTTTAATAAATATAGCTCTAGAGAGCATTATATTTTAGATATTGAATATTTCGTATACCTATTGTATTTTTTTTTTATGAATGATAAATATATATATAGGTACATATTAAAAAAAGTAATTCAGATAATTATACTGATAGGTATGATATGTCAGAATGTTTAAATATCTTATTTGGGGTTTTATTTACAGTTTTTATACAAAATTACAGTGAACACTTGACCCACGGTAACTTTAATAGCATTAAATAGTTTTTGTTACTTGCATCAAAACTGTGTCAATTACAAGAAAAAAATAAAACTATTAAAAGTGTACCTACTCCAAAACTGAGTAACTACACATTAAAAATTGAGGACCGGTCTAATAATAATAGTATATAGTCTCTAGTCAATCATCAAGTCGAGTAAAACTTAAAATTATTAAATCTTCCTCAATTTCAGTATTCGGTAAGTATCTTCGAGCTCAAATAATATTGGTTATAAATCTAATTTTTTTTTATTATTAAAAAAATTAAAAAAACGTACAAAATAAATAAATAATTTTTGTTTGTGATATCTCGTGAACCAAATTGACCGATTTTGATGAATCTTGCGGCAATTGAAAGAGCTATTCACAACTTAGATCTGATTAAATTTTGAGCCCAATCGCACTAGTATAGTTTTTAAGTTATTCAAAATATAAAAATTAAAAAAATAATTTTTTTAGGTTTTTGACGTATAACTCTCAAACCACTCGTGCGATTGGGCTCAAAAATTAATCAGATCTAAATCTTGATAAACTCTTTCGATCGCCGTATTAATAGAGACCCCCCCCCCACGCACACACACACACACACGTCCATCCCAAAATGGTCAGAATAGCTTCATAGGACCTCAAAACATCGAGATTTGTTGAAAAGACGACTTTCCGGTCTATCGCGAAAAATTCTAGGGAATCTTTCTGGTTGCTCATCAAATTTATCGTCTGTTGAAATTGATGACACGCTTGAAATAAAAGATACCGATGAAACGGATGAAATTTTATTTAGTCGAAAGGGCAAAAAATATCTATAAAATAAAATTTTCCATGATTATTGTCAATTTTATATCCAGAATTGCCGTATAATTATTATTTGATATTTTAATATAAAATATTGTAAAATTTATTAACCAAACTTTTATATTTTACACAAAAATATTGATTATATAGGATTATTAACAAAAATAAAGTTTTGAAAACTGGACTTACCTTTATAATCATAGATTAAATTTTAATATATGCTCTTAAATAGCAATTTTCGTCAAAATACTATAAACAGATGTAGGTATCGGACACCTTTTTAATCGTAGATTAAATTTTAATGCAGGTAGGTAGCTCAATTAGTTTAACTGACGAAAATAACTATTGATTAGTTTCACTGAAATTTATAATACTGAAATCTCCAGTTAAGTTAGTTTAATCAAAGATTAAATTTAATCTTGTTTTATAATAATAAAACTATTATTAATCTCCACTTTCAGGGCGAAAATTATTCCATTATACCATCTTAATACTAATGCAATTTTTTTCTTGAAATATTCAAAACCGAAAAAATGTTTATTTCGAAACCAAAGGTACAAACGGCGCGGCTATTAACCATCTGTACACTTTTACTTGTGGTTTCAGAGTTGTTCTTATAATAAAAGAAATTAAAAAACAAAAAAAACCAAAACAAAAGAAAAAGGTCGATCGAGCGACCGACAGAAAAGAAACAATGCACTAACAGGCCCAATGTTACAAGATTGTGTACAGCTGTAACTTGTAAACTACATATAATAGGACCGCGGTGTTATCTTGACACCGGCCTGTTCTGAATTGCAAATAGTGATATTTCGATTTGTATTCAGTTGTTGCAGTGGCAATACTGACACCTCATTTGTCAATCTGACGAATTGCCAACTTATAATATGTGCATCTTTATATTGATTTCTATACATTGGCAGCTATTGGAAATGTTTCAATTTCTGTATGAATCTGTGCTCACAACACAAAACCGCCTATGTCGATTTTTTCAAACTCTAATAGTCTATTGCTATAGGTTGCAGAAAGCATTGTTGAAAAATTTGATTTGACATTGTGATTAATTGCAGTTTTTATGCTTGCAGGAGCAGTCTATAATGTCGTTGTGAAACTCCGTAATGTAGAACATTGGTTTGTACTCAAAATAACAAATTATTGATTTACATAGAAAAATATAGCTTTTCAAGCTAAATTTTGATCAATATGCGTAGAAAAATGTTGTTTCGAAGTGAAAATTGTGTAAAAAAACAATGTTAAATACATGTAGGTATACACAGTTTAAAAAAAGATCGTTTCAATTGATCAATTATTTTTCGAGCAGGAACTATTTGATGTAAAAACTTGAAATTTGGCACAGAGATAGAGTACGTGGTGGCCCAATCACAGATGTGAAGTATAAAAAGTTGAATTGTGATTCTGGGGGTTAAATTCAGGGGAAATGAAAAAAAAACTTTTCTCAAGGGCATCGTGTAGGGTATCAAATGAAATCTTATTGAAGTACGAATTCAACAATATATATGACGTATTTTTATGTTTTCATTTTTTAAACATTTTTCGGGAAAAACGCTTAAAAACCTACCCATACCACCAAAAAAGTCGCTCAACTCAAAAAAAATCTGAAAAAATCATGTACATTAAGAATAAGGTGCAGTTTGAACGAAAATTATCAGAATTATGTCAAACTGGTGTATTATAGTATAGTATATCTAGCACAATGAACAAGTTAGCTGTAGCTCGACGATAGAACACGAGTCCTCGTAACCGTATAGTTCGAGGTTGCATTAAATATCTTTTTAGTAAAAAGTTTGGAAGCTTAAAAAGAACAAAAAAAATTATCAGGATTGAAAAGTTCTAGCGCGATCAATTGTTATAAACAATTTAATTGTTTATTTCTTTATAACTGCAGAACCAAAATTTGTTCTTTAAAACTGCGGGCTGATAGCACGGAACACTAATTGTGCAATTTGACCGATTTTTTCTTATGACGGGTCCACAAATTATATCATGGCAATGGTAAAGTTCATATTATGGTAGATGTAGAGGTCAATAACCATCTATATTAAAAAATTGATCATGTAGTATACACTACACCTACACACTACAGAAGTGAAACTTACTTATGTAAAATCTACATCTAAATGTTATGAATTTACATGTACAGAAAAATAAATTTCGTTGCAATCATGATTTCACCATTGGCGTTAAATGAACGGCCTGAACTCGCATAAGAAGTTGCACTTCAAAAAGACAATCACGATGGTAGTTTTTATGCCATTAAAAACAACTTTTAAAACAAAATTTTACACGATAAAAATAACTGAAAAGAAAACTTATTTATCAATAAAATTATATTATTTCAAACCGTAAAGCATGTGTCATTTCTGTAACGTCGTTTCTTTTTTCTATAAATATTTAAAGTAAACTTATTTATAAAACACACACCTATAATAATAATATATTTTTTCTGTCAATTACGGAAAAATGATAAATGAGTCAAATTCAATAAACCGAAACGTACCATACATTTAGTTCTCACATAAAAAATACAGACTGCACACGAAAATATGTACTCATATCTACATTCGTTTTAATTATTGTATTCTTGATGCGTAATATTTAACGATAACGGTGTAACTATGGCAACGAAAAACAAATATAATATTCTGTAAATTTATAACGTTTAGATGTAGATTTTGCGTAAGTTTCACTAAATACTGTGTAAACTTTGAGTATTGCATAAGAAGTTACACTTTCTCCGAGTGTCGCGAAACACAATTTTTTCAGATAACATCTTAAGTGCAATATTTAATATTATTTAATAACAAATTACGTTGTCCACCACGTGTCTTATTTTTCTTTTACAATAATCACATTTAGGCAATGTACTCTGTAGATTTTCGATTTTTTTTATGGATTGCGTTCAGTCTCTATCATCTGCTATCATCTCAAAACATGTTATTTTTGTATACAAAAATCAGACCAAAAACAAAGCAGATTAGGAAAAAAATATACCTTTTGAAATTTTGGATACGAACTCTTAATTGCGCGGATGCTCCCATAAAAGAAAATTCAAGTTCCCAGTAGATAAAACATTCCTTTTTTCGCGAGAAACCACTCCTAGCGGGCACCAGTTTTTCGCATCTAATTTCCAAACAGTTAATCGGACGATCAAAGTAGATATAAGCAAAAATATTTGCCATTAAATTTGAAATAAAATGTCCTATTCGTAATTCAGTTTATCCTAACGGTAGACTTACAATAAACGAGCAGTCTATTATAAACTTATGCCGGGTTTATCGTATATTTAACACGCTGTTTTGTTAACCGCTGTGATATCTTTACACCGAATAACACAGAAATAACATCGAATTAACAAAACAGCGTGTTAAATATGTACGATAAACCCGGCATAAATGTAATGAATTAATTTAACAACGAAAGGGGAATAATTCGTGCACACTATATACAAACTGGTTAAATAGATCAATTACAATAAACAAAGTCAATAGTAATACTGAAAGACATATACCTACAATATTTTTATGTGCAAGCTCTATTCTGTAAATACAATGTATGTTTCAGCCCTGTTCTCTGCAAGGAATTCAGGGAAATAATTAAGCGTGCAACCATAGTGGACACCAACTAATTTGTTAGCACTCATTAACCTTTAATTACTTACACAGTTTAGTTGCTGATGGTTAATTTGGACAGTTTTTTTAAGTGTTTGGAGACCATGTTAATTAAAGATGTTAAAAAAGTGACTTTTATATATATAAATCATTATTTCTTACTAAGTATTCGATTTTACTGACAAATTAGATAGTGTTTCAGCAAACAAGGAAAAAGCGAAGTGCACTATTTGTAGTCTTTACAGAAGTGAGCGTTAAAAAATCCACAATTTAACCGAATATAACAACACAGAAGCAATCATTTTTGACGTGAATAACGTCTAATGTCTTTTATAATTAATATTAGATGTAACGGAAATAGTCGGAAGTGGTTGACATGTGAGACAAAATACAGCATGCATACTAATTAAGTATGTTAAGGTCTCAGACACAGTAAGCCATGGTGGCCGCGCGGAAACGTACGAGTCTACCCACAGTTACAAACGCTAAGCCCAGGTTCGAATCCCGAAGGTTCTTAATATTTAATTTAATTTAATTTTTATTTTTTTAATAATGAAAATATGTAGGTATTGGAGACAATTTAAAATATAAGAAAATGTAAGTATACAGGGTGTATCACAGAAAACCGAACATAGGGAAAAGTACACAGTACAAATTAGTTAAGATCAGAGATTGCTTTGCCCTCTATTCAGAGGTCGTTACCATGGTGTACGTATACAGTAAAAAATGCATATTGCTGTTCATTTGACAAAATCTGGATGAACTTAAAGACAAAATCGTCGAAGTATGTTTCAATATGACTCCTGTAATGTTAGATAAAGTGAGACAAAGTTTTTGTAACCGATTAAGCCACTGCTTAATTCAAAATGGAGGTTTATTTGAACATTTGCTTTAATTTTTTATTTTAACTGTTTGTTTTGTTTAATTATTAGTTAAAAAAATATTTTCTTAATAAAAAATTGTTTCATTAATAAAAATAAATTCATTTAATATTGAAGAATTTATTTTAACTGGTTTTTCTAATTATTCATTATTAGCTATTATTGTTATTAAATAATGGTTAGTCAGCGTTACCATGGTACCCATTCTCATATGTGACCAAAGTAATCGTTGATCCTAACTAATTTGCACAATGGAGTTTTCCCTATGTTCGGTTTTCTGTGATACACCCTGTATAGCTATATAAACCGACATTTTGAAAACAAAATAAATGAGAACAAAATACAAAATTGTTTTAGAAGCACGGTTCATATTAGGTAGGAATAAATGTCTACTTGCACGTAAAATATATAGTTCACGCACAAGGAAGTCGGTATTTGCTTTTGAGGTACTTTTACATGTTAGTGTTATACCTTTCTAAACGAAACTTGACATCATTATTGATTTTTTCTAATAATTTATGTATGTTTCAGTTCTACTATGGTGTTACTTTATATGAAAGTTATGTTTTATTTTTCACAGATATAAACTAAGTCGATTTGGTTCTAAAAAATAAAAATTATATCCGGATAAAAATTTGCTAAAATAATTCTCAACATACGATTTATAAAGGGCTTCCTTTAACAGCACGAATGTCAGGAAAGATGTACCCCTCAATTATCTTTCTATGGACTACTATTAGAAAAAAATGGTACTATGTTCTAGACAAGCGACTAGGCTCTGCAGTTAGGGTTCTTTCTGATTGGTCTAATACCCAATCTTGATGTCGTTTGACACACACACACACACCTAAACGAACGTAACAACTAACTAGTGAACTATGTACTAATATTATGAAAATGGGTAAATTTATATGTGGAAAATGTTCAAACATATTCTTTAAGGCAGGCATTAATGTTCACAAAATAACTTCAGGTAAGGCTTGTAATCTAATAATTCTTTCTATAAAAGTCGATCAATTTTTTGACATTTCAAAATAAAACTTAATTAAAATTTGTTTTTTTATTCCAATTTCTCAAGGACACTTATTGTATAAATTTTGGACATCCTTTATCTCAAATAATAATATTAAATTAAGTTTTATTTTGAAATAACAAAAAATTGATCGACTTTTATAGAAAGAATAATTAGAATACAAGCCCTACCTGAAGTTTTCATTCTGATTTTGTGAACATTAATGCCTGCCTTAAAAAATATGTGTTTTCGCTGAACTTCGCCTATTGGATTGTACCCGTTCGATTCAATAAAGACATTTATTATTATTATTATTATTATTATTATTATTATTATTATTATTATTATTATTATTATTATTATTATTATTATTATTATTATGTGTGTGTCAAACGATATCATGATGGGATATTCGACCAATCAGAAAAAACCCTGACTGCAGGGCCTAGTCGCTTGTATAATTTAGTTAGTAGATAAGTAAATACTTAATAATTAATTCATTCATAATTTATTTCGGTTTCTTAAGCTTTAAATTGTGAAATTAATGCATGAAACAAATTAACTTTTTTATTACTAAAAGAACTATGGCTTATTGACAATTATTTAAATTATCACTTAATTTTTTATTAATAATGAGTATGACCCCCTCTAGCCCTAATAACATCTCTCATACGATTAGGCATAGATCTAATCAAGTTCGATATTGTTTCTTGTGGGATGTTAAACCACTCTTGTTCTACTGCAATAATGAGTTCTGAGATCGAGGTTGGGGCACAAAGTCTAGCATGAATTCTTCGTTTCAATTCGTCCCATTAATTTCATTATTATATTCGGTTAAAACCGAGTATTCGAGTTGAATAATCTCAGTGCAAAATTTGACGGGTTTGATCATCCCTTGTAAAAAAGCTGTTGAGCATCTCTAATCTACAATCTATTTATCCCTTTTAAAAACACGTAAAGATAAAATATAAAACAACATATTATATTATATTATTTTATGTTTACTGGAGCATACTATAAAATACTAATACAATAAACAATTTTAGTCTGGCGAACATTTTTTATTATTAAGTTTCTACATTACTTTTCCCAATCGACTTTGTTGTACATAATATTACGTATGGTGTTACAATGTGCTACGTACGTAGTTGCATCGTAGTAGGCGTGGTGCTGACCGACTGAAATATATCATAGAGTGCTATGTGTCATTTTTAATTATTAATTAAATTCTATTAGGACAATGGCGTTCTCATATATCCGAAAAGAACTGAAATATAGATAAGTGAAAGAAGTACCTACTTACATGTGTGTAAGAAAGAGAAATATCGTTCTTTCAATGATGCAATACTATTGAAGTTATATTGAAAATTTATTACAATATTTATGTCTAAGACAGCTATAAATAGATATAAGCAATGATGTATATTTATGATTTACTTTTTTTCTTACAAATCGGACAGACAACATATTTTCAGTCTTTTTTTGAGCGTTTAAGATTATAATTTTCTATATTTAATTGCACCCTAGACCGCAGGCACCAAGTATATTTGGACTGCAATTTTTTTTCACATGTTGGTCCCTTAGGATGTCCTGAAGAAACTCTGAAGTGTCCCCCCTCCAACGAACTTCGCTACTGACCTTAGGGGGTAGGGTAAGGAAGCATTATGTGAAAAAAATGCAGTCTGAATTTTTTTCCCAATGTTTCTACATTATTCCGACTTGGCGCAGTCTCTACCCATTTCTAAACTATATTTATTTGGAATGGTGAATAAGAAAATATTTATGTCTATAGTTTTGTGCTAAAGTATTAATTTATGAAATCGTCGTGTTCAATTTGTGTATAACATCACAACACGTTTAAATAAGCGTATTATAAATTGACAAATACTTAAAAGTCGAGGTAATTAGCTGTTTAATCAATGAAAATATGAACACAAAATACACAAAAAGCTCAAAATAATTAAAAAAAATTTATACTGACATAAATATGGAAGAATCTTTCACAAAAGTGTTAAACTATCGATGAAACTAGAATTGATTTTAAGAAGAATTTGCTTCAATCTATTTTTTATTTATGGAATTCTGTTTTTATTTACCCAGATTAAAGCTAGTATAAGTACCTAAATAAACAAGTGCTAATTTTTATCCATAATAATCTTCATTTTGAGGGAAAAATTTATAGTAACATTTTTTTATTTTTATGGACTGATATTAAGTAGTATCTATATCTGATGTTTGTCGATAGATGTATACTAATAAAATGCCTCAAAATATTTACCCTACACGTATGTGTAATAGTAAATATATGTAATTAATTGAAGTTTTAGAACAATAGAAAAGTTCAAATATAATGAACATTTTTTTTCTGTAGGCTTTTTCTTCAGAAATGTATTCAACGCTGTAGAATATTAAAAATACATATACAATTATAAAAAAGAAGTAAAAACAAACAAAAAAAATATACAGTTCGACCACTTATTCTACACTTCAAAACAGTGACGTAGCTAGGGGAATTTTTTTATTGCACAATAATCTTTCAAAAAATTAGTTTTAGATTCTTAACCTTTAAAAGAAAGAAAATGTGGGATGACTCCATTAGAAGCATCAGAAGATTCATATACGCATATGGAAAAATGATGAGAGTGAATTTTTACGTTTTAACACCATGAAGTTAGTCGACAGTGACGCCATGAAGTTAGTCGGAAGTTCATGATTATAATACCCTATTATCACCAGTCACAATGTGACAAGAGCGTTTTCAGTTTTGAATAACATTAATAAAAGCTATTGCTACACAAACGCTCATTTATGCCGCTTTCGTTTAATATGAGTTCGTACTCCCACACTGTACTGTTTACATTATTATTTTTCATGATTATAATACCCTATTATATAGCACTGCCGCGTCATACGCAATAGGTTCGAATCTCAACACAAACGTGCTTTTTTTTAATAATTAGATATAAATATAATAAATAAATATATTTAATAAATTAAATTAATTTATATATTATCTTTATTTTATTATTTTATCGTCTTTTTTACAAACGTTTAGTACTGGCACGCGGGATGAAATTTTTGGAGTTATTTTTGTTTTGTTACGCTAAAGAAGTATAACTTCTGACGTGCGTACATAAGTCCAAACACACTCTTTTTTTTACTATATCACATAGTCAAATGTACAAATTATAACTATAACCTCTGCAATTTCAATTTCCAAGTCAAACTGCCATAACTCGAAATTACTTTCCAAGCCGAATTTTTACTACTATATCTATGAATATTGAATATTGGATTAATTTTATTATTATGTATTTTTACTCCATAACCCGACTTTTCCGCAATTCGATTTTTTTTTATGTCCCTTGAGATTCGAGAGGTTCAACTGTACTTTGAAATAAATAAATTGGTTTATTTGATCATCTAAAAAATCTTCAAATGTAAAAAGATTGATCAAGCAAAAAAATTTTAGATCAGATATTATTTTACCCCCTTTTGCAGTCTGCTTAAGCTTAAAAACATGCTGTACACAAAAGAAAAGTGGAATAAAATACCGACAGTGGATAATTGTAGAGTGGAGGTGTATAATATTATTAAAAATAACTAAAAAGGGTATTTTTCATATCAAAAGAATAATATTATACAAATGTGACATACGTCAAGTGCCAGTTATAGTACAGTTAGGCACTAATCACAAAATCAATTATTTCAGTCATTTAGTATAAAATGCCTTTCACAAGTATTCATATCTGTACTAAATTATTCAACTCTTTATAGTTAGATCTAAATTGGAATACGCTGTAAGGCACACTGATAACAATCTTCTATTCAGATCTACTCAAAATAATTTCATTTGAAATTTTTGTCTAATATCGCGCCTGAAATTTTATTAGATACTGAAGTTACACTTCTTTAGCGAGGGTCAATTGGAATGACCTCGAGTAAAAAATTACTTACTTGAAAATTAATGAAACGCTGACAGGAATAAAACGGCTCTAACGATTTGGATGAAATTAACAGAAAAGGGGTTTTGGGGGACAAAAAATCGATCTACCTAAGTCTTATCTCAGGAAAAACTCGTTTTCTTATATATTATATAATTTTAAAAATCAATTTGTTGACGTTTCAAAATAGTGTAATATTTCATTTGAAATTCAGTACATAGTTTGAGTTGTTTTATTTGTTAAATGTTTATGTAAACTGTAAAGCTGTTTGCTAATAGTTCGTGTTTAAAATGAGTGAGAGCTACACTGAATGTGGTTAGTGGTTACTTATTATTATGACCTGCCTGTATGTAAAAAAATGATTCGAGTTACATTGTCACTCGAGTGACTCGAATCACATCTTCACTCGAGTGAAGAAATTGTCACTCGAGTCTTGACTTGACTCGAGTGGCATTCGAATGAGTCGTTCTGTACAGGCGAGTGACTCGAGTGAAAAAATCTCACTCGAGTCCCATCACTAGTGGGTATGGCAAAAAAATACCACATATAGGTATCTCGTGCGTAATGGTATTACGACTCGTGTGACTGTAAAAACTCGCTGTCGCTCGTTTTTACATACTGACATCACTCGTCATATTATAGTTCAATACACATCTAGATATACAATCTACTATATTACTAGTATACACAAATGGTGGAAGTAAAGGGCTTTATTATGAATTATTGTTATGACTAACAATTCAGCAAAATTTCGTTAGAATTGGTTTATCAAAATATCGGTTGTAGAACGTTACTAATTCCTACGTTAAGCACAAGCTCAGTATCAGAGAGTCCTAAAAACTAATTTATTAACTGATAAAAAATGTTTAGGAGGAGGCTTTAAGATCAAGTTTCGCTTAGAGGCCGATCCAAATGCTTAATCCGCCTGGCTGTAGGTCATACGTCTACTAAAAAAATTCGGCTGATGACCACTTCCCACCTAGTAAATATTTGCAAAAAATAAACACTCTCTTTTTATTCTTTGAAAAAAGCATGGCACTCTTTTTTGTTTAGTGATCTAGGCTAGCTTAATATAGCAAAAATCATGGTTACCTTGATTTACGTACAATTTTTATTTTTTTTTAGTAAAATATTTTTTTTCTCGAAAACTGTACATTTTAGAGAAAAAAAATATTTACATTTTTTAACATCTAGAATTCATTTATATTTTTTTTACCTATGTTAATACGTAACATTGAGAATGTTTTTTTTTTAATGTCAGGATCCACTGAACCGATTTGACTCAAAATCTAATCAGATCTAAGTTAAAGGCTGATAAACACAATAGAATAATCGGCATGGCCGTATGTTGTTCCGTTTTTACGATATCGAAGGCGAAAAATTGACCACATACACACGCACACACACACACACGCGCACGAACATCTGCAGTCAGAAAATGATCTTAAACGATTGCTAGGGTCTCAAAACGTGAAGATCTGTTAAAATCTTGAAATATTTTTTTCGGACTAAATCCATTACTTCCCTACCATAGTAGAGGTGGGAAGTAAAAATATTGGACAGGCACATATTATTTTAGATATTTGTCGACAATATTATGTCTATATAAATCAATATTATGGATCTTCGATACAAAACAGCGATTTAAGCAATATTTAATTCTCAATGTTGTTCAACCCTAGTGAAACGTAAGAGAAAAAAGTTAATGATGTCCCCTAAGAGCAGTTACTTTATGCATCCAGTCAGTGAAAATAAATAACCTAAGGAAATGTTATATTGAGTATTTTAATAAGGCAGGCATGTATTTTTCAAATTCTTATTATAGTTTATAATTAAGTGATAACGTATTAAACAAAATATTGTACTTACATTATAAAAATTAAGATCTATAATATAGAACTGTAAACATGGGCGTACCCAGCTTTTGGCCTGGGGGGCAAATTAGAAATTTCCTGTAGGTAAATAGTGCTTTTTTCCTTGAAAACCCGCGAAAAAATTATCAGAGGCCGCCATTTTGTTTATTTTGCAAAAGAAGCTTCGATCAGGCACTAGATTAACTATTAAACTAATATAAATGCCTTTTTTTTTGTTTGATTGATTTTAAATGAACCAGTAAAATGTTATGATGGTCACCGCTAAGCACGACTTGTGAGTTGTGGGACTGTCACCTACATAGTTGCATATTAGTCCAGGTTCAGGGGGGGACACCCATGACCGTAAAATTCAATTCAGTAAGAAAATTATAAACTAGTTTTAAATATACAATAGATTCCACCGTTACTTGATATAAAGTAATGTTGTACATTTAATAAAATTAAAACAACGTTTTAAGTGATTTAATTTTATTTTTATAACAATTGTATCGCACAACACAGTGGGTCAGTTTAAAATTTTTGTCTGATGAAGCCACTGTGTTGTGAGAAACAATTGTCATAAAATGAAGTGTTTTACAAAACAGCGTCATTTCAATAAACGGCTAGCCGCTTTGTAAAGCGGCTAAATTTAGAATTAGGCTGCAACACATACAATATACATATTATAGTTTTAATACTAAATTCTACGAATTACTACAAAATATAACAGTTAACATGACGCATATAGAATCGACTTTTCATTTGTATTTCTATATCGGTAATGTACACAAGTTTACTTCTGTGTAATTAACGTTGATATTTCTAAATACAGCTCTGCGTACACAAGGGTGAAGTAGAATCTACAGACACGGGGTCAAGTGTCATAGTCTTCGGTTGCAATCTAATTAAGTTATGTATGGCAGAGGTTACAGACTTCAGGGTTGAGTTCATACATTATGTACAAGATGTATGTACATTGTACAAGCAAAAACTACGTGATCGATATATAGGTACTGTACTACTACTGCAAGTAGGTACACGCTGAGCAGTAAAACAAACCGTTAACAACAATTTATTGAAAATCCATATCTGTACAAAAAGTAGACTTCTCGCTCTCGAGATATCGATATTTATATTTTATTAAACATCTGAAATTCACAACAAAACAATTCATAGTGGCGTATGAATAAATTAACAATACAGGTGTAAAACTTTCATTGCTAGGATGTTATCTCATATTGTCGCGCGACAATCTAAAATAATATAAAATTACTAATATTAACGTTTTTAAATTTCTGCGTTACGAAAATCTCATTGAGTTTCAGAATGAAAAGCGTGTTTTAGAGCGTTATTTTCTCTAGTAATAACTGAAATTTCAAATAGAAATTTAGTATATAACAAAATAATTACAGCGGTTGAACAGGAATGCACAATGTACATTTTATGGTTAATGATACCTATTTTTTAAAGGATTTGCCATTAATTTATTCAGCATTTTATCAGCTTTATATTTGATAATAACTTTTTTGGCCCTAAAACTAATTATTGTTTTTGAGTCATTTACAGATAAGTGGATTTAGTCCCTTTGCGAACTTCTGGAGACCTCTGTATCCTTCAAATAAGAAAAAAGATTTTAGGTTGTGTTTCTTAAACAACTCTAGCAAAAAATGCAGTTCTAAGCAGTTTTTTCTTGTTACTGGACTATATTATCTAGTGTCATCAGAAATGTATACATTTTTATAGGTACATATTAGTGATGTAACAAACGTCATTTTTTAGGCGAATATCTGTCGCCGATATTCGCAATTGCGATTGCGAATATTCAGTTTTCAAATCTGACGCCAAGGCTAAAATTTGGCAGCTGATTGGCCGCGCAAGTCACTATACGCACACATTTACTTAGGTTATTTTTTAAAAAAGGGATAAGAAAAAACTTTTCTAAAAAATTAATATTTTTTGTCTTATTTAATATACACTCACAGACAAAAATATTGCATAATTTTTTTTTTGTTTATTTCTTTTTTATGTACTTTTTTTTGCTAAATGTCTTATCCTAGGGTGTTTTACGTATATAGGTACTAACAGTAGCAAACTTTCCATAAGGCCGACTAGGCCCAGGCATAGAGCGGCAAATCGGCGCCCGCTATCTAGCTGAAGCACGTGCGGGACGCAGCGAGCGCGACGCGGCGGCGTGCACTGAGAAAACTCTATATGGTCTTATAACTATCAGGGACAAAAATAACTCAGAAAAATAAAATATCTCTAGCGGATAGGCCCGAACGCAATGCTGATTTTCGTACCAGTTGCTCCTTTCTGCGAAATGTGAAGTTGTACGAACAACTTCACATTTCGCAGAAAGGGGTGGCTGGTACTGACCGACCTAAACTGCTAGTCCACCTTTGGGTACTAATGGTCAAATAATTTACATTAGCGGCATTACAACAGATGTGTATAGGAATACGTCATAACGTTTTAAACGAAAAGAAATAAACATAAAAAAATATGCAATACTTTTGTCTGTGAATGTATTATTTTCATATTTTTTTAAAATATAATTTTTTTCTGATATTCATTTTCACATGAATTTTGCGAATGCGAAGAAATATGGGAATATTCGCGAAAGCAAATATTTGTTACATCACTATATTACATAATTATTAATATCTATTACAGTGTCTTTAAAGATCACTAACTGCTAGGGTTTCTTTATATGATTTAATTTATTTTACCAGTTCTCAAATTAAACACCGGGAAAACAAGTTTTTAACTGGCAGATCATAATTTATCTCGACTATTTTCCAACTTGCTGATTATAATATAAATGCTGCCTCTCTGGCCTATTTAGAGATAAAATATCATCGATAACTTATCACCATCTTGTAGAGAATTTCATCCTATATTTACGAATATATCTATATATATTTTTTGACCGCGGAGTTATCTTCAAAAATAATCGAGATATATAGGAGTCATTACTGCGACACCTGCATATATAAAATTATAATGAAGGTTTTCATCAGAAGCAAACCGTTTTTCAGTGGATTCGATAGTTTATAGAGTAAGTTAACACACTTTTCCTGGTCTTATTAGTTTATTGATTATTTTGTAACTAGGCCGAGTGAGTCAATAACCGATCTTCAGAGGTTTTAAAATTTGGTTAAAACAGAATTTCGTTATTTTTTTTACTAATGCTAAAAATGTTATTCCATAAATAGAAAAGACGAATGCAATTATGGATGAGATTGGAATGTTATTACATCTAAAATCTAATAAAATTTGGTATTCACAATTATTTAGATCATACAACGTATCGTTTCTTTTGGTGCTTCAAGTTTAAAATTATTTTAACACGCGAGCGTATTTTTTTTCCTAATAACTCACCAATCACGCGAATTTATCTATGAGTTTCATTTTACGTTAGTTTTCTAAGGCAT
This sequence comes from Mongoloraphidia duomilia, assembly GCA_039654895.1. Taxonomy (NCBI): domain Eukaryota; kingdom Metazoa; phylum Arthropoda; class Insecta; order Raphidioptera; family Raphidiidae; genus Mongoloraphidia; species Mongoloraphidia duomilia. Next base: position 21,589,388 of record CM077521.1, on the reverse strand, counting down.
GCATATTATGTAGTATAAGTATAAGACACTGTGTGCATAATATAAAATTTTTGGTTAATCAAATTCTTAAAAACAGTTTTACAAAAAAAAGATTATCAAGTAGCAGAAATATGGTCACGAATATAAGAACAAAAACAGTTACTCTATTTTAACTTTTAAAATCACAGGTTATAATAATATACTTAGATAATATTATTATATTATGGCTAGAGCGTTGCGTCTTGGTAACTTGGATTTTTTTATACTATCATAAAAAGTGATAGATATTTTTTTATATTAACCCCCATCCCACTTTGGCTTCAAGGAATTAATCTCATGTGCCAGACACAAAATGATAAGGATTAAACAAGCAAGGAATAAAGGAACCAACACATTTCCCCCAGTGATAGATATTGAATACTTTAATTATATAACAATTAAACTTACTTTAAAGATTAGAAAATATTTCTATAATTTATGAAAGCTTCTATATTAACCCCAGCTTAACGTAAACAGAAAAATAAAATTTGAAATTATCAACTTTTGTTGAAATTTTCAACTAAAAAAACATATGTCACTTTGTACTTCAATAGGCAAAAGAAAGCATGTAGGTACCTAGATACTCAACAATTCAAAAAAAAAAACAATAAAAAAATAATAAAGTGAATCTAAAATGAGCCTTGTCATTTTAAATGGAGCAAAGAGAATTTTGTATATCAGAATTGATAACCAACAACATTACCTACACATATCAAAGCAAAACGTGAATATACTCACATAACATATTAAATTATAATTCACAAAAAGAAAAGACTATAGGGCTGGATTGCTGACGAACAGTTTTCATTAAAATCGATATCGATAATATCAAAATATCTATTTTATAAATTATAAAAATACTAGCGGCCCAGTCCGGATTCGCCTGGATGCTATGAATTTATGACTTATTATCCCCCGCGATAAATTCTTCCCCATCGAAGCGAAGTATGATTTATTAACCCCCGCCCCCGCGCGACAATACTCCCCCTGTGAAGCGAAGTATGATTTATTATCCCTCCCCCGCGAGAATTTATGCTCAGTAATACAAAATCCTGCATATATTGTTAATTTATTATCCAGTAATTCTCCCCCTGCAAAACGAAGTCGGGCTGGTAGTATGCGCAGTGCACGCCATGGAAGCTCTTAGGAGGCACGATTTTTTCCGACTTAATCGACAATTAATATCATCATAACATTAGCTAATGACTGATTTGCACAAAATATTCATAAATTATATGCCTAAACCTTCCTCGTAAAGCAGTCTGTCTATTGGTGAAAACCGGCAGTCTGACTTGGTGAAAATCGAATTAAAATCCCCACACTAGTTTCTGAGATTAGCGCGAACTGCAGACGCGGCGGGGAACTTTATTTATAATACCTATGTATAGATAATTTTTGTTGACTAGGTACATAATTTTTTAAGACCAAATACTTTCAGGGTTATCTATGCCTAGTACCGACTCATTATTATTATTTTTTTAATAATAAAATGAAAATCCCTTTCATACTTTCATTTCATCAGTTCTTATATCAGCGCCCGCTCTAGGGGCGGGCAACCCGGATATTTGTTCGGGGCGCCAAAATTTGGGAGCGGCATTTTGGCTGTAAGTGTGAGAAAAATATTGATGTGTTAAATACGCAGTTAATAGAAAATTTACAAAACTTACAAAAATCTAGTAAATTTTTATAATTTCAAAAAAGATACATTAAAATTTAAATAAAATGATTTGATTTTTTTTTGAAAATAAAAAATATGTACCTTTATTTAAAATATATATATATTCTTAAGGGGCGGCAATTTATCTTTTTGTTCGGGGCGACGTAACCGCTAGAGCGGCCGCTGCTTATATTAGAACCTAGGAACTGGCTTTGTAACAAACAAGTCATGAAAACGCTGTATAGACATCATCATTATGATCCCGTCTATTCTGATTTCTGAATCTCTCCAGATTCCACTCCATGTTTCTGTTAAAAAAATTAAATTTTACTTTTTATAAAATTGAAGAAGCGTTCAAGTATACATACATTTTGGATAGTTATGTCGATAAAAAATAAGAGTTATAAAAGCAACTCGATATTATTGAAAAATTAGTTCAGCCCTATAGTATAGACACAATGTGTGCAACGAAAAGAACAATGTCTTAAGTGAAGCGTTGAAAAGTACGTTAACACTGTAAATAATATTATTAATATAATAACGGCGACAGCATACAAAATTTTAAATTGCCTTCCGAGTTCGCTGTTATATTTTTATACTGATAGTTAAGGGATTTTAAACAATACTTGCACAAGTACTCGGTAGCCTTATTATCAATAAATTATCGTAATAAATGGCTTGAATAAATATAAAGTTACAAAAAATTAACCTGAGGAAGTATTTTCACTTAATAAAAAGTATCATTCATTCAAGGACCATATGAAATTTCATTTGATACCATATTTCAGTTAGTGAATAAAGAAACGAGAAGATGTAAAAAATTATAAAATTTAATATAAGGACCATTTGAATATAATAAACAATATTAAGTGAAGAAATCGGTATAGACCCTAGTAACGTTAATTTAGAAACAGAAATACTGATATGGAATTTCTTTGCTTGATTTTCCAATCCAAAGAACACTTACCAGTAACCATGCCTGTCTTCTTACATTTAAAATACAAAATAATATGTTCATGTACAAATAATACTAACGTTCTTATAATCAATGCATCAATGGCATTGTTGCATTGCATAGTCATTAGCATATTTTTATTCAATTCATAAATATGTTATTAATAAAGACAAATCCATTCACCATTGTAGTTATCGATCCAGATAGTCAATTAGTCAAATCAAACCGTGAAAATAAAAGGTTAATGCCATCTCATAAATAATAATATAATTTATATGTGTTGATCCCATAGGCGCCGCGAGTAGGGTGAAAGGAGAAGATAAAAATAGAAAATCGGGGAGAGGGAAGAGAAAAAATATATCAGAGTTGCGTTTCACGACACAAGCATTTTGGATTTTGCACCCCTTTGGCCCATGGTTGATTCTCCTTTCAAAATGATACCGATGTGTTATTAAAATTTAAATTAAAATGAGTACATAGGTTTCTAATATATTGAAAACGATAAGAGATTACAACAATTTTTCCTGTCCATCTTATAAAATGTAATGGTGGAACTAAAAAATATACCCTCAAAATAATAATAACCCTGAGTATATACTCGCAGTTTTTCTATTTCAAAACTATAAGAGAGAAGCGACTGAGAAGGATAAAGAAATGAGAGTAACGAACACAAATTAATATCGATTAGAATACAGAAATATATTTGTATCACTGAATTCGAAATACTCCATAACAGTTACAAATATAATTCTGTATTTTAATCGAAAAACACTGTTAGACGTAGACATTTCTTTCTGCTTCATCTCTTTATAGTTTTGAAATAGAAATGCTGCGATTAACATTTTAAATACTATATTCACTATTTGATACTTCATAATGTGTGTTATAAAGTATTATTTTGTCGTTTTCGTGAAGAGGAAATATTCCCAAGAATAGGTTCCTAAGAAGAAATAACAGGAAATTACCCATCACTACAGTACATATGAGTTGCAGAATTGTAAATATTTTTTCTTGTTAAGAAATATATTTTTTATTTGGGCTCGTTTTTCGAAAATTTTAAAAAGCAAATCAGAATTTTGAATAATATTATAATGGTGTTAAAACATTGTCAGCTTCTTTACGTGGTAATTAAATGCTATTATTACCAAAAACCGATTGCTAGAATTTTTTTTAAAAGACAACATCGTTACATTAGCATATAAGTATCAACGTAACGTAGGCCATTGTAAAAAGTAATAAACCAGTCTCAAAACGATAACGCGCCATTGGCCGTCGTCTCATGACATCTGTCAATGTATATGGGCGCTGATAAGATCGACAACCAAACGACAGTTTATACTGAAATTCTTGTATAATGTAGATATACATAGTAATTTGTTGTTGATGTTTGTTGTTTATTCAATGCGGCACGCCTCTACTCGTTCACATTTTGACTATCGTACTGCACTGGATGTGTAATTTTGAAGCACGCACATACACATCATGGACCCCTTTTTTGAGGATTTCATTTTTAGGGTTCCGTACCTAAGAATGAAAAAAACCGAACCCTTACAGGATCACTCTCATTTTGAAGTGAAACCTCTTTACGTACGGTAGAGTGATTTGGATGTATGTGTGTTGAACGAAAAGACCTGACGAGACGGACGAAACAGTGTAACGTTATGTGAATGTGTGTGTGTGTGTGTGTGTGTGTGTGTGTGTACAACACAGTCGATGCGAAAACCAATATTCTGTTTGTGTGTTTTATTATAACAAAGCAACGCGACACTCATCGGACGCTATTTTTCCAAAATATACTTCGATTTATTATATCTTTCATTCTGGTAATTTTATTCGATTACTTTTCTTTTAGAGTTTAGACATTTTGAATGTAAAACCAGTATTCACCGTTCAATTTGTAGTTGTCTTTAAGTTTCACTTCAGTAGCATGTAGTGTAAACTACACGATTCTTTTTTTATGTATTTTTTCGTCTGCAGTTGCAGTGGTCTAACGAAATAGCGGGAGTCGAAATACGAGTATAATATGTTTAAAGAATATCTATTGCATTTTTTGAAAATTTGAGCTCTGACAACGGATTTTTAAATGGAAAAATTAGGTAAATGTAATAAACATGAAACATTACCCAAACCGGTTTAAAAAACTAATGTGAATACCCGTTTTCCTAAAACAAAATAATAATGGCGCCCGTTTGCTTATTTGAGATAGAATCTTAATATATTAACTGTATAACTCGAACATACCCACGTATAGGTATATTTTTATTAGGTGCCATGTTTTTAAATACCTAGCTATTTCTTATATACACAAAAATGTTTCTTATAAACGAATCCGTTTGGTATAAAGTTAAAAAATACTGTGTTTGACATTAGCTAGCTTTAATATGAGGAGACCCAAAAATTATTTTTCCTTCTAGACAACGCGAACGGTCAGAGTTAGGTACCTATATTCGTTTTTACAGTATAATTTATAAACAAGAACAGTGTGTTATACACTATCGTTTAGTCGCTTTAGTATATAATAAATATTTCCTATTTATTAGGGAATAAATTTCAACTATAGCTGTGTTTTGCATACACTTTCATTTTATTAACATTACAAGTAACAGACTAACGCTGGGTTGCAGAACGCATTTTCAGGAAAATTTTAACAATGAGCATAGATTATGACCGCATAATCATATTTTTATAGACTGATCAGTGTGCGGTAGAGTTGTAAAACTTTTTATTATGTATATTGTACATACTAAGAAAAAACAAATGTGCAGGTTTACATAGAAAAAGATCACCTTTCAACCTAAATTTTGATCAAAATGTCTAGAAAAATGTGGTTTTGAAAGGGAAATTGGCATTGCATACAAAAATAACTACGTTTCAATCGATCAGCTATTTTTAGCAGGATCGATTTAAACTTCTACAATGCTTTCTTATGAAGAAAATTAAGAGCACTGTGGTTGAAAACTATAAAAAACACCAATTTAGTCACTTTTTATCACAACAATTTTATTATTGGATATACATTTCGAGAGCTAGGTATCTTCATAAAAAAAATAAGTAAATTCAGATTAGTTTAGTTTTTGCTGAAGATGGGAGCAAAACCTCGAAATGTACATCCAATAATAAAATTATTGTGGTTAAGAAGTGGTTAAATTGTTTTGTTTTTTTTAATTTCTAAATCTTTTCTTGTGAATAAAAATGTGTGGTCCCAATCTAAGATAATTGTCAAACCAGATTTTCTGACAATGCATCGTGTAACCCAGCATTGAAGTCTCCGCTGTTCAGATTATGCTGTTGAAAATAATTTTACGTTGGGTATCCGTATACATAATATTCGGTTCGCTAAAATATTAAATTTTGTAAAAACGATGTTTCCTTGGTTTTCATATTAATTAAACAGCTATCGAATGACTGAGATCATCCACAAAACTACAGCTAATTTATTCCTAAATAAAATTCTAAGATTACTGAGCTACTATTTAAGTTCGAAGAATATATAGCATAACAATTTAAAAAAATAAATTAACTATAATGTATTCTAGGTTATGTATCGAAGTGTTAACCACTAACCTGTGTTTGCGTGAGTCCTAAACTGGCAGCTAGTTCGGCCCGTTCGGGTAAGGCGAGGTATTGCGTTCGCTGAAATCTTCTGTTGAGCTGTTGGAGTTGAAGACTGCTGTAGATGGTACGCGGCTTGCGCATCTTCTTGCCTTTACCGCCGGCGCCGCCACCCACGCCCCCCGACCCGACCACGCCACCCCTGTCTAACCCGAGCGCGCATTTATCTGTAAAGAACAGAGATACGTGTTTTCAAGATAAAATCTTACACAACCGCAAAACTCTCACATCAAACATTTTGCATTAGTGGTAAATTATCTTTCTGTTAATTTCTATAATAATTACACCTATGAAAATTGAAAACATTTTCTTCAATTCAACAAAAAAATACTTTTATTTTGTAAGTATAACCTTTCTTGAAATCTAGTCATACTAAATTAGAAAAAAAATTAAACAGATTAAAAACACTATACCATTTTATGTAAGCGACTTCATGCAAAATATAGTATTAAACAGATTGGCCGATATTCACTACCTAGGTATATTTTTTTCATGAAAATACTTAAAATGTCGCCCTGAAACTGTCTTAACACGTATGAAGAAAAGTATGTTCTCTATTAAAACTATTTGTGAAATAATTATTATAAATACCTATACTATTCATGAAAGAAATGCACCCTACAATATTTCAATTTAGTAAAATGTTGAGAAAAAATGTAAGGTCGGTCAAGGCAGAAAGACGTAATTAAAAGTAAACATAAATTAAGCAGCCTGTGTGTCTATGAGTGTACCTTATGCGATCGCTTATATTATCTTATCCACACATATACCGTGTTATGATACACTGAAATGAAAAGCAATGCGTATGTGTGTGTGTGTGTGTGAAGGTGAGATGACCCGAAAGATCACGCGGTTAATTTACTAAAGAGCACGATGATCGGCGCCGGACGCCTAATGAACTTATTACCTGAACTGGACCAGTGCCACTCAAACACTTTTATATATGTACAACTGGTCGATTGTAAAGACGCTCAATTTAACTTTACCAAAAAAGAAATAATATTGACCCTTAGTAAAATTGGAAATACTTTTTTTTATCCTCCACACATTTCATTTTTGACGTGAATACGTCTTTAATGCTGCATACACTGTGGCACTACATGGCTTTCGCGTTGCCTGCGCTCTGGGGTAGGTACAGTAGGTACTTAACAGTCTTGTTCTCTACACGTATATACAGTGCAACCTCGATATTACAAAACTGAAGGGAATTAGAAAATATTCGTTATACCGAGTCATTTGTTACAATGAGGTTTGTTATATAGAGGTTAGGTTGGACTATGATTCGTTTTAACAAGGTTAAGGAACACATTTTTCGTTTCTCAGCCATTGCAATTTTAAAACTAACAACAGTGACAAACAGCAGTGTTTACATTACTAATTAGCATCAAACAACAATGATTGTCTTACGAAAAATTTAACGTGTCTGAACCTGTCGAAACATGAATTATTGTGGAATTGAGTATGAATAATTGATAGGATACGTTATATAAAGGTTATATAGAGGTAAATAATACTTTCTATTTATATTTTGCAATGATTAAAAATTCGTTATAAAGAGGTTTTTGACAAATGTATTCGTAATGTAAAGGTATATTTTGCATTAGCTCTTACGGACAGTTCTAGGGGATTTCGAAAAATTTGTTAAATCGAGGAAATCGTTATATTGAGGCTCGTTATATTAAGGTTAGACTGTATTATAGCTAAATTATTATTTGTTCTGCATTTCCTGCTAAGAAAGATGTTTTTTTTTGCGAGTTTTTCCCATATGACACAAAATGAGTGTTCAAACACTTCTAAGACGAAATCTCGAGAATGAAAAATGATATCGACTACGTTAGGTTGCCAATCGACGCGTATTAACGTAAATATGATCTGAAAGAAATTTTTTTAAAATCGGTTCAGCCGTTCTTTTTTCTTAACCAAATAAGACTCCAAAAAAGTAGATTTTACACAATATCTCGCGAATAAAAAATTATATCGACTTCGTAAGGGTGTCAATCGAGGCGTGCATTTTGATCCGACATAAATTTTATAAAAATCAGTTCAGCCGTTTTTTTTTTTTTTAATAATAATTTGTTAAAAATAAATAATAATTATGTTTTAATGATTAAAATGATTACATTTCTGTGTAATATCTAATTTAATTATTAATAATAAATATTTATCAAACTGGGAAGTTCGTCGTGTGGACCTCAAGGGTCGCACTTTAGTCCTAATAAACGACCCCCCTCACGAATTGTTTTGATGATATTATTATGACATTATTTTCACTATCTACTTAATGATAAAAATAAACGTTGATTAATAAAAACCGTCTCTTTTTTAGTTGTCCCGATTTCAAAACCAAACTCCCGATTTTTTTAACCTTATGCCCCGAAATTTGGCAAACTGAACCTGGCAACACTACCTCTAACACATCTACAACAAAGAAAAACGTCAAGCCGTTTTCGAAAAACACCGATACAATCAGGTTTCATACACAATACCCGAAAACCCACAAAAAATGAAATTACAAACAGAGGGTCCGTTAAAATATTAGATTAAATAGCTGCGCTAGCGATTTTGTTCGCGTGGACTTTTGGATTTGTTTAAGCAAGTTTCGTTATGTACAAGAAGATTTACAGATTCCACTGGATGTATGTGTTTGAATGCATTTGACCTGCATTAAGTACACCAAGCTCTACACGGAATCCAATACCTACATCCCTGCTCATCATGGTATCTTTGGAACCGTTTGAGATAGATCACGATGAAACAAAGACTAAGTTGGTCCCCTATAACCTGCATGTACATTTCATGTTGAGTTAAATCCATTCGTACAGACAGACAAGCAGATTTTTTTAACATTAAGTTTGGTTTAGTAATCGATAATTCCAACGGAAAAAGTATTTAAAAGCTAAAAATTCGAAACTCACAGACACTTCGAGTTTTCTCTACCGGAAGTTACCCCCTGCACTCTTCATCTCAAACCCTTTTCCCTCGCCTAAAAACGGTTACAGCTCTCCCGGTGCTAAAGGGTTCGGCCAAATGCCAAATGAAGGACCAATAATCGCACTACAGGCGAATTTTTTGAAAAAAGTTTTGACTACGTGAAAGATTACGTAATTTTTAAAAAGTTGTAAGTTTTTCCAAGAAAATACTTTACAATTTTTACACTGAAGGATCTGTAGTGTGATTCTTGGTCCTTTATTCGACATTTATCCGAACCCTTTAGCTTTAAAAATAGCGTCGAAAGAGCTACAACCGTTTTTAGGCAAGGGGAAAAGATTTGAGATGAAGAGTGCAGGGAGTAACTTACTGTAGAGAATACTCTATAATTTCACTAAACACTGCCGAAACGTAAAACCAATTCAATATTATTTTAACACTGTGTCTCCTGGTAGCTAAAGCTATATGTTCCATAATCAGCTACACACTGCTGCAGAAATAAAATAAAAGATACATATTGCAGAGTTGTGCTTAATTATAAGTCTGATTTCAGTATCTCGTTTATATGTTGCGAATCTCGCATCTGTCACTTACTATCATACTTTTTTATTTGTCGGCAGACTCAAGAGAAATGTTGTTTTAATATCTACAATGAACAATGACCGCAGTTCATTAAAACGATTTAAATTTTCTTGTCAAATTTAAACGCCATCTTCATGATTCATCTCTGTGGTTACCTAACGGAACTTGCTGAACAATTACAAATGTTGGAATTATATGTGGCATGCTCATTGCTCATTTTATGTTAAGCTGCTTTAAATATAAATTGAAATTTTCTTTAACTACATTAATATACGACTGTTTTTAAATAAATATAACTATATACAATCCAAACATTTATAGAAGATTAGTCGACAAGTATAGACTAAAAACAAATGATTATAATTTATATATCACTCTATTTTGGAACCAAAAACAAGAAATCAAAATTTCTAGAATGGCGTGAAAAATAATAAATTATATTAATGACAAAAAAATGTTAAATGCAAGAGTTTCAAATTATGATACCAGCATATACATTATACAATTAAGAAATAATAAAAATTGTAAAATGTATTTCCACCAGTTAAAAATAGTATCAATTATCCAATGATATACTATTACTGTCAACCTCACCTCTCAGTCCAGCCATGGAGTTTCATGAACTTGTCGGTATCGCAAAATGAGGTTGAGTTGTTTTTGACTTTGGTGATCACTTTAAGTTTCAATCTATTCACCAATTATAGTAACCTTTTTGTTTTTTGGTGAAAGAAAGTTAGTGAAGAATTAACCATCAAGGGGCGGTCATATAGGAAGATACAACAAGACATAACCTTATATAATGCGTATGTATACCTATGTCAGAGTTTTATAGGTCTAACCAATACTTTTCATATATCTATTATATTATACAAACAATTTTACTATCAATAAATAAATACGATTGAAAAAGTTACGCCAACTTATTTCGCGTTCTCTAGATCAAAAGTCATTAACATTCCACAATTTTGTAGTGGTAACACAGTAATTATTGCAAAACGTAAGGTTTACAAACAGTCGACAGCAGAATACAGAATGTAATATAATTTGTACTAGGTAGGTACCTAACAAATATAACATGTTCACGGATGAACGCTCGCTTTTGAAAAAATTTAATTTTTAGATTCATTCTGTGAGAACGTCTGGAAAAGAAATGCAATCCGAAAGGAACTGTGAAATTCAAGATTTCCTATCCCAAAAAAATGTATAAAACATCTAAAACGTTTTGTTTTTTTTATTTATGCGAATAAAATAATTAAATTCTAAGAAAAATCAACCGACCGGATATTAATTACCTACGTAGGTACCTTTATATATACTATTATACATATACCCATATATAGATATGTATATTTTTTATTGTTGTAAGGCAAGTATGAAACATTCGGCAATTTATGTGAATTTAGCTGTCCATACGGGCGTAAACGAACGCCATGTCGAAAACCATTAGTCGAACTTTACGCTACAACTTTTTTAACTTCCCACTGGAAGTTATTGTAATGGGTCCGAAATCGAAATCAAAAAGGAAAAAAAATTTTATATTTCAAGGTCACTACACTATTTTTACACTACTTTTAGAAAGATGTGTGTGTGTGTGTGTGTGTGTGTACGTACGTACGTATGTGTCCATTTCTTTCTAAGACGAAATCTCGAGAATGAAAAATGATATCGACTACGTTAGGGTGCCAATCGACGCGTATTAACGTAAATATGATCTGAAAGAAATTTTTTCAAAATCGGTTCAGCCGTTCTTTTTTCTTAACCAAATAACCTCCAAAAAAGTAGATTTTACACAATATCTCGCGAATAAAAAATTATATCGACTTCGTAAGGGTGTCAATCGAGGCGTGTTAACGTCATTTTGATCCGACATAAATTTTATAAAAATCGGTTCAGCCGTTTTTTTTTTTTTTTTTTTTAATTATTGATGTTTTAATGATTAAAATGATTACTTTTATGTGTAATATCTAATTTAATTATTATTATTAAATATTTATCAAACTGGGAAGTTCGTCGTGTGGGCCTCAAAGGTCGCACTTTAGTCCTAATAAACGACCCACCTCACGGCTTGTTAAGTTTTAAAATCATTTATACATATAGGGAAAGTAAGACAAGTAAGACTCGAATTCACCGAACTCAGCTAAATTTAAACCAAGATTAGGTAATGTAGGTACCTATATGTTTCTAATGAAATTACTAAAACAAGGACTCCTAAAGAAAACACAACAATTTAGTCACTTTTTAACCACAACCATTATTTTATTAGTGAATGTAGTTACTTACATTGCGAAAGCAATGTTCCCATCTTCAGCAAAAACTAAACTGTGTAGTTTTTGCTGATGATTGCGCTCGAAATGTACATCCAATAATAAAATTGTTGGGATTAAGATTGTTAATTGTTGTTTTTCTTAGTATCCAGTCACAGTGCTCTTAGTATTCTTTATTAAGAACTCAAACTCCAATTGAATTTAAATGAGTTCTGATACGCTCCAGTGCGTCAGATATACCTTATTGACTACATTAGCAACAAATTCTGAGCAATGTTATTTTTCTCTCGGTCTGTACCATATCGTTGGCAGATAAGGTTGTTAAAGCTTTGTTGCACTTGAGAGAAAATGTGAATACCTATATGGGAAACACTAACCATCTAAAAGGGAAATGTTATATTGAGTCAATAAAATTAAATTTGGTAAATAATGGGTATATAATAGAACCGGTTAAGCGCTAAATATTTCTTCGTCCTGAACGCATCTTGCCACCCTCGACTAAAAGAAGAAAATATTTAAAAATATCATAAAAAGTTAAAAGTATTTAAGAGACAATGAGTATAGAGTTTTTTTTTTAAACGCAAGTCGGGGGTTGCAAAATGAAAATTAGCAAAATTATCTATAATTTCTTAGCGTGCCGCCTGCAATCCGACTTGCTATAATAAGTAAGTGTCTCTTAAATTTAAAGTTTATTTTTACTTAACTTTATTATGTAGGTATTCATTTTTAAATAGTTTTGTTCTTTTGTCGTTTTTTTTTAAATTTAATTTTCCTTTTTATTCTCATTGGATCAATTCGTGGACACACTGTATGTCCACATAGGTATATATTAAGTAACTGTTTCCAAAAGATTTACTTCGCTAATTTGTTTTCACACACGGTGAATCCACACGTTCTTGTGCCTGCATAACATTATAATACGACGTGAATACGGAAGAAACATCCGAGATTATGACCGCGGATTATGGCTAATACTTATGTTAAAAAAACAACAGCAGCGCTTAATTAAATGACCCATTAACGTTCTAATTAATATATCTAATGTGTGTAGCTTTACACTATATTTCTTACCTACAATGATCACATAAATCACCGAAATATCTGTGGTCACATGGCAAATCGGCGTATATCGCATTTTTGGGAGTTGGTAATACTTTCAAACTGAACTTTTTTAACTCTATTTTGTGTAATTTAACAAATATTATCTACACTGTACACACACAATATTCTAAATAAAATTTGAACTGCATTTCATAATATACGTTTGGACAAATAAATATTAATCTTTATTTAGGACAAAGGTGTAGCTCTAAGGCTGATACCCATGTACTTCGCCTATCAAGTGCCTAGATCACCGAATACCTATAGTCCAAGAAAAAACCAAATAGCGTGGCCCCTCGAAACGAGCACGCTTGTGTGGTGCATGATACCTTAAGAAATAAACTGACAATGCTGTCTTTTTCATGGTAGGTAAGTTGAAAAGCAGCATTTTAAGTTGAACTTCGCCTAATGTTATAACAGTGTATAATATTGTGTATCAATAAAGAGCTTATTGTTATTATTATTGTAGCGAAAAATGAACAACTAGGTCTGGGAGTTGTATTATATTCTACACTCCCACTATAGAGATTATTTAATTAATTATCGTACTTATCTTGTTTTGTTTTTTCAAAATGTTTGCTACATTTGGATTTGAACACAAATATTATAAATTAATAGATTTTTTTTACGACTGATTTGTAATTGATAATTTTTGTTGGAAACAGCCAATTATATAATTAATTCCAAACATATCGGAAAAAATCATTTTACCAACCATAGTCACTGTCAGGATTCTAATCTGAACCTTTCCACTTTCGTGGCAGAATGAGCATATAAGGAGAATGTTAGATTAGTAATCATGTCCCGGTTGAGTAATTGTAAGCTCATTCTGCCGCGAAAGTGGAAAAGTTCAAGTTAGAATCCTGACGGTGACTATGGTTGGTAAAATGATTTTTTCCGATATGTTTGGAATCAATTATATAATTGGCTGCTTTCCAACAAAAATTATCAACAAATATTATAGTGTGTATGTGTAATGATACTCAAACTTCTAGAGTACCTACCTAATTAGATGGAGTCAAATGAAAGAAAACATTTTTTGTAGACATGATATCTATATCAGCAAACCTATAAGAAGTTTTTTTAATGCTTAAATATATAATTTAAATGAACGAATATTTTTACTAGTGTCAAGATATAATCTGTTTTGGATAATAATTGCTTATTAAAAAATAAAGAACATTTTTAAATGAACAAAAATTAATTACGCTAAACAATGTAGGTACTAAAAGATTATTACTGTAATACTGCAATTTCTTAATTTTAGCAAATTTAAATAAATAAGTAAATTATACGTCATGATATCGTTATATTTTTTAATATAATATTATTTTACTCTTCCTCCACGCATATAGCCATAGCTGCTGAGTGTAATATGCGTTAATAACAAAAATAAACAAAAATAAAAAATTAATCTTCCAAATTTTTAAATGTTTAAAAAATTTTAAAAAGCATCGAGACCAATATTTTAGAATTTAGAATATATATTTTGTTGGTTAATCATAAATTTTGCTATTAATTAATAATAATTTGCTGCGGGGTCTCGAATGCTTTTTTAAAACGTTTTAAACATTTAAAAATTTGGAAGTTTAATTTTTTTCTGCTTTATAAGGCCTCTCAATAAAAACATCTTTTTTTAAATTATTTTTACTTTAATTTTATTTTGTACTTTCTAGTTACAATACAAATAATTCATTACTTTTTAATTAAAAAAAAATGAAAAATGTGTCATAATTGTAACTAAAAGATTACATGAAGTTTCTAAACGGTTCTATGAGAGATCGAACCCACGATCTTTGGATTAGAAATCCAACGCGCTATATCCTTTTCGCCAAAGGGACAATTATTGTTGCGAGCCGCGGTGTCTTAACACCGATAGACCAACCGCACCAAGTCTTTCACGACTAAGTTACGCGCAAGCGCCGTCGCCATGGTTATGATTGCAGCTTTCATAAGTTTCGTACACTTTCTGACGCAATGACTAGGCCAGAAACGTTTTTCAATGTTAATTTAGATGAAAATGTTACTAAAGGTGCTAAATTAGTGCACAAAACAGTGGAATAAAATACTTGTGCTAAATTGGGACGGTGGTTGAAGTGCCATGTCTGGAAAACTGGTGAAAGTAAACGAAAATTGGTTGAAAAGGTTAGAATCATACCTGCCATAAATTGTTTATCGTAAAAACTGTATCTTCAAAAGTATTCAAATATTTTACTAGAGTGTTGTACCACTTCTTTAAATAATATTTCTTATTTAATTATTATTTACTTTTTTCAAAATAAATCACTTGCCATCTGTCAATATGACAGGTCTCTGAAAAACATGGCTGAATTGCCCACATGCGCAGAAAAAAAAATTGATAATGAATAGGTCTATATACATAAAACAGTGTACCTATAAGCGTGACACCAAGACAAGGACAGAAGGACAAACACGATTTCAATCAAAAGCATCTAATAAATAAGTAAACAAATTAATATAGAAAATTAGTTGCCTGTATAACTAAATATAACAAAATTAAACTCTTTATAATATAGTAACCATCTGAATACATAGGTATACTACCGTCTTTCTATAAGATAACTTTTATCTAAATTATTTTGCGCTATAGGTACGCTTGGAAAAATTAATAAATCTTAAGTTCTGTTAGACTGTTAGATTACAGAATCAATTAAATACAATTAATATTTTCAATTTATTATTAATTTTAATAATAAATTGTGTATCTAATTGATACTTTCACCCCGCAGTGATAAAATTTAAGGCTGGCAACTAGGGTCTGTAATAAACACGTGGGGAAAATAATAATTATGAATATAAACTACTGGTGCATTTAAGATCTTATCTATTCTATTCTATACTGCTGATGTAAGTAATAATTTTATTTATTGAAATACTTTTTAATTTAATTATGGGAACACATTCTTCCGTCTCGGTATCATAAAAATTACCTGAAAAACCCGCAAAAAAACAAAATTGCATACAAAGATCCAGTTGCAATGTTGTAATTATACAAAAGTTAAAAAAAACATATTTCAGAAACTAATTTGAGTCTATAGCTTAAATGAACTAGTACTAATAATAATTATTGACATAATGCCATTAATTAATAATTAAAACGTGTCTATACACACATTTTATATTGGTAACAATTCACCCCTGTCTAAAACAAACAGTAATAAATAATTAATATATATCATTAAAAGGTCATAGGTCTATTTAATTAATTCAAGACATACTGTCTAGTAGCTAGCTGCATATACATAGATATTATTATAGTATACAATATAATGACGTAGGTATTCCACGTAGCGTAATACAGAGCCAGTCAGATTGTAAGCACAGCCGGTACGCGCATGGCCATGGCTAATCTAAAGTATGTATGACATGGGCCATTTACTCTCTTCACCACAATAATTACAAATAGATAGCAATCAATTAGCACCTTGTTAATCACTATTTAATAAGCATCAGTTCACTGTGTCTGTATGTCACACTCCTACACATGAATTGCCCACTATGTTCTACTCACTTAAATCTCTAATACATTGCTGTTATAATATATAATGGTATTGGGACCTCACAGCTGTTAAAAATTTTATATTATAAAAAAAATTGTTCATTTTATAATAAAATATCTGGGTGCCGAGCTTTGCTCGGATGAGTTCAATAAAAATAGTACTTGTATGCTGTGAGATATTATTTTCTCAGAATATTATTCCGAAACGAATTTATTTCTGAAACATAATTTAAAATAATTGTTTCTGTTAAATATTTTAAATACCTATGTGTATTTTTAAGCGTAAAAACTAAGTATCAATCCTGTAAATATTACTTAGGTCGCCATTTTCAAATCTACCGCCGTTATTGTTTTGTTGACTGAAGAACTCGCAAAAACCGATTTTCAGAGATTGAATATCTTGTAAAAATGTTCGAATCAGATGAAATTTTGCTTGCCCGTTGTCGTTTTAATAATCCATTTTTAAACATTGATCCCAAATATCAACTTTATCGAAGTACTTTTTCTCTGTGATGTCATCTTAGCAACTTCCAGTAAATTTCAAATATTTTTTTTGCATAGGAGGTACCTACTGAAAAACTCACAAAAATCGATTTTCGAAGAAATAGAATTCTTATTATATCTTTTAATAACAAACGTCAGACTATAAACCTGCGCAAAACTTTTTTGCGTGCATCTTCACCATAGTTTTTAAAAATCGATGTGTTTTGATATACTGCATGCCTGCGGCGCTAGAAGTGCGGCCCTTCGGGCCGCCGTGCAAATTTTTAGGCAAAACTTTTTTGTATGTATATCTTAACAATAGTTTTCAAAAATCGATGTGTTTTTACAGACTCGCGGCGCCAGAAGTGCGGCCCTTCGGGCCGCCGGTTTGTCATTATTTACATATTGTGCAAGACACTTCTTATATTAGTGTTCATTTACAGTTTTAACTCTTGTGATATATCATATAAAATCTATGTAGAAATAGGCTTCGAATCGATCTGACAATTGACCGAGTTATAAGCAAAAAACCCCTTTTTTTAATTGCTCCCCTCTGGGACCAAAATTCCTACCTAGATCGATTTCTCGCCCCAAAAAATCCTCATTCTGTAAATTTCATCAAAATCGTTAGTCGTTTTTGAGAAAAAAAAGTCTAGGTAAGATTATACGTCATACTATATTTAACGTACATATACATATTTTATATAGGTAATATAAAAATAACATACTTACCTATTTATTTAAATATTAGTTAAAACTACTTACATAATTATGTTTAGTTTTTATTGTTGTTTTTTTTTTTACTATACAAATAGTTCACGGATTATTTTAATAAGTTAAAAATTCTGTCAAAGTATTTTGACATATAAATAATGAAAGTAGTTTGTTTTCTCCAAAGCCTACTCACGATATTACAATGTTTTGAAAGGTTAAAAATCCGTTTTTAAAAATGATAAAATCGATAGGAAAACGAATTTTTCCAGGGATGAGACCTAGCTAAATCGATTTTTTGCCCCCCGACACCCCTTTTCGGTAAATTTGATTAAAATCGTTAGAGCCGTTTTCGAGAAAATATTTATATAGGTACATAGATACATAGAAACATAGAAACATATATACAAGATTTACTCGTTTAATAATATAGGGGGATATAATAAATTCTGAGTTGTAACAATAAAAAGCAAGTTGGAATTTGACAAAAATACAAGTTTTTGCAAATAAATACCTGTAATTATAAACAAGTTTCACAACAAATCTATTTGTAGCAAAATTCGGGCTCATAATCTCAAATGCCCTTGACCTACCTTTGTTCAAAGAATTTCTCTATATGCTCACTCAAAAATTATTTCAATTTATATCTGGTAAAAAACAATTGGATTTGTTTCAAAAAACGATCATCAAATCTACGACTCATGTTATTAATATTGGTCACATGAGTTCCGCAGAACGCTCTATGCCATACTACTAAGGAGGTATAAGATGGAACAACGCCACAGTAAATTTCTGAGTTATAGTCACCTTAATTTTATTGTAAAAATAAAATATTACGCGAACGCCGTCACAGGTCATAATAATTTTAGAGTCAAAGTTGTATGATATCTTTAATTGTGAAAAAAAATCTTAATAGTAAATCTTTAAGAAAAAAAAATGTACTTTTCACTATCAATTCATTGACAATACATTTTATAAACTGTTCTCCTCCAGGTTTCACGAAACTTTCTGACATTTTCAGGACTTTCCGAATTTCCGGACGTGTTGATAATAGAGTTATTAAAAAATCAGACGCCGCAGTGAATTTATGTAACATTTAATTTCCTTTATTAGGAAATAGGCTGCCAAAATTATACAATTTTTTTATATAATTCATAGACGTTTCGCCATGTTTGGCATTTTCAATATGGTTCTAGAATATACAATTATTTTACAATATTTTTAACGTTATTTTATTGAACAAATTAAGTTCTAAAATACTTACAGATAGATTATGAACAAAATATATCTGTAAGTATTTTAGACATACTGAAAATGCCAAACATGGCGAAACGTCTGTGAATTATATAAAAAAATTGTATAATTTTGGCAGCCTATTTCCTAACATATTGAAAATGCCAAACATGGCGAAACATCTACGAATTATATAAAAAAATTATTTGGCAGCTTATTTCCTACTAAATTTATATATCAACTGCCGTACTTAATGCAATACATATTTAATTTCCTAAACTGTTTGCTCTTTAGACCCAAAAACATACGTCATAATTTTACTAAATACTTTACAGGTTTATCAACTTAATTCTACATTGTCATTTTTAATACCAACAGTAAGGATTTTGTAAATACATTTTATAAGCATTTTATATTATTCAAAATAAATTTTTATCGAGGTTGTATACATAGGCATACAATATAATACTTTCCTTTTGGTTGCACAATTTCGGTGTACAGTAAGGCCTACTTGTACTTGACTCTTGGTAAATACTTTCTTGAAGTCATCCATATTATATTTATGTATTTTACAACTTGGTGTTAAAAAGCTTAATATTAATATCATGCACATGGCAACGTTGAACAGGAAAGGTTCCGCCAACCGGAATTTTATGACAAGTTGAGTGAGTTCTCTCAGCCTAGTTTTAAGATGGCCACCCTGTCAATACAGGACGTTAATTCTAGAATATATAAAACTGCTCATTTATTGACCTTTGATGGAACTCGGTTCTAAAAAATGACTGAATATTTGGTGCTGCGCTTAATGATCCGATGATAAAATATCTGCGACCAAATATCCGTTAAAAATTATCATCTCGATAAAATATCCGATGATAAAATATCCACGGATCTACTGGTAAAATTATTATGAAATTGTTATATAGATGGAATATAGAATGTCAGATCAATGTCAATAGTATTACGTATAGTAATAGTTACAATGTTGAATAAAATGTGTCATAAAAATTAATTTTTAGTAACCATTGAATCTTTTTATAATCATAAAGTGTTAATCTCAATATGCCATTGAAATTCCTAAAAGCACAGAAAGATGCGCCAATGCTCACACATGAAAGTTATTTATATTCTAAAAAAGTGTAAATAAAGCGAGTATAACATGGCATTGCCCTCAAAATCGTAAATATTCTTGTTCATCAATTATACATACAAGCCCTGATAAAAGAACCAGTATGTTATAGATGTTTTAAAATGTTGGTTCAAATTTGATGGTAGGATATTTATGGATGTTTTATTTCATAATAGGCGAAATAATTGGTGATGTTCCTTATCATGAACACCCATGTGGTGCCGTTAAAACTATAACTAAAACAGTAATGACGAATATCAAAAACAAACATGATAATCCAACAACGATTGTTTCTGAATTGATGGGGAATGTATCGTCTCCTGTGGCAGCTCGTCTACCCAAGCCGGAGTTATTGGCACGTTATGTGCAGCGTGCTCGTAAAGAAACAAATCCGCAGCTAAGTGAATTAATTCTTCCAGAGGTATTCAAGATAACTACTAAACAAGAATCGTTTTTATTATACGATAGTGGTGCTGATGATCGTCATCGTTTTTTAATTTTTTCTACGGCCAATAATATAAAACTTCTTGATGAAAGTAAAGTGTGGTCAAGAGATGGAACATTTAATTCGGTTCCGGCAATTTTTAAACAACTTTATACGATTAATGGATTTAAAAAAGGCAAAATTCTTCCTCTGGTTTTATGTTCTTGCTCCAAACAAGTCAATAAATCGTATGTTAAAGTTTTGAAAGTATTGAAACGCGAAAAACCTTATATGAAGCCTGAACGCGTCATTGTTGATTTTGAGAAGGCATTCATTCAAACAGTTTAAGAATGTTATCCTGATGCTGAAATAACTGAATGTTACTTTCATTACAGTCGATGATGTTATTGGGGCATATGAAGAATTGATTAAGTCTGATTATTATGATGAAAATGAAGAAATTCTGAGTGAAATTCTCGAATATTTTGAACGCACCTGGATAGATGTACTTAGCCATAATGGAAAAAGACGTTCGAAGTCATTGTGTGCGGTGGAATTTTGGAATTATTATGTCGCTGTCAAGAACAATAATTTATTCGAACTAATAATGCCCTAGAAGGATGGCATTGTGCCTTCAATGGCCGTGTAAGAATTCATCATGCATGTATCGGAAAAAATTCATTAACGTTATTAAAGCCGAACAAAATTATACGGAACTTTTAATTGCACAGTTAAATTCTGGCCTAGATGTAAATAAGACTCGTAAACGTGCGCACATAGATTTTGATGAACGATTGAAAAATGTTGTTAATGATTATAATGCTGAAAACAAGTTGGAATATTTAAAAAATGTGTCATACTTTTTGTCATTGCGAAATTAAATTGTTCACTTTTTTTGTAATTAAAAAAAATGTGATATATAATATGTTTATATTTAAAATGTTAATTTGTTAATAAAATGAATAAAATACTGAATAAATTGTGTTCATCGAATATTGTGTCTTTCGGATATTTTATCTGCAGATATTTTGAATATCGGATCTATTGTTGCGAATAATTTATCGTGGATATTATATCCGCGATTTTTTAGTTATAGAGCCGAAAATTTTAGAGGACTACCTTAGTTGGTGGCGGAACTCGAAATCCAAAGTTCTTTCCATTATGTGCATAGTCTGTGGCACTGAAATATCAGATGACCACAAACATAACTTATATAATATATACACATTATAGAAGGAATGGTAATTTGCAAAGTTATTAAAAACTAATTAATTTAATATATAAATTGATTTATATATAATGTAAGCACGACAAAAAACTATAATTAGAAAAGATGCAATATTTAGTTGTACTTTCGCAGTTAATAATTTATTAAAGCAATACACTTTTTGATTAGTCTAATGACAACCTTCCCTTAAGAGGGATGAGAAATGTAAACTTACTAAGTTACATGTACCTACTTCTCACACCAAAAGCTTTTTTTCATGTACAAGAACGTTAAATGTTTTAATGATCTAAGGTCACGGCCTTGAAAAAATTAAACTAAACTTTATAAACAGGTTGAATGGGTCTTGAAGATATTTGTTCAACATATACTTAAAATAGTGCAACAAAATCAAATTTCCTGATTTGTATAATTTCAGAATGTAACTTTAAGATAATGTCTCAATATTTTTTATCCAAAAACAACAACATTAAGTGTCATTTGTGGGACAATAATTCATTAAAAAAAATTGCTACGGAAATTAGATTTTATGGCTTTTCATTATTTCTTCTTATAATCTTAATAAAAAATAACTGATGTGTATAAATATTGTATATTATGACAAAATGTGTTGTGTATTTTTCTTTTCTTTTAATTTTTTATTTAGTATACAGGGTGAGTTCGACCACCCGTATCAGTCGTTTTTTTCGAAAACGGTTAGTCGTAGAGAGTTGTGTCAAAAATTTGTATTATAAAAGCCCTAATAAAGAATCGAATGGTGATAATTTTTTTTCCCGGAAAGCTCGGCTTCCCTATTAGTTTGCTCCAGAATGTCCAGAACTCCGGAATTATAAATGTAACGATAGGTCGAAAGTGGTATTGTTGAAAAGATCTTTAAAAAATTAGCAAGTTTTGTGCGGATTTTTTTTTTATTACTGCCACCCCTGTTAAGTAATATTTGTTTGAAATTACTAAATTAAAATGTTATAATAACGAACTTTTTAAAAGTCCGCATTTAAAATCTAGTTATCTATCTATATCGATCATTTACACTCACAGTATAACCAGAAGAGCTCAGTAGTATGTATTAAAGAGTAAATGGAAGGCAGTTTGAACACTTGTGACAATGTCTAAGTTTGCTAGATTTTTAATGCCGACTTCGATCGTTATTATGAAATTTTGATTTAATAATTTCAAACGATTGTTACTTAACAGGGGTGGCAGTAATTAAATAATCTTTCTTACAAAACTTGCTTATTTTTTAAAGAGCTTTTCAACAGCACCACTTTCAACCTATCGTGCTTTCTAAAATTCCGGAGTTTTGAACATATAATAATTTATATTTATACTTATAGAAATTTACAGGGGTGGCAGTAATAAAAAAAATGTTCCTACAAAACTTGCTTATTTTTTAAAGATCTTTTCAACAATACTATTTTCGACCTATCGTTACATTTATAATTCCGGAGTTTTGGACATTCTGGAGCAAACTAATAGGGAAACCGACCTTCCCGGAAAAAAAAATTATCACCATTCGATTCTTTATTAGGGCTTTTATAATACAAATTTTTGACACAACTCTCTACGATTAAGCGTTTTCGAAAAAACGATTGATACGGGTGGTCGAACTCACCCTGTATATATTCGACTATAATAAAAGCTGTACAGTGCTACTGCCAGTAAACAGTGTTCTTGTTCGTGACGTCACAAAACACCCTTGCAAGTACAGAGAGCATGCGTTTGTACTGTCTATAGTGCGGTGGCTTAACGAAATAATTGTTCAGTTTTGCATAAAACCATTGAAATTTGCATGATGAACGCTTATACACTAAAAGAAAGTGGACCACTTCAAAAATGTACCCAGAAGTCCTCAAAATCTAAGATGGCGACCAAAATTTCTATTAGATTTCTTTATAATAGACTAATTTGATTGATTTTCAGTTGATAGATGTATTTCCATGTGCTAACTGTTAATTCGAAGTTAAAAATTAACATCTTGCAATCGAAAACCATACTGAAACCGGGATGGCAATGGCATCCAAAAATTCCAATTTTTTTATTTATTATCGGATTTGATTGATTGGTAGTTTTTGATTGCAAATGCTAATTTTAACCTTTTAACCTAAAAACACATGTATAAACTGAATATCAACCACATCAGGCCATATATAATTATTAAAGAACATTAAAATTTTGGCCATCATCTAGGATTTTAAAAGTCCCTGAGTAAATTTTGAAGTAACGTAATATCTTAAAATTAACTTTAGAGTTTAGGGTATGCCCATTCATCATTCCAAATTTCATACTTTTATAGAAAAGTGAACAATTCGACCTAAGCCGCTGCAAACTATCTAAAAACCAAGAAAAATAGCGTTGAAAAAAAAACGTATATGTACCTAAGGAAACTGAGACGTCACACGCTGTTTCTGATCCCATAATTTCTTTAAAAATCTCTTCTTATTTTAAGGCTGTTTCTTTGCTTATACATATAAATCATTAATTTCACAACTGATATCAATATGGCTCTCAAATTACCTAATATTATTTCTCAAGATAATGCAAGTTACAGATAAAATGCACTTTCCTCATTATATCATTCAACAACAACAATGTCGAAAAAAATATCAAAAATTTATAAATGGCTTTATCTCAGCCCTGATCTATATCACTATAAAGGTAAGTTCAATAGATTAATATTTTAATAAAGATATATGATTAATTAAAACATTCTGATTGATTTCATTAAAATTCCTCAGTTGTGAATAAAACGACATTTTTCATCGGCTGACAATATTTATAAATATTAATCGAAAAATCATGCATTGACATTAGCCAATATTCAATTAAAATATACCTTATATATCTACTTTCAAGATTAGTTTCGTATATTAAAAGATCGATATTATATCTGACATTCAGCTATTTTACCGTAATTTAAGTAAGCTTAAGAAGTTTTATAAACAAGAATTAAGCAGACAAAGAAATAGAAAATATAGGTCTTCTCCTTCATGAATCAATTTTCAATACGCATAATGTATTTAGTAAAATTTAAACGGGACCTCTGTAATTTAGTTTTCTTGAATTTTTTTATGATATTTTCTATGATATGGGAAACCCGTTTTCAGAATTTCTGTATCAACATCACTCAAAACGGCGTCACCGACTTTGATGAAACTTGGTACAATACCGGTTGGTATACTCAAGGTATCAAGTAGTATAACTACTTTTTACCAGGTTATGTTCAGGTTAAAATAGGGTTCTTTTCAAAACCGACATTAACTCGGCCGGAGCCGCGGGTAAAAGCTGGTACAGGTAAGTAACTCCTTAATACATGGAAGTTACAGTATACATTTGGTTTTATGTATATTTTTTTCTCATTTGGGTCGGTTAGACTATATGTATCTTTCGTGAATAGTTTATTTTATGATACAAACAAATGAATATACAACACACATCTTACGAAACAAATGAAGATCAAAATAGGCACCTTCATTTGTTGCAAGTTCTTATGGCACACCAATAAAACAATAATTAACACCATAGCGTAATATAATACAACATTGTTAACCCAAAAACCTTTCGTTTTTATAAATACATCGAGTTCTTCTATACTTCTATTAGTATACTGTATACCTATATGTTTTGTAGTTCTGACAGGGATGTAGTGAAATTATTTTTGCCTGCAGATTCACCCTGGTCGACAAGAACCCGAGCGCAGTCGGGTACAAAGTATCCTCCCTGGGGACAAAATGATAGTGCACCAAATTCATTCAAAATTGGTCAGCAGCCAAAATTTCTGAAAACGCACTCTCCTATGCAGATAGAAGCATTTTTTTCCCTCGTTGCATAGGTAACAGATCATAACATTTTCATGGAATTAACTGGCAAGATGTGTGCACCTTATAGTAAACAGTTGATTTAAAAAAGGCTCATTTACACGGGTAGAGTAATGAGGCAAGTACTTTATGAAGTATAGAGTAACTCTACCCGTATAAACGGTCAGTAGAGTAGAGTAGCGAGTAGAGTGTGTAGTAGGTGGTAGAGTAGAGTTACTAGCAACATGTGGCAAAGTAACTCTACTCTACTAACACCACTCTACTTGCTACTTTACTCTGCCCGCAACTATACCCGCGTGTAAATGAGCCTAAACTGTCACTAAGAAATCACAATTACGACTATCACTTTTAAGACAAGGCAATATGATACTTAAAAATATTGCTGTTTTCTAAGACCGAATTTAGTATCATACCAACTTGTAAAAAATGCTATGATAGGTATGTAGGTTTGTAAAAACATTTAAATAGCATTTTTCTCTAGGTATAAATACAGGGTGTATCTAAAATGCTTGGCCAAACTTCACGAACGTGATGTTATGGAACAAAACTGTGAAAAAAGATCCTATAAACATGTGTTCAGAAATGCTTAGGTAGGTATCTACTTAAAAAGTTACACGCGAATTTCAAAATTCATACAAGCAAATAATAAGGTTGTTGTCTCGACTGTTTATTCGAGTTTATCAAATGTGCTGTACTCAAATTATTAGATATTACATATTACTGTAACCATAGCACTTTTTATGAATTTTGAAATTCGCGTGTAACTTTTAAGTAAACATTTCTAGACACGTGTCTATAACATGAACTTTTTTCACAGTTTTGTTCCATACATCACGGGCGTGAAGTTTGGCCAAGCATTTTAGATACACCCTGTATATTAGAATCAAAAAAAAAACTATTAAAATACAACATAAATATTATCACTACTACCGTCGTAGATAGATACCAACATACGAAAATAATAAGACACACAGATCTGAGAGATTTGGCAGTTAGCGTAGAGATAGTTTGTTTCTTTATTGGGGGTCTAATAAATATCAAATGATACGATAGTACCTACTTTATAATAGGTACGTTTTATTGCTTCACTACCACAACAAATGCTTGTATGTACATATTATAAACTAGACAGATTTATGATACAGGAAAACGTAGCTGTATAAACAAAAACTTGTATAAGTTGTAAAATAAGCTGATCCCCGTGTTTTGTACCATTATGTTACCGATCTGTCCATAAAACATCAACCTATAATA
This sequence comes from Mongoloraphidia duomilia, assembly GCA_039654895.1. NCBI lineage: Eukaryota > Metazoa > Arthropoda > Insecta > Raphidioptera > Raphidiidae > Mongoloraphidia > Mongoloraphidia duomilia. Next base: position 21,562,477 of record CM077521.1, on the reverse strand, counting down.
TAATTTATACAGTTTATATACACCTCGTATATTTATACTATTATTGTCCCACTAACATTTCATCTCGCGTTTTTAATCAAATTCTGAACCAAAATATAAATAAGTAAGTAAATACAAATTTACACCTGCAAGCTGACTTTTATTGAAATACATACAGTAGATTCCTTTTATAAAAGTGACGATAGAGGACTGAAATCACTCGTTCTTAGCGAGAAATTATCCTTATAGAGAGGCTCCCAATTATTCACTAAATAGGCGAAGTTTATAGATATAGGGCGGCCTTACAATTCAGTATTATTTATCAAAGCTGTAAATAGAATAATTTAATATACTCGAGTTTACCTGAAAATATTTTTTTTGTTGAAAGTCTATTAAAAAAGATCAAATTTTCCGTCGGTCTTTTATTTTAAAAGCTATATAATCTATTAATTAATAATTACATTGCACAAAAAAACTTTGTTCAATCAAAACATGCGTTTTTAGAAAATGTTTAATGACCATTCAAGCCAAGAGAGTACAACTGTAACCTTCGATTTATTTATTGTAAATTATAGACGCGTCGACAACTTAGGTCATTAGCGTCTGTAACCTTCGAGTCATGTTATTGACATCTTCATTTTACTTCTTTGCCTCGATGTACACCGTCCGCGTCGGACAGTTATACAATGATTGCTTTATTTAATCAATCGATTTCTAATAGGCGTATGTATTTAAATAAATAAGAATAATTTTAATTGGACACGACGTAATAAACTTGTTGCTCTTATTGCCATCTATATTTTATATTACAAATTGACTCGTCTATATATATAGCCAGTAACTTACTGCTAAGCGCTTTGAAATTATATACCTATAGAGTTATATAAACATACCTTGCATTCCTAAATCAAAATTAAACTACTGCATTCTAAAAATCGACTACTGCATGCGAAATTGTATTTGCCGTAGGTACCCATATAAATTATGACGTAGATGGATCTAGTACAATAAAAAATACATTTTTCCCAAGAAATCGAATACAAAAAAAATAATCGTTTTCTCTGTGTAAACGTAGTTATTATGCAGTTTTTACGTTTACAAACAGAGATTTTAATGCTCAGTAAGCAGGTACTATATTCTACCCATACGTTCATTTTTTAACTTTTTTTTAACAATTTTTTTTGTTATGTCACTTCTAAACATTGCAATTTTAAAACAGCAAAAATATCACACCAAAAGTAATCTTTATAGATACGTACTATTAGAAATCGTGTCCATCGTGATTATAATAAAATTAAGAATAATCGCAGGATAGTGGACAAAATATTTGGTTTATTTAATTAAATGTACGACGTTTCGTCTATATATTTAGACTTTTTCAAGTACTTGAAAAAGTCTAAATATATAGACGAAACGTCGTACATTCAATTAAATAAACCAAATATTTTGTCCACTATCCTGCGATTATTCTTAATTTTATTATAGATACGTACATGTGTATCTACTAATAATATAAAAAATTCTTACGGGTGGTGTGTTTGATTGTTGTTAACTTAAAAAAAAATAATTAAAATTAATTGATTAATTAATTCTAACTATTATTTTCCAGGATTCATACCACAACAACACACAATCAACTAGCTACCCTTTACCGTTTGTGAGATAGAGCCTTGAAACAGACGGAACCGTAAGAAAATAGTAATAACTACTGGGACCGATTTTTATAAAATCTGTCCCAGCATCAAAGTCACGAAAATGTCTGTAACGCATGACGCACTATCGCGTGCTCGCGCGTGGAGACTTAGCATTGGCGCGGGGAGTGGGACTACATCTCTAAGACTGCTGGTAATATGTATATAAAGTAAAGTTTCTGTTAACGCGTGCGATGCCGCTGGTAAGAGCTAGTATGCAATAAATACAATATCGGATAATAAGCTCTAAACTATGTTAAATGTATTTTATTTTAAAACTTATTGATCGATAATTACATAAAGGATTTAGGTATTAAAAATAAAAATTTTGTTATACCTATACCCTGAAAATAATATATTCATAAATATTCAACCAATGAGTTCATTCATAAAAAAACACTGTGTTCATGAAACGTTCTTTGAAAGAAAACTTACTTAATTTTATAAAAAATAATTTGGTTGTAAGTATTATTGGCTGAAAAAGTGTAAACTGAACTAATAATTATTAAATAGACAATATTAGCCAAACCACAAATAAATACTTTTCTTATCTTAACGTAATCAGTCGGCGAAGATGCCATCGTGATGTTAATCGTCAAACAAGATATACAAGGAAAAAATCAAAGACCACTGTCATGATTTTTTCCTTGTATATCTTAATTGTTTGACGATTAACATCACGATGGCATCTTCGCCGACTGATTACGTTAAGATAAGAAAAGTATTTATTTGTGGTTTGGCTAATATTGTCTATTTAATAATTATTATATTATAACCACAAAAAACTCAACTCTCATTGTTGTATTTAAACTGAACTAGGTAAGAACATGTATTTTTAAAAATAAAATATGTTATTATTGTTATCATACTGAAGCTGCATAATTTTATAATAATATTGTCAATTTCTGATCATATTAGAAATGAATTTTCGCAACGACAATGTTTCCACCATAAATATAATTAGATATATAAAAGTGTTCAATATTATCAGTACAAGAAATGTGTGTGGTGTCAGTGTCACGCCTACCCTACATTATAAATATTAGCACGGATGAGCATCATGCAGTAAAAATAAACAGACATGACACTGGTCTAATAAACGTCACGGCATCATGTATCACATTTATTAGCAATTCTGATTAACTGAGATCATCGTTTGCTACATTATATTATATGTGCCTTTGTAATAACACATTGGGGACACCTCGAGATGCGCCCGTCCCGCAATGCACGTCAGCAATAAGCATCGGTGATGGCAACTGCATGATGACTCCAGATCACGACTATCGTGGCCAGAAAATATCTACATCAGTCATCACAGATTGGCAAGTACAGTGTCTTCAATAAATTGCTTTTATATTGGTCAAAACTATGATTAATGGTAATTTTTAAAAAATTGGACCGATTTCAAATAAGGAACCAAAAATAATAAAATAATTTTCCCATCCTTTTACAATCACCTTTCCTGCCTGCATTGATTTAGAAGCCGGTTCAATTATTTCTGTTTTATTTACGAATTACGCCGACTTCTAATTGAATGTAGCTGAGAAAGTTTATTGTAATTTGTAAAGTAAAAGGAAAAATTGTTTTATCTTCTTTTGTATTTAATTTTCATGTTTTAATTTCAATTATTGGTGTTCTTGTGTTTTATTCTGGGTCATAATACGACTATAAGTTCCTTCCTCATAATAGGTATATAATCCTAAAAAATATGATAGAAGTTCTTTTATATATAGGTAATAATCATAGGTCCTGAGAAAGGCACGGTATGTGTCGAAACGTCGACCAATAAAAATAGTAAATAATTTATATTAGAAATCGTGTCCATCGTGATTATAATAAAATTAAGCAAAATCGCAGGATAGTGGACAAAATTTAATTAAATAAATCCAATATTTTGTCCACTATCCTGCGATTTTGCTTAATTTTATAGCAAATAATAATTATTGTTAGTTTTTGCCTTGTATTCCGTTACCGTATAACTCTAGGTAAAAGTTTCGTCCAAATCGTTAATCGATACAGTAGTTCCTTATATAATCGCGGTCGTTATACATGCAAGCATATATCTCCAACTGGATTTACATTTTTCGCTCACTGCTCATCTTCATTTGTCATAGCGTAATAATATATAGCCTAAGTTACTTGAGAAAGAGAAGGATTTTAAAGAGTGAATGAATTTTTAAATCAGTTTAATAGTTCTTGATATAATCGCGCACATACACATAATATGTGCGTCGCAGTCGAATTGCAAATTTAACTGCTTAGGCAAATCGAATAGCCGTTTCATAAAACGACGCTGTGTTGGCGCTTTACAAAGAGTCTAAACCAACAGCCGCCGCGCCGGACTGAATGACATTTCACGTTCTACAATATGGTCCAAAGATTAGCCGCTTTGCAAAACGGCTCTAAATCGATTTTCGAATTCAGTATCCGAATTATACCACTTTCTTATCTTGACATAATTGCTTAATATTTGTTTATTTTGTGATCTTACAAGTAATCGTATATAAAATATAATTAATGCCTATTATAATTTTCTTATAGTATAGAATTTCATCATATACCTATTTAAGAACATTTTACAAGCTATATATTACATATTTTTATAGTCTGATTATATACTTAGTTATTAAATTGCCAATAAATAGTTGATAAGTTATTATAAATAATATATTACACCTAAAAGTGAGAAATGATTGAAATATTCATTTTTGCTATAATTGTCAAGTTTATAATAAATATATAGGTACAGCGAAAATCCCTTAAGGAACACCTCCCTTGGCCGCTGACATCTCTTTTGGACGAACAGTTTGGCAGGCCCCGACCGAATCCTATTATTTTTGCATTATTATACACACTCACTCTTGAAGGAACACATGAGGGCAGTCGTGGTCCAGTGGTTAGCGTCGCGGCCTTTGGATCAGACTGTCGTGGATTCGAATCCCACCTACGCTCATGGATGTTTTGTGATGTCATTTAGTTTTAAGTGTGTTGTTATTTAATGTATAATTAAGACGCTAATGACCTAAGTTGTCGACGCGTCTATAATTTACAATAAATAAATAAATTGAAGGGACACTCTTCTGAACGGACGCGGACATTAAAATTTAGCAAAAATTGTACTAAAACCCTCCCTTGTGCGAACAACAGGTGCATTGCGCGCGTGCGTGCCGTCGGTTTTAACGGAGATTTCCCTTATTTTATACATGTGATGAATTAGTTGTTTGGTCTCAATGACGCCATTTCGATATCGATAAAAATATAATGATAGAAGAAGATAATAATTCAATGATTAAACCCACTGAAAAACATCGCATAAGAGAATCTAGTCAGGATATTGAAAGAAAGTCAGTAGTTACTCCTTTTTTGTTTATTTTTTCCTAAGATGGATATCTCTCTTGAGTCGACAAAATATGATGAACCATGGGTGTCCGCTCAAGGGAGATTTCACTATATCAATATACCAATTATAACAATATATATGTTTTTTTTACATCTAACATCTTTGTCACCCTAGTGCATAGTCCACAATTTTATAAAGAGGCTGCCGGCTGAACGATACTTAGCGTTTTTACAAAACAGCTAGCCGTTTTCAAAGCAACTAAATTTACAATTCGGCTGCGACATATTAAATTATAGGTACATAACTGCATACAAGCAACCATAACCGTCGAATTGATAACTAGAATCCGACCGAAGCTTCGGCTTCTGTCACATTTGAGCAAAAATTGAACCTTCGGCAAAACTTTTGGCTTCGTCCAATATCCGGCCGAAGGCTTTGCCGTAGCTGAATGTTGAATTTACTGAATAATTGAGTGAGTATTATTTTATTTAAATCATAGATACACACAACTCTGCAAACAAAAATATGTTTAAAAAAAAGGAAAAAAACAAGAAAAGAAAAAATACTTCGCAACTTCAATGCAATTAAGTTCCTATAGCTTTTATAGCAATATTAGTATACTTTCGGCTTCAACTACAGCCAAAGATGAGAAAAAAACTGAATTTCGGCTTCGGCCAAAAAACTGGCGTTCGGTTAGACTAGTGATAACATCTTTTTTAAGTCAGTTAAGAAAATAGTCTCAATTACGTTTTATATCGTAGGAATAAAAAAAATATAGGCAATAATATTTCCAATATTGAAAATTGAACAGGGTAATGTCGATACAGAAATACAGGAAATTCAGTTTTGAATACCTACAATCGTCTCTATAAATAAGTCACGCTTTAATAACACACTTAGTTTTATGTCACCAAAAGCAAATAAAGAACAATATTAATTGGTTAAGAGCCTCTCCATGTGACCACAGTTAAAATATTTAAAATAGTTAAAAATTTAATTTCGAGTTAAAAAAATGTTGCTATCAAATAACTTTATAATTATGTTTGTATATGTAACACACTTACTTATATAATATTGTAACTGACCATTTTTATATTCCAAAACGAATTTTCAAATAGCTATCATAAGAACGTTTTTGATTAAGTATTTAATGTGGCTCGCGAGTCACATATGGCTCTTCAAGAGTTCTATTGTGGCTCAACTAATTTGTTATTTTTTAACACGCTTATATTAGCTTCACTTGTATGTTTGTTTGCGGGCTTGCGGGTTTGTCAGTTTGTGACCGACTTCTTTGAACTTGATTTTGACCAACTTTGAACGATCAGATTTAGTTTAAATTTTGCACACTTATCAAGGACCGATGACAATACAATAATTCAATAAGTTTGTCCCATTATCCTGACCAGGATCTCCAGGACTAAAAAAAAAAAGCAAAAAACTTCAGATTGAACTGAAACTTTGCACACTTATCAAGGACCGATGACAATACAATAATTCCATAAGTTTGTCCCATTATCCTGACCAGGATCTCCAGGACTAAAAAGCAAAAATAAATTATAATTTAAAAAAACTAAAAAACACGCTTTAATGAACTAAAAAGTAAAAAATAATTAATTTTATTGTAAAAAAAGCGTGGGGTAGTATGAAAATATGATACAAAGCACCCCACGCTTTGTTACAATAAATTTAATTATTTTTTACTTTTTAGTTCATTAAAGCGTGTTTTTTAGTTTTTTTAAATTATAATTTTTTAAATTTCTGAATCTTGTAAATACAAATACACCCTTTCTAAAATAATAGAAAAGACATCATATACATCCATTAAGAATAGTTTAGCAGAAAATGTTTTTGCTAAATTAGCTGAAATTTCGCAGTAACACCAATGATAATAATTTAATTTTCTTTCATTTGACTAACAGAACCTGCCATGCTCGGATTTTAAGTCTTCACAAGGTATAAATATAATAAAAAAAACACGATTTTTAGCTAATATCTAATTCAATTTGTATTTACGTATATGACGGACACTCCATAACTGGAAAATTTAATTTTTAAAATTGCTATAAATCTCATAGATGCAGAGTGAGCATTAAAATGTAATGTCATAAACACATTGAAGTTCCAAGCTTTTTAGCCGCCGGATTTCAGAATCAAAATCTGTATCCCAGAATAAAAGTATGTTATTAAGTTTACTTTTTTCAAAAAGCGGTTTATTTCATTAAAGTAGGTAATATTAAGTCCTCTTTCAAATGCAAGACTGTTTTATGATTTTATGTCCTACCTAACTTTAATACTTAATTACAGAATTTAGAACAGAGTTAAGTCAAAAAATATTCTGGAATAAAACAATATTATGTGCCTAGTTACAGTTATCTATTTTATATTAAGTTCAATTATTTAACGAAAGATTTCCAGCAAACAAAAACTTAATTTGCAATTCTCCTGTAAAATTTGAAAAATGAGACTTAACACACTTTTATTCTGGGGAGAAGTACTAATAGGTATCTATAACTCCTAAATATATAGAAAATATCCCACATTATAAGAGAAAAAAAACTTACATATTAATCAGAAAACTAGTAAATGTTTGACACATTTAACGAAATACTCCAAAATCTTAATTTTCTAAAAGCGACGCTAATCTGCAACAGGAATTTAGAACTTGAAAAAAATTTCTTATCGTTAAGTAAAGCGGCAAATCTTTGGACCAGCCATATTGTGCAGAACTTGAAATATATAATTAAACTCGGCGGTTGTTGGTTCTGCAGCCTCAATTTGTAAAGCTGCTACAAGTTAGTTAGCTTTTTTACAAAACAGTGCTTTATTTCTAAAATCATAATTTTATATCCTACATGATGTTCATAAATGATCAGTACCTATATTCGTTATAGTCTATTCTGAAATATAATGTATAGTAATAAATCATTGTTTTTTATGGAATTCAGTAGGTATAACTACAGAAAATGTCTTTCTAAAATATATTTTTAACAGTGTGTGTTACTGTCACATTGATTGTCGTAAATAAACGATTAATTAGTCTCAAAACTTCACCAGTACCTAATAAAATAAGTAATCGACACCAACATATTATGCAACTGCTAAGTGATTTACCTGAATTATGTGCGAACTTTAGCCTCATCAATTAACTACCTAATTATTATTAAATTTTATTCAATACCATCTTTTACACTCGGCTTCGTCTATTTTTCCGCAAAATCGCCCGCGCTAATTTTTGATGGGAATAATATCTTAACCAAACTTTATCCAGGCAAAACTAAATTTAAGTACTACTAACTTTCAACGTGTACCTACTAAGCTTAATCAAAATCAGTTCAGCCGTTTATGACTAATACCGTCAGAGACAAAAATTATACCTATAGGTATCATACAAAATACACGAGGGGTAAATATCTGCCCAAAATTGTGTACACCATAAATCCTTTTTGGCAAATAAATCCTTATAATTCCATATAAATCCTCAATAAATCCTCATAAATCCTTATAAATCCTCGTAAATCCTCATAAATCCTCGTAAATCCTCATATATCCCCGTAAATCCTCATAAATCCTCGTAAATCCTCATAAATCCTCGTAAATCCTCATAAATCCCCATAACTCATCGAATGTATAAACAATAACAAACCTGTGTTTATCCTTATTAATCCAGTCAAATGGTACTTTTAAATTGCGTTAATAAGAAGTTTGATGAAATTTTCTGCAAGGGGTGGCCGCCATCTTGAATTTAAGGGATGAAATCATGTATCTTGGTAAATACTGCTTGTACGTTAAAAATTACTCTTACAAAAATTGTTAAGGAGGATCTATCCAACAACTTTTGTTAATTTTTTTTTTGAAATTTCTTATTATTCAAAAGTTCTAAATTCTCAAAAATGACACTGTTGGGGGTGGAAACGGTTTTTTCGATTTTACAACAAAACGGTCAATTGGGGCGAAAAATGGTTATAAGAAAAGTTGTAGCTTTTGAGTTTCTCTACAATATACATGTGTTCAACATTTTTTTTGCTTGCTTGGTGCGAATATAGAGGGCGCCAAAAGTCGACCGGCGCCAATATTTTTGAAAGTTTTTGAATTTTGCACATAAAAAATTAATTCAAGTCATCGCATTTTCACCAAATACACGATTAGGGGGTTTTAGGGGTCGCTTATTAAGAATCCGTTATCAAATTTTCAAAAAACAAAATGGCGGATGATGAATTTGGTGAAAATGCGATGAATTTAAATGGGAGACGTCCGCCATATTGGATTCGCCATTTTGTTTTTGGAAAATTTGATAATGGTTTCCTAATCAGCGACCCCGAAAACCCCCTAATGAGTATTTGGTGAAAATTCGATGACTTGAATTAATTTGTTGCGTGCAAAATTAAAATAATTTCAAAAATATTGGCGCCGGTTGACTTTTGGCGCCCTCTATATTCGCACCAAGCAAGCAAAAAAAATGTTGAACACATGTATATTGTAGAAACACTTAAAAGCTGCAACTTTTGTCGTAACCATTTTTCGCCACGATTTACCGTTTTGTTGTAAAATCGAAAAAACCGTTTCCACCCCCAACAGTGTCATTTTTGAGAAATTATAACTTTTGAATAAGAAATTTCAAAAAATTTTCCAAACAGAAGTTGTTGGATACATCCTCCTTAATAATTTTTGTAATAGTAATTTTTCACGTTCAAGCAATATTTACCAAGATAAATGATTTCATCCCTTAAAATCAAGATGGCGGCCACCCCTTGCGGAATCCGAGGGGGGAAACTTGGCTGGAGTGTTCTAGTGGCACCCCCTATCTACAATTAAAATTTCATCAAATTTCTAATTAACGCAATTTCAGACCTATTTTTTCGACAATTTGATTGGACTATATATATTATAACAATAAAGCTGAAGAGTTTGTTTGTTTGTGTGTTGGTTTAGTCAAATATCCTATTGTATGTGGTACAATAATGCCAACACGAGATAAATATTATAATAAACTTACCTTGGAACTCACACAAACTTGCATGACACCACCAAAAACAAATTTTATTCACAATGCCGCCGGTTTATGCGGTCGGGCAAATTAAAAAATGTTACGCGCATGCGCATAACATAATCAGCTGAGTTAATTCTTCTGTAAATCTTCGATAAATCCTCAATAAATCCTCAATAAATCCCCATAAATCCCCATAAATCCTCATAAATCCTCATAAATCCTCATAAATCCTCGTAATTCCTTCACGCTGTACACCATAAATCCTCAGATATTTACCCCTCGAAAATACACGAAAACCCAACAAAAAAAAAACACGAAAATACAGCTATAGATAACAGAGGTCCAGTTACTATTTTTTATTTGAGTTGATTTTAGTACGGCTCTGTTTAAAAATGTTTATCAATAAACATTTTATTGATAAACCTTTTTAAAAATAAATTTTAATATGGCTGCTTTTCCAAAAACCTTTCTTATACTATTTTTTATACATTCTAGTATTGATGAAGCCGAAAAGCATGGTAAGTTTTTGACAAAAAGGTCGTTTTCAGGATAAGATTCAGTTTCTTGAATCTTACGTCGAAATTTCGACAGCCGAAACAGTGACTGTCTAAGATCTTACATAATTAGTCCCTAAATTATAGTATGTAGGAGACAACTAGCATAAAAAATAAGAGCTTTTATTTGAAATTACCCTTAGTTATATTTTAGCTGAAATTCTCACAAAGCACGATTGAATTTTTATAGAAACTTTCACCTAACACATATTTTGTACAGATTATTTTTAATTTTATATTTATTAAGACGTGAAAATTTTTAAATAATAGAATGGTCAAGATCAATAAAACTAATGGAGATGGAATTTTCTTATATACCTATGAACAGTTTTTACCTTTTATCAGGCTAGAGTTAAATTAATAAAAATCATAAATTAAACTGTTAAAGAACGATAATCTTTATTTAACTGTGTGGGCGTTCCGCTGATAATTTGAAGAATAATTGACATAAGTGGTAGGAATATGATGACTCCAAAATATGTTCCTTTATTTTTAAAATACCTAAAAAACACAAAATAGCACTTCCTTTGACTAGAGTAGACAAAAAAATCCGAATGAAAGGAGTATGTAGCTAATTGAGAACTTTTTTAAATTTAAATACAAACTCTCGTTGGAACTTGGAAGAACAAAATATTTTGTTCTTCCATCCAGTTTGTATACAAATTTAAAAAAGTTCTCAATTACATACTTCTTCCATCCCGCTTTTTTATTTATATAAAGATCCGAAATTCTCATTTGTGATGTTCTATTGGGTGGAACTGGAGCATTCCCTTTTTCACGAAAAACTAACCTTGGGGACATTGTGCTAGTTTTTAGCACGTAGTTTCTATAAATGGTTAATTGCGAAAAAAATAGATGTACAAAACTCGTATAATATGTAAAAATATTTGCTATTATACTTTAGGTACTTACATAAAATTAAAGATATCTATCCCATTTATGATTCAGTTTATTCTAAAGATAGGGCCACAATGGATAAAAACAAGACGATAGGAACACAAATTTCTCATAACGAGCCCCTGATCATCTGATATGTCACAAGATGCATTTGAAAATTATTTTTTTTATTGTCTACTTTTTCCTCCAAAATTAAACTCCAAAATCAGGATTCGTTTATTTACGCGATCGGCACATATTTTTCACTATGCGCTCCAACTACCCTTAACTTTGAGCGTGCATTGCGGGATACGAGGGCTATCTTTAGCATATAAACTAAATTATTAATGGGAAATTTTTATGTAAAATTTAGTATCAAATTGTAGGTACATTACCTCCATTTTTGTTATCCGATTAACCATTTGGATACTACACGCGAAAAATTAACGACGTGTCCCCGTTGAACGTGATTTTTCACGAAAAAGGGAATATGTTCCACCTACCAGAGAAATGGGAACTTTTCAAATTTTTGTTTATAGGTAGCTATTTCCATCGAGAGCTTATATTAAAAATTTCAAAAAGTTATAGTATACAGTGTGTCCACAGACTCATCCTCAACATGGGGATCTCCGTTGTTATGGGAGATAGAGATTTGGTTAAATGAGACAAAATGTGCAGAATCTCCAGTACTACTACCCTGCGTAGTCGAACATTCCATATTTTGCTTGGTTCGCGACCGACAGTTGAAAAACGGGATTTACCCATTTTCGTTTTTTGTTTATAACTCGCTTATTAAGTAAGTTAGAAAAAAAATATTTTCACTTTCTTAAGGCCCTTTTTTATGAAGATTTCAAATCTCTTTTCATATTTCTATTTACTTTTATAGTTTTAGAGATACTTGTATTAACTTTGTTTTTTTAAATACACGTCAAAGATGGCTATGACACCATTCGAAAGAGATTTTTTTTCTCTTTAATTTGATATGAGGGTTGATGGATTTATTTTCAAAAATAACAGAGTTATACGTAAAACACTGATTTTTAATAGTAGGCTGTGCTAAATTAATTGATAAAACAACAGAAGGCTTAGCAAACAGTTGAAATTCGCGTTGGCTTAGTAAACGGCTGTTTTGTTTTAGCTGTCAAAGTGTAGTTTGTTGCTAATTTGTCAGTTTACTAAGTGATTTATTAAATATACTTTTGTTATCATGGAACCATTTTGTAACAATGAAAAATAAGCGATTTTCAACAATTGATTGTAAAACAGTAGTTTTGTTTTCGTCACTTATTCGCGTTGACTTACTAAACGGCTTTTTAAATAATCCATAGTTTATTAAATTTACTCGTAAGTTTCTGTAAATAGACGAATGAGGTTGTCTTCATTCTGGATATTGATCGAAGTACATTTCTGCAGCTCTGGCCGAATTTTTGTGACATAGAATGTAACAAGATAACATATCAAATTTTTCATTGTTACAAAATGGTTCCATGATAACAAAAGTAAATTTAATAAATCACTTAGTAAACTGACAAATTAGCAACAAACTACACTTTGACAGCTAAAACAAAACAGCCGTTTACTAAGCCAACGCGAATTTCAACTGTTTGCTAAGCCTTCTGTTGTTTTATCAATTAATTTAGCACAGCCTACTATTAAAAATCAGTGTTTTACGTATAACTCTGTTATTTTTGAAAATAAATCCATCAACCCTGATATCAAATTAAAGAGAAAAAAAATCTCTTTCGAATGGTGTCATAGCCATCTTTGACGTGTATTTAAAAAAACAAAGTTAATACAAGTATCTCTAAAACTATAAAAGTAAATAAAAATATGAAAAGAGATTTGAAATCTTCATAAAAAAGGGCCTTAAGAAAGTGGAAATATTTTTTTTCTAACTTACTTAATAAGCGAGTTATAAACAAAAAACGAAAATGGGTAAATCCCGTTTTTCAACTGTCGGTCGCGAACCAAGCAAAATATGGAAAGTTTGACTACGCAGGTTAGTAGTACTGGAGATTCTGCACATTTTGTCTCATTTAACCAAATCTCTATCTCCCATAACAACGGAGATCCCCATGTTGAGGATGAGTCTGTGGACACACTGTATATCTACCTACATTATTTCTTTTATAAATGCTAGTTTCCCGATTAAATGCCAGATTTATGTAAAAATGACCATCTTTTGATGAAATTTAAGACCCTTGAAATCCAGTCTTATGCCAACTAGAAATTTTAGTAACTAAAATTTATCACAGGGATGATCATCAAATCATCTTATCAATTGATGTAATACGTGTTGGAAAGTACCTATATCATAAAAAAACATTAAAAAAAACCATTCTGACAGTTCTCTCCTATTAACAGGATATGCTAGCTTTTTCTCGAGATTTCGTTCGCGGGAACCTCGATTTTTCCTGCCAGTTTCGACGAGAACGTCGTACCATAACCGTGTAGCGTGTTCGGGTAAAAATTATTACTTATACCTATATAAAGGTATCTACTTTAAGTTATTAATATACTTAATTTAAGTATCAAATTTCATCAGTCCATGGTAGTTTTTGAGTGACAAATGGACAGACGTATAGACAGAAATTCTTGAATCGCGTTCTCCCATTTAAGTAATACAAAATAGGTACCTATTTCATAAACTTCGTATAAGAAAACGAAATTATTAGGTTTCGCTACAAATTTAGACGTTAATAACCTCAGTTGTCGATCGTCTATAATCTATAATCGAATCTAATTTCCGTTGCTGCTTATATTAAATAACTTCAATACTCGCTTCAATATTTAACAATTGCAAAAAATAATATTTATTTTGATAAAAAAAACAATCTTCATATAAGTATAAGTACCTTAAGCACATTTTGACATTTCAGCCAAAAATTTTAATCGCAATGTATGCTATTTAGTATTTAGTAGGCAGTGGCGGACTAAGGAGGGAACGGAGGGGGTAGCTCGTCCCGGGCCTCTGATCCTGGGGTCCTCCAAATCTCGAGAAGTCCTTCTTAATCAAATCCCAAACAAAGCCAAAACATATTTAGTAAGTAATAGAGGCAGTTTGGAGTTGGAAGCCTCGTACGTATACAAAATATAAAGTAGGTAGGTCGTTTGTTATAAATATTTGATTTTTTTGTCAGCCATTACATCTATATTATTCATTTTTTACGAAATTTACACTACAAATACATCAATTTCTAAGCAGACTTGGGGCCTCATTTATTTCTGCCGCCCCGGGCCTCCGACGGGCTTAGTCCGCCACTGTTAGTAGATATATAAATATACTGATCCGGTAATGTTTCAAATTATATATCTACGACAATTTAATTCCTCGGTTAAATTTAGTACGAATTTTTAGTAAATTCTATAAATAAATATTTTAAATTGGACATCCATAGATATAATATAATGGATAAAGTGAACCAAGTCTTGCAAACTATAATACAATTTTTCATTAGCGTAGATTCAAAAAAGAAATTTTCTTTTTAAACTTTATTTCTATACAAAGCTCTAGAAAAGCAAAATCAATACCGCAGAACCTCCCGAATATAATATATCACTGTTTTAAGCATTTTATTTACACGACTATACGAAATAGGAACAAGGATTATGAAAGTATCTATACTTTACTAATAATATTATGTTAGTATACATAAGATGAGTAATAGTGATGAGCTGGAGCTAGTTCACGCAGAATTTTGAAGCAATTTTAAAAAACTTTTTCATTTGATTATCAGCAGTCGGTAGAATTTTCAAACCTCTACCAACGGTGATACATTTTTAGAGTGTTGGGTCTCCACTCTCCAAGTCATGAATATTAGGAAGTATTAGAAATACCTTGTATTTAATTATTTTTTTAAAAATACACATTGTGTCTTTTAAAAAATAATTAACCACACCTGAAGATGGCAACTCGTTGGTGAAACGCGTCGTGTTAAATTACAAGAAGTCACAAGACGGACATAATACAAGGTATTTCTAATACTTCCTAATACTCTACCAACTGTTGACTATACTTAAGTATATCAAAATGAGGCCTGACAGTTTTTTTTATTAATTATTTTCACTAAAATAACCCTGTAGGTACCAAATTTCAACTTTTACAAATCACTAGTTTTTTTACATCTTTTAAAGCGCCCCGACGCCAGGTGTCCCGACCGTGCTGACTTGCTGACTAGCACGTCTATATTTATTTACACTCTAAATACTGATCTCAAAATATTAGCCATTACAAAATTCTTGCAGTTTTTGACCACGAGCTCTTGGACTAATCAGTAGCTATAACATTGCCACTGTTGCAGTGGAATAAGGTATAAAAATATATCAGTAGCGGCGATACATCTTTTAAATCAAAACATTTATTATACTTTATAGAGAATCTGTCGTTGAGATTTTGGCAGTTCATCACTACCTCGGAATTATATTTAGATTATGATCATTACTTTTAAACTTTTTTGTAAGGTTTTTTAGTAGATATCGCATTCATTGTCATACTATCTATTAACTAAAACGATAAGAATTATATAATTTTTCAGAATAATATTCATTGATACGTATTACCTATCACCTAATTATTTGCATTTCTAAATGCTGAACTACATTAATAATTATATTAATGTATTAAATATACCATATTCCTATTGTCTTTATACCTGTCAGTATAAATTATTTATGATAGACTAGCGCATTTTCCGTTTTCATAAAATTATGATTTGATTTAGTAGATAAAAGTAATTAATGCAATACACAGAACTCAATAGCAAATAAGATTATTTTCAAACTATATAAAAGCAAAACTATTTTTAGGCTTACCGTCGTCTTTTGGAGATGGTGGACAGTTGGCGTATCCTCCTAAATGATAACCGGAATAAGAGTTTTGATGCATTCCTGGAAATGTATACGCTCCCAGTGCACTTCTTGCATTGGCAAAACTGTCGTGTCCTCCAGGCATATTGCCATTGCCGCCGTTGGGAGGATTAAAATGGTGTTGATAGCTGGTTCTCAGCGGGCCATAGCCATGATGCTGTAGTTCGATGAACGCCGATTTAGACACGGGAGTGTTTGCGTTTGATTCATGCGGCGTCGGGGGACCTATATGGTGCCCCTGATGATCCGGTGGGTCACCCGACATTTGGGGTGTCGATGGCGGCTCTTCGCTCCCTTCCCCGAATGGGGATCCGAGATCCGTAAAGTTTAACGTGGTGAATGGTTTCGTTTCCAGTGTTGAAAATTCCTCGTGTGGATCCGTGATTTTATAATTTCTATATTCGTTTCCACTATGAAATTTTTGGAAATATTGCCAATATTTCCTTTTCCTTACTAATTCTTCATTTGAAATGTTAAAATCAATTTTTAGATCGATATTTAAAATATTTTAAATTTAATGAATAAATGTACCACACATTTTTCTATTAAATTATATTTTTACCGAATAAATATTTTCAGTCTTTTTAAAAATGTAGTCAGTATTAAACTTGTAGATTTATTCCGCAGACTGTTATTCTTCTCAAAGGGTACTAAATTAAAAATATTCCGTGTAAATAAGTAGGCATATACTTATAGATAGGTTTCAATTACTTATTGGTTCTTCTGTGTATTACTGATTTTTTTTTAATCTTGCCAATATATTTTACTATATATTTTTTTAGAAAATTTAGTCGATAAAATTGTAAAAATTTAAAAACGAATTAAATTTCTTTAATTTTACAATATATGTATACTGATAAATTTAAATACACGTGTCCCACAAAACAATTAATTCGATAATTCAATATCGCACCAGTCACTAACGATTACCGCATAGGTAAATAATCACTGACCGAAAAAAACAAAAATCCAAAAAATGTCATAAACTCACAGTCACTTAAAGATGTAACCAATAATTTAAAAAATCCATACCGATTAAACACGATTAAATCATAAATAACATTTAATTAGAAGCCGTCAATAAATAAATCACAGTTAATAATCCGGAAAACCGCGACATACAAAAAAATTATAATAATAAATATAAAATGATTCAATCAATCAGCCGTTTAGTAAAATTACTCCGCAAAACTAAATGATCCGTAATTGTGAATTGAAACGAAAGTGTTGTTTATAAACAAATTACAATTATGCACAATTACAATGATTCACAAATTAATTACCAGTTGAAAAAAGTTACTCTAATTCCCTTAAATTACACTAAAATTACGTACGTCGTTCACAATCAAGCGGTATATAGTATACAGTATGTATTTTTTGCACTTTAAGTGGTACGTAATCGTACAAAATAAGAACGATCCTTCTACATTGACTGTAAACGCTATAATGAAGTGTAATTCAGATAATAGGTGGCTTTGGAAACCCATGTTTCTCTGTTCTACCGGTAGATATCCCCACTTTCAAACACGACTTAACGACATCGAGGCGGAGATAATCGCGGACGCCATTGGTTAACGACAGTGAATAGGCGGAGTTTAAGGCAACAATTACAATGTATACATGATGCAAGGGCGCGGTGTTCAGGAACAGTAAAAAAACTCGGTTACGCCTATGTAGACAGCTAGACGCTAGCCTTAACACTGTTACGTGGGATATTCTTATGCCAATGTTGTGTTCGATAGGATTAAATTTTTAACTGTGAGTTAACGTTATCTGATAACTGATAAGCCGACGCTGTTGCTCAGTCTGATATTATTTTTCTCATTTGATCGACTCTCACATAAATAATTCGTTTCTTAATACAAAGTGATTTTAAAAATTTAAATGGTGATCTGATAGGACGAGCTGTGAACGTAATTTTTTTAAATAAAAATTAACCGTTCGTTTATCAGTAATGTAACAGGCTTATTTCAGTGACGTTTTTTGTATACTTATTTTATATATAAAAATTTTATTAAAAAAAAGAAACCCCCGTTTTATTTTTATTTGCAGTCAACAAATTTTAATAAAACATGTACATTGTACATATTATATAAGATTTGTTCGTTTACCTATAGGTACTACATTAATAAAATATTTAACAGTTATTTATTTGGTGCAATATAATTATACCAACTGTTGGAAGCACTGTATGTTTTTAGAATTAAGTTATACGTCATAATCTATAAAATAGAGTGAAAATCGGCTATAAAGACAGCGACAAGCACTTGATTTTTTTATTAATAATATAGGTATTCGTATAATATTATGTAGAGTGAAAATCAATTAGGTATACCTACTTATAACAACAGACAACTGCAGTGAACAAACTAAAGTATTTTAGTCGTTATATTAAAATTTTGTGTTATAACGATACAAAATACGAAAATTGAATCCTTTTCAGTGTCGCTAATGTTGAATGAATGAATTGTAGATTATAGACGCTCGACAGCTGAGTCACTAATGTTATGTATTATGTAGGATATATAAGGCGATATTTATTTTACTAGAATTAATTACATTTTTCGTGGATTTTTCTTTACCTCAAGTTTTAAACTCAGTTCATATATAAATACTGGGTCATGTTTCGAGCTAAGATTCATACAATTTACTTAAGTATCTATAAGTATTTTGTACTTATTATAACTAAACTACATTTTTAAAAGAACAGTTATGTCATAATATAATATATAGTATTGACTATATGTATAGATTACTTTTTTAAAAAAGAAACATTTATAGGAATTTGCAATTGCGTACCTATAGATAAATTTGTGATGAGTAGATATACTAAGTACCTATAAGTATAGTAAGTATAGTAGATAAATTAGTAGTAGGTAGCCCGAGAGCTGGTATAAAAGTGCCAATTGGATTTTCAATTTATTATAAAAAAAAAATAATGAATTCAAAATATGAATTGGTGCTAGGCCCAAATAATCTTAGCTGTTGGTGGTCTTTCGAGTAGTTGTTCCAAAAAACCGCCAAACGATTCTTTATTTTTTTAAGAAGAGTATTTTTCTCAAATTTCAAGTTTTACCCCCGTATTCACCCTTTGGAACGCGAATATCGAAAATTCGTCGAGCCGCCTATTTCTTCAGTTTAACAGAGAACTGCACTCGTGTCAAATTTCGTAGGAATAATTAAGAATTCATTGTGCTTTTAAAACAAAATAAATATAAAAACAACGCTTTAGTCACTTCTTACCACAACAATTTTATTAGGGAATGTACAATTCAAGAGCAAAGCTCTCATTTTCACAGGGGCGGACCGTGAGTTTGTGGGGCTCTGGGCTAATACAACTTGAGGGCCTGCCTAATTAATCAACTAATTGCCATTTATTTAAATTTTTTTTTTAGTTAATATCTATTAATACAAATTAATTTATTGATTTGTATAAAATCACGCTTTTTAGGTTAGATTATTTTATATATCTGTCTGTTCCAGGGGGTACTTTTTAACTTAACTTTAAGAAGGTTTGCCTTAATTTTAATTAATCTGAAATTTTGATGATAAATTGTTTAGAGAAATCTTTCTTTTTTCCGAGTAAGGGCAAATGAAAATTGTTATAACCTTAAAATCTACAATTTAAAAGTGACAGTTTTTTAATAGCCGCCACATTTCATTGGATCTCTAGTCAAACTGGCCAGTTACTATAAACAGTGACTCGATATCATACTGGCCAGCGCCTGGCTTAAGTCTAGTCAAACTAGCCAGTTACCTACTATAGACAGAAACTAGATTTCATTTCTACTAGAGTATCCACTATCCATTGTCTTCAATGGGGGCTGGGGGCCCTTTATATCCACGGGGCCCTGGGCTGCAGCAGCCCCGGATCTTCAATTTTTTTAGGCGGGGCAAAAACTGAAAAATGCCGCTATATAATTTTAGCTATCAGATGTCCACTAATTGATTGACATTTGGACATAGGCCTTCCGGAAATAATGCATCCTGGGTATTGGTCGAGTTGATATGGCCACAGTAAAACAAGAGTGAAATATCTGTACTTGTACTATTATTTATTCTGTGGTCAAAGTTAAGTAAATGATGAGTTGTCCATTCGTCTGTAAAGTGTGAATTTGAATTTGGCCGCCCTCTGAACTTGCCGCCCGGGGCATAGGCCCCGGCTTCCCCCCCCCCTAGATCCGGGGCTGGGCTGCAGCCCAAAAAGCCCTTATATAGATCCGCCCCTGCATCTTCACCATGCTGAAGATGAGAGCTTTGCTCTTGAAATGTTCATTCGCTAATAAAATTGTTGTGGTAAGAAGTGACTAAACCGTTGTTTTTATATTTATTTTGTCAAATTTCATGTTTTCTAGCTCTGGCGAATTTTTTGCCGGCACCTATGATTAATGTTCTAAATAAAAATTGTTTTTGTAAAATCGTCGCGTCGTTTTTGTCTGTTAAGATCATAGTGAAACTCGTCATACTGTTTCTGCTATTTTTATGACATATAATATTTGTCATCCAAAATATTATGCTGTTGTACCGTTACCTAGGACTAGGTCCGGTTCCGGTATCCATTTATGTTGCTGAAACCGAATCTGAATCCGTTATCCGGCCATTTCTCTTTCAGAAATGGTTCCATACTCATAATAATGTGCAGTGGCAATATAAAATAGATATATGGGCATTGGGCACACAGTTTCATGTTTGACACAACATAAAAATTTGTATAAGTAGTTGGTAGGATTATAGGTACTTACATACCTATTTATTTATTTAAAACGTCAAACATAAAATAATGAAATGTAACTTATAAGGTACAGTTCCTCAAACTGAACCACTTTTCAGGAAAAGTGCCTGTAAGTAATTTCGTAAATAAAAAATATACATACGCTCTTTCAGCTATTTAACACAGATGGAGCTAATGCTTTGAGAAGTTAGAAAAATATAGGAGGTTCAATTTGGGAATTGGTTCAATATGGGCTATACTCTACCCTATACATAATACTCGTATAACATAGTACTACCGAAAAACGATTGTATTTTATGTTAGAAAACAGAAGTAAAATTTAAAAAACAATATCGAGTTTTATGGTAGAATACAGCCCGGTATCCGGCACAAAATTTGTGTCTGCAGGTTGCAATATCCGCCTTTTTAAAAGAAGGAAATCTTCTCCATCTCTAATTTATGTAGACTAGATTTATAGTAATCAAAATTAAAATTATATCTTTTATAATAATAATAGTTTTTTTTATACGGCTGAAAATGCAATTGAAAGATTTTTTCGTTGGAGAGCAGCCAATTATATAATTGTTTCGAAACATATAGGAAAAAATAATTTTACCAACCAGTGGTCACAATCAGGATTCTAACCTGAACCTTTTGCACTTTCGCGGCGGAATGAGCTTACAATACTCAATCGTGACAAGACTGCTATCAATCTTGTCACGATTGACGAGTATACGGATAACTCTATGATTCATGATCATAACACGAGACAATCATTGCAAATTCATATCTACAAATATAAATCGACATTCTATTCAAAGTCCCCGAAATGTGCCGGACCTACTCTTTTTAACAATTTGACAAGTAGATTGCAAGAAATTACAGATTTAAAGCTATTTTGCAAACATTTAAAATTATTTATACCTAATTAAAAATTGCTTCTATGACATCCCTGAATATTTAAATAGGTATGTATAACCAATTATATTTTTCCATTGACTGTTCATATCTGTAATTTTCAGTTTTTATGAATTAATAAAAATCTTTCAATTGCATATAAAAACTATTAAAATTTATTATATTATTATTATTATTATTCATTTGTATATACTAATATAGTGGCGATATGTCTTTAAACCGTGCAAAAACCATTTACCTTTGTATTTATGTGGTGGTAACCAACCAATAAGATTATGAAATTTTCAGAATTTAATCATGCCTTGATAAAAAATAGAGATATTCTATATTTCAGGCGTTAATATTAAAAATCTTAGATTCACCCGTGAGATTAGCTCTCACATGTGAGAAGGTACATAGGTATATTATATAGTATCCAAGTAAAAAAAATCTACTATCGCATGTAGTGATATTTCAGTGACAGAATGCTTCATAAGGAAATAATTGTTTATTGAAAAATGTGTCACTGTTTGAGTAATAGTTAACTCAATCCGCCGCGATAGTGAAAAGTTTAGGGTTAGAATATGGTGCTAGGTTTGAAAAATGATTTTTTTCTGATTTGCTGCATTAGGTATAGTTGTATCATTTTCAATAGCTGATGTTTCTTACTTTTCTACTACTTATACCGATCGAACACCATATCATCTGCAGAAGCTTCCATAAAGAATCACTAAACAAACGGTCTGAACAAACTGAATTAAAAAGTCCTTAAAACGAAAGAAAAACTTATTTCATTGTCAGCTGTTGAGGAAAATCCAGGGCCTGGATTGGCTAAAGTTAAAACACACAATTTTGCATATAACTTGTACAAATTTTTACACAGTTTTGTATCTACCATCGATTTTTAAACGCATATTAGTTACACAAAGAGTAACTTTTGCTTCTATGAGAGCGAACTGCCTTATTCCCCTATAGTCTATACAATCAGAGTCTATTTTCATCAAAACTTCATTTTTTCATTTTTTGCAATCACATATACTACTCACATACAGTCTTCCCTCTAATTTTGGGCTTGAGAATAGCCGAGAGTGTAGCGGCGCTGTTGTTTACATGGCGTTGCTATGGTTCCTCTATTACAAGTCCCCAGTTCCCGAGTTCTAGCCCGAGAGCTGGTAAAAGTGTCAATTGGATTTTCAATTTATTATTAAAAAAAAAATAATGAATTGAAAATATGAATTGGTGCTAGGCCCAAATAACCTTAGCTGTTGGTGGTCTTTAAAATACAATTACAATTCCCTCTAATTTTTTCGCAGACTGCGCGGTACAAAAGTATATGGGAGCAAAAATGCTCAAAACTCATGTAAAAGTGTGCAAGTGGGGGGGGGTCCTGTGCCTCTGTTTGAAGGCAAAATTTTTTTTTTAATTTAAATACTGCAACCACGCACGCTGTACTGTATGCAAAAGTCACACAACAAAGAGATTTCGTTTGACGTTTAAATGTCAAAGGCCGTTTTAAAAAAAATTCTGACCCTCTAAATTTTACTTTTTTTTTGTGAAATTTGGATTTTTGCCACTTTTAGATGCAATTCTTCTATAAAATGAAATTAAAAAAATGGTGAACAAGCCCATATTGTGCGCAGCTAATACGAAAACGGCTACGCAACTTTCGAAAAATTAGTGCGTGGCCGCGCACCCGCGCAGCTTAGAGGGAACATTGCTCACATATTATAATAGTTACAGTTTATTTACCTGTAGATTAATGAATGTGATTGTAAAACGAAGGAAAAAAGTCTTTTATCCTTTTTAGAGACATTCGTACTCCTTCTTTGAAGTCAGTACAATGTTTTAAAGTATTTGTACTTTGTATAGATATTCTTATACTGCAATGTCAACGTAGTAATGTAAATAAAAAACTTTTTAACAAAAAAAAAACCTCCTTCAAAAAGGCACTAAAAAGAGGAAAATAATGAAATTTTGAGGTCTGTGCCAATTAAAATATGAAGTCGGTTAAAAAGTATAGTAAGTATAGTGATTAATATCTTCTTTTTAACCAACTTCATATTTTAATTGGCACAGACCTCAAAATTTCATTATTTTCCTCTTTTTAGTGCCTTTTTGAAGGAGGTTTTTTTTTTTTTGTTAAAAAGTTTTTTATTTTTTACTTTTTAGTGTCAAAAAAAGTAACATTTACCTTAAAGAATCACACGCCGTTACTTACTTTTATTAAAATAAGCCGAACTACTGAACCGATTTTGATGAAATTTCTAGGGGACCAATCTGAAAGTATATTCTTTCAAATAAAAAAACATTTTTCAAAATGGGTTCATAAACGACGAAGTTATCCGCGAACACACATAAAACATAAAAAATATATACGGTCGAGAAACCTCTTTTTTTTGAAGTCGGTTAAATAGATATTTATAATATTGTAACATTGCATAATATATTATATAATACTAGCGGCCCGTTCCGGCTTTACCCGGGTGGTATGAAATTATGATTTAATAGCGGTCACCCATTGCTCCGCTCGCGTATGTTAATAGCATATTGTTAATTTGTTATCCCCCCGCGAGAATCTCTCCCCCTGCGTAGCTTTTAGAATCGGTTTAGTAGTTCCAGAGATAATAATTTATGATTTATTAGTCCCCCGCAAGAATTTATCCCCCTGCCCCCGTGAGAATCTCTTACCCTGCGTAGCTTTCTATTAGTGAAAGAATTTTTAGAATCGGTTTAGTAGTTCCAGATATAAGAATTTATGATTTATTATTCCCCCGCAAGAATTTCTCTCCCTGCCCCCCGCGAGAATCTCTCCCCCTGCGTAGCTTTCTATATTAGTGAAAGAATTTTTAGAATAGGTTTAGTAGTCCCAGAGTTAAGAACTGATGATTTATAGCCCCTCCCCTCCCCCCGCGAGAATCAAAATAAAAAATAGCCTATATCACTCGAACCAGGGTAGTGTAGCTTTCTATTAGTGAAAGAATTTTTAGAATCGGTTCAGTAGTTTCAGAGATTACTTTTTCACTCAGGCGAAGCTGTTTTTTTTTTGGACAAAAAGTAGCCTATGGCCTTCCTCAGGATACAAGCTATCGCCTTGCCAAATTTTATCGAAATCTGTTCATCAGTTTAGGCGTGAAAAGGTAACAGACAGAGTGACAGACTGCAGCTAGTTACTTTCGCATTTATAATATTAGTAAGGATGTTATATGTTAATGCTCAGAAATCAATATTCAATCATGTTTTGTCAAGGAGCTATAGTTAAAACTGTTGTAAAAACTTTATATTGCTCTCCTGAAAATTTAACATTTTGGACTTCTAATGGGGTACAGATATAGATTAAATTACCTTTGAGATTTAGTTGTATTGTCCTTTTCGGTTTCGGTTTTTTAGTTCAAAGACAAAAGGCTGAGCCATATATAGCGTTAAGCGGCTTGTTTTAACCTAAATAATAATCTGCGTGTGCACATTACAAGTTATACATACAACCAACAGTTATAGGTACAAACAAGGTATAAGGTATTATCCTAAGCTAAACAGTATGGTACCTGTTTATCTAAATCCTTAATTATATACAATGTGTGCCAAAATATTCGAGAGGGAATACGTTATTCCAACTTGAGATGCATGATATAATAAAGGCCAGGGGAACCTTCTGATGCACTTAAATATGCAAAAATGCATTACTACTTACAAATACCTATATTAAGAATAAACAAAATAATATGCTTTTATTGAAAACAGAAAGAAAGGCTATAAGAATCTATATATTGTTTTTTTTTAAATTATAAACAAAGAGCCGACGTTTCGGACAACATCAGTCCTTAAGCATGACCTACAAAAATTACAGAAATTACAGAATACAATTTTATGAATAAAAATATTAGGAAAAGAAAATATATGTATAATGCAAATTGGCTGTAAACCTCCTGAGGAAAATATTACATAAACCTTTTTAAGGTAATATATTTTCTTTTCCTAATATTTTTATTCATAAAATTGTATTCTGTAATTTTTGTAGGTCATGATTAAGGACTGATGTGGTCC
Source organism: Mongoloraphidia duomilia (assembly GCA_039654895.1). Taxonomy (NCBI): domain Eukaryota; kingdom Metazoa; phylum Arthropoda; class Insecta; order Raphidioptera; family Raphidiidae; genus Mongoloraphidia; species Mongoloraphidia duomilia. The sequence goes on along the minus strand of CM077521.1, from coordinate 21,536,532 downwards.
GAAACGTCGGCTCTTTGTTTAATTTAAAAAAAAAACAATATAGATTCTTATAGCCTTTCTTCCTGTTTTCAATAAAAGCATATTTTGTAAATTAATAATTAAGGTGCTATCAAAAGAAATTTTCTATACCAATAAAACAATTCAATGATCGCCTATAAAATCAAATTCACAAAAAATGAAAAAACTTTTTTAATACATACCTACCTAGTCATAAAATTCTAATCCATATATAATATTATATTGTAAGTGATTACAGTATCTATATAAATAAAGTATACAATAATTTTAAAGCAGTAGTTAATATATAGCAATGTAATGAAGAAATACATAAGTTAATAACTCAAAAAAGAGAGCTCAACAAGATCTAATTTAGATTTAGATGTTCAAATATGCGGATGCCGTCCATGGATGCACATATACTAGTGTTGTCAATTTTTAGGCATTCGCGAATGCGAATATGTGTCGTCGATATTCGCAAATGCGAAATCGAATATTTAGTTTTCAAATCTCGCGCCATTTGTTTAAGGCTCAAATTTGGCAGCTGATTGGCCGCGTAAGTCGACGCTAGGGAATGCAATCTCGATCTCGCGAGATCTTGAGCCATTTTTCGAGAATTAATCTCGTGGGCAGGCAATCTCATTTTTGAAATCTCGTTCGAGATCTCGACCATATCGGGTCGAGATCTCGAACGAAATTTCAAGAACGAACGCGCTTGAAAAAAAACTTATACGTAATAGTTTTTGACAGTCGCGCTAATTGGTTCTATTTGTTTCTCTGCATATATTGTTTTAATTATTGTTTTTTTGAGTAAAATGGACAGTTATTTAACTTATAACAAGCATTAGATGACTAACAAATTTCAAAGTTAAGTGAATACTGAATATGTCTAAGAACAATTCAAACCAAATGTTCGTGAACGTTACTAATTGTAACTTACCCTATGCTTCATAGCTCCTAAGAAGTTATTTCCAAAGTAATTAATTGACATATAGTGTGCTGTGTGAGTTGGGGTATTGCTGTTATATTTTGAAAATAAAACAAAACTTTAATTGAATCTTGTAACAAAAAAATCAACGATTATTTAAGGAAAGTAATGAATAATAATCATCTGCACAGTGCACTACGCTATAAATCACACACGTACATAGTGACACAGTCATTAAGTTTAAGTATTTTAGATACAAAATAATACGTTCTTTTTAAAAGTAGGCGAAATCTCGATATTGTCGAGATTTATCGAAATCTCGCCAGGCAATCTCGCGAGATCTCGAATTGCCAATCTCGAACCCAGACTGATCTCGCGAGATCTCGAATTGCCAATCTCGGCTCGAGATTGCATTCCCTAGGACTCGACGCACAAATATATTGTAGTGGTTCTGGGTACTAGGTTACCAAAATCACTAACACAAAATACCTTATAACTTAAGTTATTTTTTAAAAAAGGCGTAAGAAAAAAACTTTTCTAATAAAAATGCTAAGAAATTAATATTTTTTGTCTTATTTAATATTATTTTCATATTTAAAAAAAAATTTGATTTTTTTCTGTTATTCATATTCGCATGAATTTTGCGAATGCGAATGTCAAGAAATATGAGAATATTCGCGAAAACGTACTTTCAAAAATGTTTGCGGTTGCTTGTGCCATGGTCGTACTACCAAGGACTTTTGGTATCTATATAATATCTTTATTACACAAAAATACGCCTTTTGTAAGTTTAATTACGATTTCCGCAAATGGTTTCTCGAAACCGTCATCCTGAGATTTATTATTACAATAAGTTACTATTCTTCGCTTTGTGAAAAAAATAGTAATATCAAACTGCACGGAAAATGTACAGACGAAAAAACTTAATACCTACCTACTTATATTTAAACACTGACTGTTTGCAATGTACCTATACGTACGTTTATAGGTAAATTCGTTTTGAAAAAGTTTAATAAAAAAAAATTGCCGAGCCCTGTCTTTAATTTTCAAAAACTACTTATATTTCCATTTTTAAAATATCGTCACGTTGGCTATTTAAGCTCAGAAAAGACCGCAAAGCAGAATTGACTTTTTATACTGTACTGCCAGTTGCCACACATAATATATAATTTAATCCATTGGTTTTGTTTTGTATATGGCTAATTTATTAAAACGGTCGCAGTATTTTGCGGTTGCCAGTTGTGCCTTCTTCAATTATTCAGTGAAATTGAACAGCTCTAACATAAATTTTTACATTTTCCAGTAGTCTTTAAATGTACAATGACATTTGTTTTTGAACCATCACATATTGTGTTAGTACGCATATATAGTAATAGTTTAACCCAACGGCGGTGTCGAATAGAAACGAGCGAACCATCGACGTGTGCTGTCCGCAGCAGACAAAGGTGGAGTGCAACCCTATTACGTGGCACCCTGCCGAGACCGTTCAGCTACCCCAAATACAACTGTGACTTTAATGTGCAGCGCTTATTAACTAAACTATACTCGAGGTGTAAATATATTATACCTACTCCACTACAGTTTGGGTACAATAAAATATGTAAGAAGTAATTAGTGTCTAGCAAATAATGTCCAATTGACTTTTATTACTTACCGTTGTATTCATTCAGTCGAATGCTATAATATAGGTAACATAATATAATAATATGACATAATATCTGCAGTCTGTATATACACCCTCTGCATATCTTCACTATAATATATTATACCTAATAGTCACGTGTGTAATGAATTACACAATTATAAAAAATAGTAAATGTCATGTGGAAAAAATTGTAAAACAAATTTAGTTACTGTTTTAAAACTATATTGTATAAAAGTTTCATTTATTATTATTAAAAAATCATTAAAAGAGGATTTGAAGATACTGAAACAACATCTTAATTCTGTTTATACAATATACGAGTATAGTCCAGTCACCGGCCACCGCAAAGGCAAAATAGTTCTAACTAGAAAAAAATCTGTAAATCGGTTGACCCTGCAGGCTATCCCTGGAACTTCCCGCTATTTTCAAGCGCTTTGAGTTCGAAGCACTTGATAATATACCCAAAAGTTGATTTTTGAGCTCTTTGAGCTCAAAAATCTGAAAATTGTTAATAACAACACTACTTTAATTTTTGAAAAGCTATAACTTTTGAACGCGTTGTTCGATTTGATCTTTAAAACGGCATTCGACGCAGTTTTTTAAGCTCTAAAAATATTGTAAGAGGTACAAAATCGATTGGTTGAGAAATCTCAAAGTTATTTTGAAAAAACACTTTTTTCGAAATCTATTGACTACGATATCTCTCGAACGGATTAACCGATTCTGATCCGCTTAGCGGCATTCGACGCAGTTTTCTGAGGAGAAGAGCTGATTAGATTATGCAGAAATCAATAGGTTCAATATTCTAGAAGTTATTTTTAAAAAACATGGTTTTTTCAACTTTTTTTTTGGAATTTCTCAAAATCTATTGGACCGACCCGGTTCAAATTTTCAGGAAATCGAAGTTCAGTGGAACCCTTTCGAATGCCGCAAATCGCGATTCGAACGGTCAAGCCGTTCAAAAGTTATAAGAGGTTTACATACACACACACACATTCAGACATACTGACATCATCGTAAAAATAGTCAGAATAACTTCCTAGGATCACAAAACGTCGAGATCTGATGAAAACTCGATTTTCGAAAATCGGGGTGAAATCAATAACTTCCCTATTTTTGAAAATTTTCAATTTTCTTAGCGGGAAGTTAAAATTATTGAACTACATTCTGTCGCTACTGTTGTAACTTGTTTTTTAAAAAATACGACCTTAATGTTCCATTTTTTCGAAGATCATAGGGGTGCATATCGCAAAGAGTAAAAAAGTTCAGTTATTAGATGCTATTAATATATAATACACAAACGAACACTGAATTTCTCACTCGATTCCTAACAGCGGAAGTATTTTAAGGAATATTATGAAGTACTATGATATTAATGAGTGTAAAAATAAAAAAAAACTCGGGTCGCAGTGCCAAACCCTGCTGACAATATAGTGTATTTGCTAATACAGGCATTGTGGCATTATTATGTGAACTTAAGATTGTTTTTTGACAAAATAAAAAATTTAACCCCTTAATACATCCCTTAAAATAATTAAATTTTTCTAAATTTCAATATTAGACATGGATTTTATCAGTACACGCAATTAAATACACCCTTCCATAAATAAATCCGTATCAACAAACTAGTGTTTTCATAAAATTTTAAAGTCCGGTCCTGTCGGGCCGATTTTATTAAAATTTTAGCAGCACATTTTAATCTTTACTAAAGAGTTAAATTTCAATTTTGAAACGATTCTGACAAATTTTTCAGTATTTTTGGGCCCAAAAACTTTTTGGAACCCCTAAATACAACCCTGAAAATGGTCCGATCGGGCCCATTTTAAATAGGCTTCTTGCGGTGATGGGTTCCAATGTGTGTACCAAATTTCGTTTCAATCGATTAAGTCTGTCGAGAGTTATCGTGTACACACACATATATATATAAATATATATATAAATATATATATATATAAATATATATATACATACATATATATATAAACATTTTTAAAAATGGTGCCAAAGTGTTCAGGAGGGTATGAAACGTCGAGAAATTTTGGTCCGACCCCTAGGTCCCGCCATCCGACCGACGCCAATAGTGTATGTGCCATATTATGGCAAATACACTAACAATTGTCCATTAATTATGAATATATATTAATATTAGTTGAAATACAGTAGAAAGTAGAAACATACAACAAAAATGTTTTTTCTTTGAAACAAAATAAAAACTGCGTGCGGTTTGATGAAAGCAATTTATAGTCTAACTGCAGTGAAGAAGCTGAATTTTCATAACTACTCTTTGGTTATAGCTTGACTATATACTTGCATAGCTGCTGACGCATTATTTTTTGCAATGAAAACTATTTCTATTTTATTTCCGGGATAAACTGCGTCCCACAAGGATTTTGAACGAGAAGGCTAACAATAGTCCTAGAAACGGGACCGTCCCGCAAAATCCGGGACAGTTAGCAACCCTTTTGCTACTGAGACCGGGATAAGTTAAAAAACAATGAAGAATTTAGAATGTATTCTAGGTACTATCTAATATGTAGAGCATTAGAATAAAGCGAATGTTTTTGATATGTTCTTCAACAAATGCTGATTAGCCTAGCCTCGTAATTGTTAATTGGTACTACAATACATCATAATGCATATCTTGTTATACAATATACATTTATTATATTATTAACTTGATATTTTAATTATTTAGTGTGTTAATGAAATATTAAGTAGACAAACAAGGTCATTACACTTTCCAACGACTGCAGGTACAATATTATAACCATGGAAAGAATTATATCAGATTAATATCGGACATTTGTTGAGTTTTAAATTACAAATTGGACTATTCATTAGTCTACAGTCAGCTTGCAAAAAAAGTTCAATTCTTATCGATTCTTGTTAAGCTCAATTTTTTTTATGAAGTAAGTATGAAATCAACTAAGCTATAGAGGAGGAAGGGGCTGTAGTTGTAACATATTTTAGCAAAACAGTTGTATTGCAAAACCTAACCATAATATTGCAATGTAGACTGTTTTGGTAGATATAGTTTAATTATTCAAGTATCATATCTAATCGAAAAATTATTAAAAATATTTGTATGTCATTTTTCCAAGAAAAAGTACGTTGTTACTACTTATGTATAGCCCTAGTTTGGAGCAAGTTGTAACAAGATGAACATTCTTAAAATGATTCACATTTTCTTAATAAAAAAGCAAGTTTGACAAATATAAAATTGTTTTTAGTTAATTTAAGAAAACAATCACTAAAAAATTATATTGCCTATTAACTACGTTTAATGAAATTGTCAATTACAAAAAAAATATACATCGCATTTTTAACATACCTAGGTATTTATCATTTTGAATCTTTAAACTAGAAACTAAAAAAGTCAACATCACACTTTAGTCACAATAAATCAACAAAGTGTAATTTATACATGGAATAAAAGAGTGTCTATAACAGATTCGGTCGTTACTTGATGCATACATCACTGTTACTACTTGCCCCGAAATGCTGTTACTACTTGCCCCATCGCACGATTTTGAAATTTTTTTGAGATTTATAAAAAAAAAGGATTTGAACGAGGATTAATAATAAAAAATCGTAACTAAATAAATTCTCTCGCTTACTGTACAGAGTAAGAAAAGTAGCAAAATATCATGTCAAAAATATTATATTATATTATAATATATAGTCAAAAAAGGGCACGTGCTCACCACCTCTCCGTGTGAAGTCTAGTGGGACACCTCTTGTGTTTGCAACTCACTATAATGAGAAAATTAAGTCGAAAATATAGCGTCAAAGGTTTCAAATTAATTCTGAAAAATCCGTTTCTATACTTATCCCTATTGTACAACTGTCCCCTAGCTCCCCTACCTACTTGCACAAAAAAAATGTCCGCTGAATTTTTAGCTTAGTTTACCTATTTGTCTGTATTATAGGTCCGAATTTATTTCGGCTCTTCGATCAATTATTACTTGTCTCAAAATTTTGAATCATAGGTAATGGCTGTACAAAAAGTCAATAAAGAAAACTTCATTGAATATAAAAAAAAATTTTTGCCATACCCACTATAAAATAGCTGCTTTACAGGCATGTATATATGCAAAGTAATAGAAAAAACAAAATCTGCATATACATAAAAATGCTCGTTAAATTTTATAAAAAATAAACACTTATTGTAATTTAATAGAATACATTTACAATTACAATTTACAAATTATTCAAATGTTACAATTTACGTTTCTATATATTCATTTTAGAGTCGCATAGATACGTATTTGAAATAATATTTTCGGAAGACGCACAAATTACATGCGTGCAGAATGTTTAGTGTGGCTAATTCGTTGACGCCAATAAGTTTGGCCCGAGGCTGATCCTGTCGTGTTTTGCAGTGCCAAAGAACAACAAAGAACGACTCAGACCTTCAGATAGGTACAAGATCTATGGGCTCAAGGGAAGAATAATACCATTAGTATTTTAAAAATTCATTCTGACTAGATCGGTTTATATTCTTATATAGATAATAATACTAATTTTCATTTCCGATACCGCAATCCTTTCCAGCTCTTTTGGCTGACCTCTTACTTCCTTTAGGAGCAGTTTAGTCATATACACCCTTACAGATAAATTGCTCCTAAACGGATTGACCAATTTTAATTTTTCTTCGATCAAAACCATCCCTGTATTAAAGCGAACAAAACAAAAAAAAATTATTCAAATCGGTCCAGCCGTTTAGGAGGAGTTCAGTCACAAAGCGCTTGTGACTCTATTCCCCCTAAACGGCTGGACTGATTTGAATATTTTTTTTTGTTTTGTTCGCTCTAATGCAGGGGTAGTTTTGATCGAATAAATATTAAAATTGGTCAATCCGTTTAGGAGCAGTTTATCTGTAAGGGTGTATATGTCTAAACTGCTCCTAAACGGCTTGACCGATTTTAATTTTTCTTCGATAAAAACCACCCCTGTATTAGAGCGAACAAAACAAAAAAAATTATTCAAATCGGTCAAGCCGTTTAGGAGGAATAGAGTCACAAACGCTTGGACAGAAGAAATATATTATAAAGAAGATATAAGCAAAATTAAATCTAACTAGTGCCTTATAAACAATGAAACTATATGAGCGATGTAAAAGAATGAGAAAATAAAAGGGGCACAAAGATGAACGGGAGAAAATTTCGTGACAGGCAAAATAGTTCTTTAAAATTTGGAAAAGTACCGTTATGAGGCAATCATTACCTACCTACTTTCATTAAATAAAGCAAATAAAATATAATCAAAACAGCTAACTAAATTTTTTTTCATATAAAACCGATATTTATGAGATATTTCTTTTTATTATAATTTATACCTTCGCCAATTCAGTTGTATAATTGTATGATTATTGAAAAGTTGAAACATATCAAAATAAAATTTTAGGACATTAGCTGTAGTTTTTGAATTAATAAACTTAAAAATGAGAATCGGGTAGTACCTTCCTACATATTTCTCAATTCCTAGATAGGATTGGTGAAAATTGACTATGAATGACTTATACATTCCACCGAGAGATTAATAGGTCGTTTTGAGGTACAGTTAAATTTAGAATTTATTAAGACGCAACTTTTTTCTCAAACACAAAATAAAATTTAAAAAATATATTTGAAGGTACAGAAAAATTCGACTTAAACGGTTTTGTTTTGTAACCACAATATGTTGTGCATTGTAGTTATTATATAGACCTATCTATCTACCTTTTCGCTGCATTTAGAACTGCATGGCTCGTTCGTGTCGGTGTTGGGCTTCGCATAGTGGATAACGATGGCGCGGATTACAGGAAGCGAACTGACTGTGGAGGGTTGCTCGTCCGGTTAATTAAAAGGTGCGCACCGTCAACGACCGTCTCAATGCGAACTATTTTATTTTTAAATTCGAAAAATTATTACGACTGTTCTTTAAAACGAGCATATTTGAACAAAAAAAAAAAATGGGCGACAGTTGTCCTAAAACGGTTTAAACTAATTATTTCAAGATATTTTTTCGGTTAATTTATAAGTAGACAATTGACAACCATATTTTCAAGTAAACCAGGATTGTGTAAACTTCCACCTGAGCACTGTTGATATAGCACACAAAGCAAGAAGGGGCTTTTTGACGTGAATAACGTCGAATGTCTCATACTGAGATGGCATTTTACAAATGTTAGATGAAACGAAAATAGACGGAAGTGGTTGACATGTGAAACAAATCAAAGCATGTATATTGTATAACTATGTTAAGACACGGTAAGCCAGGTGGCTGTGTGGAAAAGTATACGAGTCTACCAACAGGTACAAACGCGAAGCCCAGATTCGAATCCCGAAGTCTTATGTTATTTTATTATGTAATCAACCTTTTATTTATTAGATAATAAGAATATTTTTTAGTTTAATTATAAATTGTAAATGATCACTTGATAATAAATTTTTGTCGAATAAAGATAGCGTGCATTTATCCAAATCTTCATGGTTTCCGGGCTTGTAGGCTGTGGTCCGGTGGTATTTCTACCTGACGTTTCGTCTACAACTGCGGTAGACATTCTCAAAGGCGATGTGGCAGCGGTCGAAGTGTCCTCCTTGGCGGCTCACAGATCAGTGTATCGGTGACTGGTGTTCTCCCTTCTTTTATACCTAGTGCCAGTGTGTTCTCTGTTCGGTCGTAGTCCGTCTCTCTGCCATTGGTCAACTGCTCAGTGTGTAGTGGTGGTGAGTTCTCTACTCGGTCGTATCCCGTCCTTGTACGATTGGTCATTGGTTTTGTATGTCGGAGTGCTGGTGTCCAGGTTTTACTGAGATTGAGGCCTTCATCTTTTCGGTTGAAATTCTGTGTGTGTTTATGTATTTCTATGGCCTCTCTGTATATTCTTGGGTAATAGCTCAACGTTCTGTCTATGGCTTGGGTTTCTTCGAAGAGGATCTTATGATTGTCCAGAGTCAAAGTGTGTTCGGCTATGGCAGATTTTTCCGTTTGTCCCAGTTTACAGCTTCTCTTGTGCTCTGCTATCCGTGTGTTGATGCTTCGTTTCGTTGTCCCAATATATACTGATCCACAGCTGCAAGGGATGCAGTATACTCCTGGTGTTGCCAGTGGGTCTCTTGTGTCCTTGGCCGATCTTAGACATTCCTGAATTTTTCTCGTTGGTTTGTAGATTGTCCTCACTTTGTACTTTTCCAGAAGTTTGCCGATGCGGTCCGTTATGTTCCTGATGTATGGTAGATACGCTGTACCATTTTTCACTTCTTGTTTCTCGTTTTCCGGGATGGCTGATCTTCTTGGACGTATTGCTCGGTTTATTTCTTGCAGCGTGTATCCGTTGTTTTGCAGTGCTGTTTTCAGGTGTTCAAGTTCCGGTTGGAGGTGTTTCGCTTCACATATTCGTGTTGCTCTGTTTACCAGTGTCTTGATTAGTCCTCTTTTTTGTCTCGGGTGGTGATTTGACTCCTTGTTCAAGTATCGGTCTACAAGCCCGGAAACGATGAAACCATGAAGATTTGGAACAATGCCGGCCGTGAAAGCTTGCACACTTGGATAAAGCGTGCATTTAATTAAATATTTATTAAAATATTAAGTACAGACCAAGTGGTGACGAGGATAAAAATTCAAGATGCCGGGAGATGAAGCTACTGCATGCTCAATAAAGGAATATTATTTAAAAGAATTTGATTTCAAAAATTCGAAATGGATCATCTATAAGGAACGTCTGTATCAATTTTTCACAGCGAATGAGATAACAGACGAGGCTAAAAAGAAAACAATTTTTCTTAATAGTCTATCTGAGTCATCGTATAAATTACTGCGAAATATCTGTTCACCAACAAAATTAGAGAATGAAACCTTTAAAAGCCTGACAAAAAAATTCGACTCTTAATTTGCACCAGTGACATGAATTCTATACCTACAACAAAGAAAAACGAAAACGAAACAGTGTCTGATTTGACGACCAGAGTGAGAAGTATGGCAATCGATTGTGAATTCGGAGCAGAACTAGAAGTTATAATGCAAGACAGTGGTTGGGTGTTTGAATCCGCAATTAATTAGGGGAAAGCTGGAAATGATTTTAATTCCTTCAGTTTAGGTCTGGAATGAACATACCTAGTGTCGCGTGCCTGCTTTTCACCGACCGCGTTTTCCCTTTCTTAGGGGGTGAAAAACCGACTCTCACTGGATTTCTTTCTCCCTGTCTCTCAGCTGAGTTGCTTCTCCGAAACAACTTAACCGACTAGGTTCCGAAATCAATAATTCAGGAGTTACGAACAGATTGTGGGAGAAGCCTTTCTTACTGCGGGAATTTGAATGCCCGATTGTCAACGAGGTCCCACGGCCTTGTGGTTGATGGTTTGCTTAACTACCTTGCTTATTATATATTATGTCTTTTCTATTCTTTTGCGATATGCTGATAAAAACCACACTTATTTTGTGTTTGTGAGTTTATTGGTGTGTGTCATTCCTTCAGGATATTTGGGTCTATCCGTGAACTGGAATGTGTTCGTTAGATTAGGTTAGCTGGGGAAACCGAATATAATTCTTTAATCCACCGGGCCTCCGCTTTCCGCGTGTGTAATAATGTATTGAATTAGGAATTTGATTACCCTAAACGCGTCTATCTGCTTTTAACACTCCTTTTGTATGTGTGTTTTAATATGTGCGTATATCGCCCCTTTCAGGATATTTGTGGTCTATCCGTGAACTAGGGTGTGTCTGTTAGATCACGTTAGCTGGGGAAACCGAATATGAATTTTTTAATCCACCGGGCCTTCGCTTTCCGCGTGTGTAATAATGTATTAGTGTTTTTTTTACTCGACTGTGAAAATCTCAGGAAGCCGATAGAGCCTCCGTGAGATTCCGGTCTCAATCCCTGGGATATCGCCTCAGGGGAAAAAATCGACTTCTCGATTCAAGATCCCCGTGAGAGCAACACCTTCAATCTTTGACCTATGCCGAGTAACGAATTTGCGTAGCGTCTAATACGTCCTTGCAATTCTTGTCTAATTGTATTTCAAAAACACCAGCACCTCACTTATTGACGTTGATCTAATAAATACACTTTCTGAAAAAGAAAACTCAAAATTTACTACAATAACAACTCTAGACGCAATAAAATATTGTTTTGTTTCCTTTATTAACAAAATATTCCTTTATTATTTTTTATTCAATCGGATTTTATCATCATATATCTGAAAAGTCACTTATTATATATTTGTATTATTAATTTAATATAATACGAACATTCTCAAACCTTTTTTACTCCTTTCCCAATAATTTATTCATTTAAAATAATATTATTCAGTTAATCGTGATAGCATTGGTTATTTCAATCAAAACTAAATTTCAGTAAGAAAAATTTTAATTGTTTGGTTCAAAATTTTTTCAATCAGTTATAATGTGAATTTAATTTATTTCAAAATTTTGTCAGTCATTAATTTCAATTTAATTCTTTTATTCAGAAATATTTCAATCAGTCGTTAAATAATTTAATTATTCCCTGAGCTCACTTTTATGATGTTGCTGCTTTGAAATTTGGACCAGTAACTATCATTCCATGGCACGTCCCCTTCTTATATAGCTTCGAGTTGCTATGTACCTTGTAACCGCCTCCGTGACTTTCAAAATATTCTTAACCCAAGTTAAGTCACAAGTATGCGTGGCCTTTTCATTATTGCAACCGATTGACGTCATACGTCGTTTTTAACACCGCCGCATTCCTCAGCTAGCCTGATAACTTACTACTATTTTCGTAACCATAGTTTGAAATATTTCTGTTAGTTGTTTTATTAATTATTCCTGACAATGACAGTTATTGTCAGTTGACTGAAGAAATATCTTATTTTTTATAATTATCAATTTTATCAAGGACTTCGCAATATCTAAAGGTATGCCAAAACCTGTTTTATTACACTAGGTAGTAAGTTTCCCCCCTGCTGCTAGTTGAGCTTTAGCCGCTGCGTGGAGATTTATAGTCAGAAGATATAAACTTGAAATTTGGACAGTGGATTCCTTTTGTGACGTAAGCACCCACTAAGAAAGGATTTTTGAAAATTCATCACCTAAAAGAGTTAAATAGGGGATGAAAATTTGTATGGAAGTTCGTCATTTTTTAAGTTAGAAGCATGAACTTTTTCACAGGAGTTCCTTATATAACATAGGCGAGCACTAAGAAAAAAATTTTGAAAATTTATCCCCTAAGGGGGTTAAATAGGGGATGAAAACTTGTATGGAAGTTCGTCTATTTTGAAGTTAGAAGCATGTAATTTTGCACAGGAGCCCCTTATATAACGTATGTGACGCTAATGACCTAAGTTGTCGACGCGTCTATAATTTACATTAAATAAAAATATATACGTAGGTGAGCAATAAGAAATAATCACAAGAGTCTAGTCGTCAATTACAGAAGATTCCCGAATAACCACGATGCACCTTTTGAAACTATTATAGCTTGTAGACTAGATCATTGTATATAGCAGTTTAAAGTATTAACTCACGTTGTAGACGAGTTGGTTAGAGCACTGTTTTCTATCAACTACACACGATAATCCCAGATTCGAATCCCGACAACTTACTATATATAATATACTAGCGGCCCGTCCCGGCTTCGCCCGGGTGGTAATAATAATATATATTGTCAAATGTAAGAAAAATACAGGGTTGACTTGTCATTGCATTATGAAATTATCATTTAATAGCGGTCACCCATTGCTCCGCTCACGTATATTTAGTATATTGTTAATTTGTTATCCCCCGCGAGAATCTCTCCCCCTGCGTAGCTTTCTATTATAGTGAAAGCATTTTTAGAATCGGTGTAGTAGTTCCAGAGATAAGAATTTATGGTTTATTAGCCCCCCGCAAGAAATTCTCCCCCTTCTCTGACAGCCCCCCGCGAGAATCTCTCCCCCTGCGTATAACTTTCTATTAGTGAAAGAATTTTTAGAATCGATTTAGTAGTTCCAGAGATAAGAATTTATGATTTATTACCCCCTCCCCGCGAGTATCAAAATAAAATATAGCCCATATCACTCAGGGATGGTGTAGCTTTCTATTGGTGAAAGAATTTTTAGAATCGGTTCAGTAGTTCCCGGTAGTTCCAGAGATTACTTTTCACTCTTTCTCTACAGCATATACTTATTGCTTAAAAACATCAAAAGTAAAAGAAAATCTCCACGAAATTAATCATCCGTTCAATGCTTCTTTAAGGCTGGGTTAGGTCAGTTAGGTGAATAATGTAAACACACAACTGCAACATAGTCGTACGGTTAGATTAGACAAGGAAACATGGCGGAATGTCTGCAGATTCTATGCAGAAGATGCAAATATAAAGTGGATCGGGACTTAAGTGTGTGGACATGTGGTATTCCATGAAAGATGTGCTGAAAAAATGAACGAGAACATGAGAACTACTGAACGGATATGAATTCGGTTTTTACCATTCGATAGCTTATTTTCTGGGGAAGGTCTAGAGCTATAATAACTGTTCGGCCTGATTTCGTCCGGGTGCAAATCGTATTGAATCCACTATACTGAACAGATTTGAATGCGTTTTTTTTGAGGAATGTTTAAGTCTATAGACCCGGCTTCACCCGAGTAATGTATTAATAAATCGTAAATTCGAGCGAACGAACGAATAAATTTAATGTATTAAAAATCATAAATTCGAGCGAACGAGCGAAATGAATAAGTAATGTAATAATTAATTTTTAATTCGAGCGAAGGGATTGAATAATAATAAATCGCGGACAAAAGCTATATTATATCTATATAATATGCAAATAAATTTGCACCCGGGCAAAGCATAAAAACCACTCATCGAGCACTTGATTAAAACACTACTCTATAATATGTTAATCCATATCACGAGACATTTACTTGGTCATCAACCAACTGGTTGATAAAAATTAAAAAGGCTATAACAAAATATGGCATTTTTTGTTCTTTTTAATGTAATAACACGCATTCAGTGTATTGTTATGTATTATGTATATTTTTTTATATTTTTCGTGTTTTTAAGAAAAGTTAATGCAGGTATATGTATATCCAAAAGGTGCCTTGTGTTTTCGATTCGTTTTGGCAGACTTAAAAAATTCTGACATCTGCCAATCAAAATAATAGTTATCTGCACGCACGCAGGTACATGTGGTGTCTTGCGTGAATCCCTTTGACCAAATCCCGTTTTAAATTTGACCGAGAGCTTAACTTATGAAATCTGCACCATTCTTTTTCATTGGGGTTAACACTATTGTAACATAGGTAGGTACTAAATAATTTATGAACAAATAGTTTATCAATATTGCATCAAAACATTACATTTTTATTGTTACATACATTACACCTACATTACAAAAATGTAAAATGACAATATATACAATCATGAAAAGATCACAGGGACTTGGACGAAAAGTAAATAATCAATTATGGTCCATTTACTATGGTACGAGGTTTTGTCGCTTTATTGCGACTAAAAAAATTAAGTACATACTTGATAAAGTCACAATAAAGCGATAGTAAATGGAATACTCAATGTGTGTTTTTTAAAAATAATTAACCACACCTGAAGATGGCAACTCGTTGCTGAAACGCGTAGTGTAAATTCACAAGAAGTCACAAGACGGACATAATACAAGGCATTTCTAATACTTCATAATAAATGGAACATCATTAACTAACTTATTTGAATCCAAGTCCCTGTCGCCTGTGATCTTTAAAAGTTAACTAATATCTCATCAACCTATACCTACCATATATGTATATAAATTATTGTTATTTAGCAATATTACCAAATCCTTATATATTATATAGATTAATTTTACGTTGGCAGAATTGGAATTTTATAAGGGTTTCAGAGTAATCCTGTTAAGAAGACTCGCGTGTCTCTCTGTCTGTAAAACATTTATTCTCATCTCTACTTTTCAAACCATCAAATAATTTGAAAAAATTCAAACAAATACATTTCTATAACCTAATAACAGGAAAAATACTCAACCCGTAAGAAATAAAAATATCTGGGGTGGGTGGTCAAAAATTGGCGATGTAAATTACTATATAGTAGTCGTGTGAAATATCAATATTTGTAAGCTTTGATAATTCCAATAGACAGGCAAATAATTTTGTTCATCCTAATTTAAAATTTTGTTTCTGATACACTGAACGATGTATCAGCTAGGTTTCTGCAAATACGAACGGACGGACATTTAAAAAAACTCACTTTGTAGGGACCAAGAAACGTCTAAATCCGCGGTCTAAATCTCGGATTATAGATTTTTTTACCATTACAAAACTTTCTTTACTTCTATGGTCCCTCGACAGTAAAAATTGAGCTGCTGATTAATCTGGCAACTAATATTTCATACAGAACCCCCACATTTTGGGACAGTCCCCCCCCACAATATAAAAGTCGAGTACCTATAGCGCTTAAAATTTTTTTCGGTGAGTGTGGACCCTCCCTATTCCTCAGTCCTTTTATGTGGCGGTCACGAATTTGCATCTCCAACTTACGGTGGCCACATTAAATTGGAAGTTTTTACTGATTTTATTTCTCTTATGCATTTTATTTAAGGGGGAAAGATATGATCATCTCTATTTTATGTCAACAATTTTGTAAGAAGACCACAATGAAAAATGACATCAAAGTCAAAAAGATGTTATCGTTTATAACAAGTGACA
Organism: Mongoloraphidia duomilia; assembly: GCA_039654895.1. Classification (NCBI taxonomy): domain Eukaryota; kingdom Metazoa; phylum Arthropoda; class Insecta; order Raphidioptera; family Raphidiidae; genus Mongoloraphidia; species Mongoloraphidia duomilia. Next base: position 21,520,306 of record CM077521.1, on the reverse strand, counting down.
AAATAAATGAGCCATACAGCAATATCTGTCCGCTCGAACAACGAATGAACAAACTATTAAACCTAATACAACTCAAAACACAGTAGCCGAACCTAATCTTCTGACAATAAAAATGATACTTTCTAATTTTTGTCCGTGCGACGAAGGAACAGGGCTGACTAAAACTTAATTTAAATGTATTGTTTAAATTATTTTTTTTTACAATTTAAATTATTGTTCATTATACTGCCTAATTATTAACTTTCAACGTGTATAACGTGAAATTGTTACCTATAAAAGGATTTACCTATGAAAATGATCTATAAAATGCAGTTACATATCAATAGGTATAGGTTACATAGGTACTACCTAAACAAAAATAAAGATCAGGTGTGTCATGGTTACACTCGGTAGAAGTGAAACTTTTTATTTAATGCTGTCTATACCTAATTACAACTAATTGTTACTAAAAAAGATTTTGATTCAAAGTTTCAATGTAAAATTGTTTTGACATGCTACGAAAAGCATTCGACAAAAATATTGAAGTCTTTGACAACTTAAATTCATTGCCGTACTACTTTCATTTACCTTTTATAAAATACAAACAAATCTTGATAACAGCCGAGATTGTTGAGACGCCGTTGTTAATATAGAATTATCATATTTTTTCTGTTACAAACCCCAGTTCCCATTGTCTAAACTGAAAATTGGTGAAAGTATGAATTGAAAAAATAGCAATACATAGCAAACACGGATTGGAGTAGGCCTAGATAACCCTGACAATTGGTGGCATAAAAAGAAGGAAACATATTATTTATAAATAGGACATCCCTAAAGAGGAATATTAACATTTTTTAAAACATGTTTACACTCTATTAACCTGACCTAACCTTTTGTCGGTCGATTCTTAACTGTTATTTATGTTAAGAAACATATAACGCCTTTTTTACCTGTCCGTTTCAATATATGATTTCAGCACTTAAATACTAAGCACATATGAGTTGTTTTTAATTACTGTGAAGAAAGCAAATGATGCTAGGACATAAAAGTCAGAAATATTAAAAAAGTAGATTATATTCTTTGACATGTCGGTTTGTTCTACATTCAGGGTGTTCTTTGTTTAAGAACACTGCCGATACCGTTGTTTGCTGGTAAATCACAATCTTAGGAACTATCCGTGTGGCGGAACAAGCTCTCAATCAACAGATACAAATGCAGTCTACGCTTACCTATAGTCCTTCTTTATAGTATAACATTTTTTACATAATTAAATTATTTTACCAAATTCAGTTTTGTAGTTCAGATAGAATTGTAAGGAATTAGATTTTTATCATTTTATTGTAAACTTTTCGACCAATATAAATATGGTCATTTGAAGACCTAAGATACTGACTATTTATTTAAAATGATCACTAATTCATAATGCGCTTGATATTATGCGCCAATGAGATCGTAAATCATTTGCTACAAACAGTTACACGGTATTACAGTCCACAGAGTGACGCTCAGCGGTTTTGCAGTATCACCGATGATATTCTGTATAATGTATATAACTAAGATATACATTGAAAATGTGAATTGGTATTTGGTACTAGATCCCTGGCTGCTGGTGATCATAAATATATACCTATACACACGTAGCTGAGAGTGGAAGAGAATAAAACGGAACCAATCAGAAAGGACCCTGACTTCAGGGCCTAGTCGCTTGTGAAAGCTGCGGGTACTTAAATAAGTAAAACTATAATAGTAGACAAAAAATGTTTATACATAAGTTGTAAAGAATTTTGTCCTTTACAAGAATGATAATAACCATTTTTTACTAAAAATGTAACGGAACCCAGAAATTCGCAAAAAACCGTCTATCGTGAACTTGAACCTCGAATATCCGGCAATGCCGGCACGATACGAATTAAGTGAATACACTTTTAAAAATGTTAAAGTAAAACATCTGAAAAGAATAAAATCAACTGATAATATTTTCGAGTGATGTTAGTACTTACAAACAAACAAAAATTCTAAAAATGCGTTTTCCCATCTATAGGTATCCAAATACCTGAAAATCCCTAATAATCGACAATAAATCGAAATTACAAAGATCCCATTTAGTCCAGTCACGAGAGGAAGTCCACCTTGCGTTTTGTGCAGCAAATGATTTTATTTTTTGTGTACTCAAGCATGTTTAGGAGATGTCAAATCCAAGTTTGCGACCTCTAAAACAGGGCGGGGGAGTTTTGGTAGGCTAAAAACCACGATTTTTTTGCACTTTTTTCGGTTTCTTGCTTATAACATGGAAACGGCTGGTTCTATCGAAAAAATGGTTCCATTCAAAATGCACTAGTCAAATATGTTTATGTTCCCATTTTTACCGGCTCTACAGAACTTAGAAAATCGCTAAAATTTACCAAAATAAAAAAAAGCATTTTTTCAAGCTTTAAAAAATTTTTTTTTGTTAGATAACAAGTTTATTAAGGAAGGTTATAGGCTATTCGAGTTTTTTTAAATTCAATCCTAAAGGGGGTAAAACGGGGGTGTAAGATTTTTTGTAATTTAAAAAAAAACTCGTATATCCTATAACCCTCCTCAATAAATGGGCTATCTAACAAAAAAAAATTTTTTTTAATCGGACTTATAGTTCCTGAGATTAGCGCGTTCAAACAAAAAAAGAGTTTATTTTTTTTTTTGTTTGAACGCGCTAATCTCAGAAACTAACAGTCCGACTTGAAAAAAAATTTTTTTGTTAGATAGCCCGTTTATTAAGAAAGGTTATAGGTTATTCGATTTTTTTTAGTTCAATCCCAAAGGGGGTAAAACGTGGGTGTAAGATTTCTTGTTATTACATTAAATCCTACACTTTCGTTTTCACCCTTTGGGATTGAATTTTTAAAAAACTCGTATAGGGTCTCAATGATTACTACTTTGCTTCTTTTACAGACTAGTAGTTCCTGAGATTAGCGCCTTCAAACAAAAAAAGTTTTTTTTTTTTTTTTTTCTAAGTTCTGTAGAGTCGATAAAAATCGGAACAAAAACATATTTGACTAGTGCATTTTGAAGTAAATTTTGTGCCCTTTAATTTTGAATAGAACCATTTTTTCTATAGGACCAGCCGTTTTTATGTTATAAGCAAAAAACCGAAAAAAGTGCAAAAAAATCGTGGTTTTTAGCCCACCAAAACTCCCCCGCCCTGTTTTAGAGGTCGCAAATTTGGATTTGACATCTTCTAAACATGCTTGAGGACACAAAAAAATAAAATCATTTGCTGCACAAAACGCAAGGTAGACCTACCTTTACCTTTTTAAGCTCTCGTGACTGTACTAATTATAACTATGATGTCTATTAGTCCTTATATCTAGGCGTATGGGTAGTACGTCAAGCCATGATGTCGTAGCAACGCCAGGCTGGCGCACATTCAACGCCTATTTTCACGAGCCAACGTATGGGAATGCATGTGAATGTGTATGGGGAAAATTAGTCCACTTTTCAAAAAGTTTTGGTATCCTACCAAAAACATAAATGCGAAAAAATGAATAAGTTTCCTTTTATATACTATCTATAGTTTGTTTAGTCACCAAAATAATATATAAATCTAAAACGGTTCCATTCCAATTCCAAACTCGAAAATCTAGATTTGGAACATAAATTCTGAAATAAATTTAAAACAGTAGGGATATCACAGCTCTTCATGCTTTTACTTGGCAAATTTTAATATCTAGTTACAAAAATTAATAAAACTGGAAACTTTCTATTTCTATTCTTTTGGTGGCAAAACAAACTGGTAGAAGAAAGCTCATTTTTTCACAATTATGTTTCTTGATACGATTCTATGATTGACGCGATTAGATAGCTTAATCTTTAACCTATTCTAGCCTTAGCGCTTTGAGAATTGGTCATGAAAAGTACCATGTTAAAAAATAGAGAAATCAATATAATAGAGAATGTAGTAAATGGTCGATGGTTAACCGCAAAGATGACCACAAAAAGTATGTACTACTGCGCCTTTCGGGTGTTACAACGTAGAAGATCTTCTCTTCTCAAACAATTCGTGTAGGAAAGCCGACACCAGTGACTACCTTTTCCAGACATTGACAAGGTCGTCTATAGAACTAAAGAAAAAAATATTTTAGTTCTTATATTTTTTATTAATAAGATAATAATACTTTAAAAGCAAAGTCTTTGTTTTGCACTTAAAAAATAAACTAAAAAACGGGGTATGCTGTGTCTTCTACACGGCCGCGGATGTTTTGGGCGTGAATACGTCAAAACTATTGAAGCGATTTAAGTAAAATATCAACTTTATCGAAGCATTTTCTCCGCGCGATGTGTTTCAGTTATTATTTGGCCACCATTTTGAAATTTGATGCCATTTTATTTTTTGTGGCCTATAAAACTCTCAAATATCAATTTTCAAAAAGATCGGATAATTTTTACAAAAGTACATATGGCCACCATTTTGAAATCTGACGCCATTTATTTTTCTGCATACTATATAAAACTCTCAAATATCAATTTTCAAAGGGATCGGATAATGTTTACGGAAGTAGAAACATATTGCCGCCATTTTGAGATCTGACGCCATTTTATTTTTTTGTGTTCTATAAAACTCTCAAATATCAATTTTCAAAAGGATCGGATAATTTTTACAAAAGTCCATATAGTTTATGTGATAAGATTTACCTCGATTTTGTCCAAACTCTTTAACTCAATTCGTTCAAAAATTACGAGGGAGGAGAGGGACACTTTAAGGTTTAGACGCGCACTGTATAAATGTCTCTAATTTCGTTTTTTACGGGGTTTTCGGTTATTTTGATGATTTTGGACGGGAAAACGTCTAACAAAATTGTTGTCCATCTCTGTTTGTACCAGCTTCAATCGAGAACGACTGAACTGGTTTTGATGAAACTTGACAAACTGGTAGGTACTTACTTAAAGTAAATCTACGGAACTTCTTATCCACCCTGTCAAAACAAACATTAGCGCGAGCGAAGACACTAAATATATGACAAATATTAAATTATAGACAGTAAATTATAGACGCTCGACAACAGACAACAGACAACAGAGGTCATAATCGTCGTTTAAATACACTTATGACTATTAAGAATCGTTCGAATACAATATAATCATGGATAATATCGATATATTATGATCGTAATATTATTTGTTTTTATAAAATATATATAAATTTAATAATAATTGTCAAAAATATGAAAAAGAACTAATAGCCCAGGAAATAAAGGTTTTATGCCGCAAATAATTCCCATAGAGCTGGATTTTTCACAGGTGCTAGAACACCTTTAGACATGTATTTTTACAAAAGTCCCCGGTTATCCACTCTGTGCTTTCCCCGCCACCCCCTCTTGAATATAATTTTGCAAGCCAGTTTTGAAATATCTCAGAAACGGTCGACTTAAGCGATTCTTTCATTACGGAATTTCCTACAATTTTCATTCCCATAAATTTTCTGTGGTGCAAATAGTAGGCGCGCTACAGCTTCTTGAAAATCACGCGCTTTTTGTACCCTTGGAAACCAATTGTTAAACGTAATGTCCTTTTCAATAGCTTTATTTATTGTGTTCTTCATCGAATTTTAAATTGAAAATACACATTTTCATTAAGCAAAGAACGCCCTAAATCGTGATTTTTGTCCCATATCGATATCTTTAAAAACTGAGAAGCTATAGCCAGTCAAAGTTGAAATGATCATAGAGTTTTACGGGTTCTTTTAACACGCGTTACGAGTACCTTCCAAACCGAATAAAAAAAATCCGTCTAGGAATCCATAAAAAATTTAATGCCCTAAACGATGATTTTTGTCTTATCTCGATAACTTCAGACATTTTTAAATTATAGGCATTTACCTAAGTTCAAGCGAATTGAATGAAAAATTGCCTAATATAGAAGAAAAAAACTGATTTTTAAATGAATTTAAATGTTTATAACTTGAACATTTCTTAAGTTATCAAGATAGGACAAAAATCATTGTTTAGGGTACTAAATTTTCTATGGATTCCTAGACGGATCTTTTTTTATTCGGTATGGAAAGTAGTCGTAACGTGTGTTAAAAAACACATAAAACTCTATGATGATTTTAACTTTGACTGGCTATAGCTTCTCAATTTTTAAAGATATCGATATGGGACAAAAATCACGATTTAGCGCATTCTTTGCTTAATGAAAATGTGTATTTTCAATTTAAAATTCGATGAAGAACACAATAAATAAAGCTATTGAAAAGGACATTACGTTTTAACAATTGGTTTTCAAGACTACAAATTGCGCGTAATTTTCAAGAAGCTGTAGCGCGCTTACTATTTACATCACAGAAAATTTGTGGGTATGAAAATTGTAGGAAATATAATCCTATTTAAAACATTGTATAATGAAAGAATCGCTTAAGTCGACCGTTTCTGAGATATTTCGAAACTGGCTTCCGAAAGGCTTGCAAAATTATATTCAAGAGGGGTTGGCAGGGGAAGCACAAGGGGGATAAGCGGGGACTTTTGTAAAAATACATGTCTAAAGGTGTTCTACCATCTGTGAAAAATCCAGCTCTATGGGAATTATTTGCGACATCGGGTGATTTTTTCCTTTCATTTCCTGGGCTATAACTAGTTTTGTGTTCAATCTGGTAACACGGATCCCTTTTTTCAATACTTTTATAAGAAAGTACGTCCAGTTTCTACTAAAAGTATTATTTTGTTCTCGCCTCAACATTTCTGAGAAAATTTTAGATCATCATAGGCACGTGGTCAATATAATAATATATTATTTGAAGAAAATAATGTAGGTATCGTATATGATACAGAAAAGCAGTTAAAAACACCTTGACAGAAATTACATCTTTATGGCGGGAATACAAATGCGTAAAAATTAAAATTTTTTAGACAGTCCGTTGATGAATCATCATAACTATTACCTAAAAACATGAGTTATGACAAAATTTTAATTGACGTGACGAAACGCTGAAACATCATCTGCGCTGTTGACCGGCACCAGTCCGAGAACCAACCAGTTGAAGAACACAGATCTAAGTAAATTGGAACCAAATACTATAGAATATGATACAAGACGTAAATACGTGCAAATCTTGACAGTTTGAATACATTCTGCCCAACAGTCAAAATAACAGCGCCATCTATAGGCTACATTATTTGTCTGTTTCTCTACTGTATTATTAATTATTTTCCCTTCGCGGGAAAATCGAAAAAATTTGAAAAATCAATCTGTTGATTACATTGTAATATTGTTTCTAATGGGATTTGTCAAATGGTAGGGGCTCTAAAAACATGGCGGAGTTAGGGAAACATTACAATAGTTGCTATGGTTTTATAGTAGAAAACGTCGCGTATTCCAGTTTTCATAATTCGAGTAAAATTTTTTTACCACCAGATGTCACGTGCCCATTTGACTAATCCCAATAGTATTTGACAATTTGTTCAAGCTTTTTTTCAAATCAAGACGCGTGTGGCGCTAGTATATTAATAGGGTATTAGACTAAATTTTTTTTGTGTTATATTAATAGAGCAGTTAATTCTGAACAAAATGACACCTAAATCACTTCATTCTGATTTTAAATTAGCTCAAAAATAATTTTTGAAATATTTATGTTAGTCCCGCCCGCTAATAAACGTTTTTGTTCTACGAACCTATGACGTCATATTTACTAACTCAATGCTAATTATACCAGAAACAGAGTGTTGAAAAATACCGTTTTGTACCTATGTGAACATGATGTAAACAATCTAAGCTCCGTTGCTATGGATACATTCATTTTTTACTTAAAATTGACGTCACACGTTCTCACATGGTGTTTAAAGTCACGTGACACATATGTTAAAAATCATGATTTTATTTATTTATTTAAATATGTTTACGAAACTTAATTAATAAAAATAAAAATTCTAATAACTATTTTAGAGCATAAACTTTCATTATAACAAAGTTTTATATTTTATTTTGATCACTGGCAAGTACCCTATTGTTGCCAATTTTAGGTCAGAGTTGCACGTATTATAAATCTCTTCATTGTGGGAATGTAATATGACGTAACGCTTAATCTAATTCTATATCCTACGAAATGAAAAACTGATTTGAATCAATGTTTGTCTGTCCCGCAATTACCCTACTGACTACTCCCTAAACCGTTTTACATTTTGTTTACAGATATATGTTCTTATTGAGATTTATTTTGTTGCGTTGAAATCCTATTTTATATTATCAATTAAACTGTCCATTACCTACTTATATTACAAAATATTACATATCTATGCATGCAATGCAGTGATTTGATACATACGCTTGTATATCGTGATTTGACGCCTTGTGCACACGGACTAATTAAAAAAGTAATAATAAATAAATATGATTGGTGATTGCCGACTAGAATGGAATATTTTGTTCATGAATGTATAATAAATCTACATATTTATAACACATACAACGTATTCATAAGCAGCAGTACCTACCAATTCATGCATATTTAGCATCATTATTCGATGTGTTTCTTTTCATGTAGCTACAGAGTGTTCAAAAAAGTTGAGAAAGATTTTAACACGTATTCCAGAGATTTAGATACTTATAAGTAGGGCTTCCATACCGGAGTTCCGAGATTTCACAATTCCGGAATTTCGAACAAAATTTTTAAATACTTATATCATTATTCCGGAACTGAAGAAAATATCTAATTCCGAAATTGCTGAAAAGAATATAAGTATTAACTGATTTTTGCTTAATCTGCCGACAAGAAAGTGGGACTTAATATTTTTTTACCAATGATTAAAGAGTTATATAAATTTAAGTTCGACTCTCAAAATTTCATTCAACATTTTTTTTCAATAAACATATTTCGTCTTAAAAAAAAGACATGCTTCTTCTACATGCAGTATTTTTGCAGATCTTTATCGTTATTGGAATTAGTTCCGGAATTCCGAACCTGAGAACTAAATATCGTAACCACTTTCGGAATTGAGGATGATCCGATTTTGGAGGTCCTACATAAATGTATAAGGGCTAGCGTACACATGCTACTTTTTGAATCGAAAACGCGCAATTTAGCAATTGCATCGTGATTTGACGATAACTTAGTTACTTTAAATTTATCATTCGATGCAACATGCGCTCGATCTAGCGATCGATGCATTAAAAGTGTGTTCGAAAATCGCGCATTCGTGATACATCACTTGTGCATATCAGCGAATAGTGTGCGGCCTCACGCTGTTAGTAGCTGCATCTGAATATCTACAAGCGACTTAATCGCACAATCGTGATACAAAAAGATAAAGAGTTTAGTAGAGTCCCACCGAAGGCCGGTTTTTTTAACGAAAAGTGAAAACATCGGTTTTTCTCACGTTCGGTCGGAAGCGAAGGTATTGTAAGATGAATGCAGTATAGAGGAGTATTTTTGCATTTCTTATTTTCATTTTTAATATTCTTTATTTGATGAGTTAATTGTGTGTAAGTTTTAAATAAAATAATACTCACTAGCTAGTCCAGGCATATTTGACTTTTTAGAATAAATAATAATTAAAGTACTATGGATTTTTTTGAAATTGAATTCTTAAAAGGGTTAGAAATAAGGTATCTGTTAACAAGTTCCCACCTATATCGTGGATGGAACATCCCTTTTGGGCAAAAGACTACCCCTGGAGCGAACCCGCTTTGAGTTTTCCTCATTTATCTTCTAAACCGTTACTTGGACGAAAAAATATCATAGAACAAAAATTGTAGAGTTCTACAAAGTACAAATTCGACAATTATTTTTTTTTTCATGTTCTTTATGAAATTCAACATTCAGCTTCGGTAAAACGTTCGGCCTGAGTTTGGCTGAAGGCCTGAAGCCGAATGTTTGCCTAAGATTAAATTTTTGGCCGAATATGTAGTTGAAGCCAAACTTTAATAGATATTTAGCAGTGCTTATGAAAAACACCATATATATCCATATTGAAACAAATTTGACACCTGAAAGGAATGAAAAAATAAATTTTAATTTTTTTTAATCTTCAGTATACATGTTGAAATTATGTTTCTTTTCCTACCAGGAAAATGGATGCAGTTCATGGTTATACCGGTAGAATATACATTATACATTAGAGCGTCGCCCCAGAACTTTTATAAGTGGAAGGGCTCAGCCCTATTGGCTGCTACTTGTAGTCTGTGCATTGCTAAAATTAATTCTTCCTAGTTTTAAATTTCACCATTTTGCCAAATAATTTTATAGTATAACATCTGAGGTAATATTATACCTAGCTCATTAGATATGTAATAAAATTGTAATAGGTAAGTCCAATTTTCTTTTTTTTTGTGTCTTGCCACTATTTTTACCCGACTACGGCGAAGCCAAAAAGGGAAGTTTATGATTAAGCAGTCTATGTATAATGTATACAGTGTGTCCACAGACTCATCCTCAACATGGGGATCTCCGTTGTTATGGGAGATAGAGATTTGGTTAAATGAGACAAAATGTGCAGAATCTCCAGTACTACTACCCTGCGTAGTCAGACTTTCCATATTTTGCTCGGTTCGCGACCGACAGTTGAAAAACGAGATTTACCCATTTTCGTTTTTTGTTTATAACTCGGTTATTAAGTAAGTTAGAAAAAAAATATTTTCACTTCCTTAAGGCCCTTTTTTATGAAGATTTCAAATCTCTTTTCATATTTTTATTTACTTTTATAGTTTTAGAGATACTTGTATTAACTTTGTTTTTTTAAATACACGTCAAAGATGGCCATGACACCATTCGAAAGAGATTTTTTTTCTCTTTAATTTGATATCAGGGTTGATGGATTTATTTTCAAAAATAACAGAGTTATACGTAAAACACTGATTTTTAATAGTAGGCTATGCTAAATTAATTGATAAATCAACAGAAGGCTTAGCAAACAGTTGAAATTCGCGTTGGCTTAGTAAACGGCAGTTTTGTTTTAGCTGTCAAAGTGTAGTTTGTTGCTAATTTGTCAGTTTACTTAAGTGATTTATTAAATTTACTTTTGTTATCATGGAACGATTTGTCTTTATCACACGAGTAATCTATGTTATAATAAATATTTTTATGAATTTAAAATAGCGACCGTAAGGTGAAAAAAATCTTTCCGTCTAGTTTGATCGAGTGGGGTATAAAAAAGAAAATTTTGTGGCGATTCTAAAAATATCTATGTATGGTTTACAGAAAAGAATAAAATAAGCTTACAATAGCAAAAATTGGTTGAGTAAAAAGATATTAGTTTTAGTGTCATCTCACTGCTAACATATTAAAACTTTATCTAATATCTTTTTATCCGATTACTTTTTACATTGGAAGCTTATTTTCTTCTTTTACGTAATCGGGTTTTTCAATTTTTTAAATGTTATTTTTAGATCTACATCGCTGATCAGAGAGGAAATTTAATTTGAGCCAATTAAATAATCGTCACAGCAGTAAACATTAGACTTACACTACTGAACTCTGCTCAGTCACCAATAAGATTATAGGTCAAGGCTACAAAAACAAATTAGTTTTGCGGTTTTCAATCACATGTCGCTGTGTCGGTATTTTATTTTCGAGTCGATAGCAACAACAATGTAGCGTGCAGAATTGGTAATCTATTGTATACAGAATATAATATTATTTGATTTAATTATTCCAGTTTTATAGAATCTGCATAAAAAAAACTTCTGGGAATATTCTCTGGACTGTTTTCTAGGGAAAAGTTCGTTTAGTATGCGTAATATCTAAGACAATATTTAGTAAGCCAGTCTTACCTGCAGTTTTGCTCGCGTAATGTAATTTTTTTGACTCAGCTCCATTTAGTAGAATTGCGATGATGTATAGAGTATCTCTGATTTATAGCAAACACTTTAGCGAAAGTCCGATCAGAGGGCAGTATAGCCTAGTGGTTAGCATGCTTGGCGCCGCAACCTCTAGACTGGACTGCCGTGGGTTCGAATCCCACCTGCGCTCATATATGTTTTGTGATGTTATTTAGTTTTCAGTTAGTTGTTATTTAGTGTAGTTGAAAGACGCTAATGGCCTTAGATGTCGACGCGTCTATAATCTACAATAGTAGTAATAAATAAATAATAAAGTCCGATCAAAATCGCTTGAGTAGTTTTTGACAGACAATCCAAAACTCTGAAAAAGGCTAAGTAATCGTCTAGGTATCCTATAAAAATGTATTTATAGCTACTACATCTAAGTCGAAACTTCGTTACCAATTTATTATTACAATTACAAAGTTGCGAATTTATTTATATGTAGTATTGATAAAATATCATTCGTAGACGCTAATGACGGAAGCTGTCGAGCGTCTGTAATCTAGATCAGCGTATCCTAAACTGGGGTCCGTGAGTACTATATCCGAGGTTCATCGGACTCATCTCTGGGATAGAAAATACATTGACCGTGGTAGTTTACATTATACCTATATACACTACAGTAACAGAAGTGAAACTTACGCAAAATCTATAACATACGTCCGACCAACAATGATTCTAGTGAGCGATCTGAAACACAAGTTTGTAAGTGGGCAACGCTATAAAATAAACGTCGTCCGTCAAACAGTGATATTATTTTGTTTACACTACACAGTAAGTGAAACTTACTTATGCAAAATTTACATCTTTTATGCCGGGTTTATCGTACATTTAACACGCTGTTTTGTTAATCGCTGTTAAATTTTTACATATAAAACATACGAAGTAACTATAAAAATAACAGCGAATTAACATAACAGCGTTATTAAAATGTATACGATAAACCCGACATTAATGTTATATATTGACATTTACGCTTCAGAAAATTACTCTATTTTTTATTAATGGGGATCCGCGACAATTTTGCTAATCTCTAAGGGGTCTCTCTAGAAGCACTGCACTGAGTTACTCAGTGCCCGCTAGAAACCCCCTTCGCACCGTCACTAGTTATATTCATTATGAAAATACTAGATTATGAATATAACTAGTGACGGTGCCAAGGGGATTTCTAGCGGGCACTGAGTATATCAGTGCAGTGCTTCTAGAGAGACCCCTTAGAGATTAGCAAAATTGTCGCGGATCCCCATTAATAAAAAATAGGCTGAGACAGAAATGTCTCAGCCTATTGGGATCCGTCAAATGAGTATATGACATCTGGAAAATTGTACACGGATCAGGGAAAAATTTACATGCTAACAGTGTAAATTTACAGTGAAATTGTTTATTACAAAAATAAAACAAGTAAGATAAACAAAAAGTTTATCGAAAATGGAATCCATGACGTTTTCTAATATCAAGGTATTAAATACTACTTAATAGTTATTGTCCTGTAAAACTAACTTTACAGCGAATTATTTTCTAATGAAATGTGAAGAAACTGTATTTATGAATTAAAAAAATATTATCTATTAAAAATAAGATGTATCGTACTGTACCTACTACAATAGTTAAATCACTGAGGACTGACAAATTTAGAACACACACATACAGACATCGGTCAGAAAATGGTCTTAAACGATTTCTAGGGTATCAAAACGTGAAACATTTTTTTCTGACTAATAAATTCAATACTTCCCTACCATAGTAGAGGTGGCAAGTAAAAATTACAGCACATATCGAACATTTTCCAAATTCGTAAAAAATTGCAAGTTTTCAAAACGGCGCGACCAGGTCGACACTGCCCTCATTGCTGATGACTGCACGTCAGATACTTGTACATGTCTATTTTAGGCTTTAATTTGACGTTTTTATTTTAAGTCAATATTTCTCCAACAATAAGTAAAATCATCATAAAGTGTTTTGAAACAATACGACTTACATTTACTGTCAAGATTACTTCTGCTAAAATCTTTTATCCCTACCGCCACTAGAACTCAACCGCAATGTAAAACACCTTTTTCTTTGACGTCTAGACGTTTCGTGAATTGTTTTTGGTTCTACGAATCGGATACTATATATACGTGGAAAAACATATAATATTGTAATGTATAAAAATGTAACTTTTTTTATTATATGTATTTTTCACGCATAAATGCATTTATGTATTTTATTACGGAAACATTTATAAGAGAACTTTTCTTGTTGTTATTACAGAACTAAGTCGTAAATTTTATACATGGCTATTTTACTTGTTTTTAATGTATACTTTAAATTATAGAGAAAACGTAACGATTCCTAGAAATTCTGTCCGATGAAGTTGGAATCTCCCTAGAGGTACTATAATGTGCATACTTACAGGTTGCTCTTGTGTCCGTGTGCCATATAACAACTTGAAAATGAAATATAAAAATAATGTAATATCCTGAACAACACATACGTACAGCTTATTAAGATAGCTCGTGCATAAAATTTATATTATTTTGAAATATAGAATATGCCAATAATTTACAGAGTTGCAGTCTGACACTATTTCTTTTATTTATATTCAATAGAAATACTATTTTAAGTGCCCCCTACATACGGCGGATTGGTTGTACGACTTGTTTGTACTCACGATACACTTTTGTACTGACATGTTTGTCAAACATGATGTTGCGTATAGGACTATGACTTATTTATTTCAACATCATGTTTGACAAGCATGTCAGTACAAACAAGTCATACAAACAATCCGCTGCGTGTAGGGCCGGCTTTAAGATGTTATACTTTATAGATATGTGCAAAGTTGTCGTTATGACACAACTCGACCACTATTCGCACTAATCGACAAATTAGTTTTCATTCGCGTTGCCGCCAAAAAAAAAGTCATTAGGTATTCACTTCATGCGTCCCATCCAGTTGTGTAAAATTACTGAAAGGAAGGTAAGAAGCCCCCAGGGGGGACATTGGAATGTGGTTGCTATCGCAAATTGCATTTCAATATTCTTTGGGAATTAGCGCTCCCAGAGACCCGAGCTCGTACCAGTCGGTTTGTGTATGCCGGCTGGTGGATTCTAATACACGAATGGATTATTTGTTGTGTTGAAGACGCTAATGACCTGAGTTGTCGACGCGTCTATAATCTACAATTGATTGATTGATTGATTGAAGGTAAGAAGACAAATAATTTGTTGCCATACCCGCTACAAAATAGCTATACTTTCCATGCATGTATACCGGCCTGTATTTGGTCATTTAACAGGCAGGCGTACCGAAACTGTTTTCATAACATAACTAGTGCGGTAAGTAAACGGTTGCCATATAGTAACTTATGTTGATATATTATATACTCACGGCAAACGAAATGTCAAAATTTTTTAAAAATACTGAAAATGAAGTGAAAAGTAGGTATTTTGTAGTGGGTATGGCAAAAAATACTATATATTTCGTGCGTAATGGTAAACAATATTTAAGTACCTATATAGGTACCTACTATACGTGCGGTTATCTACATTTTCAGGCTAAACAGGTAAACCATACACTATAGGGAAAAAATTGAAAACCGACTAACGTACTCGTGACGCTATTTTAACCTTGCTAATGCACAATTTATTGGAGAATTTTTGTTCGAATCCCGGCACTGACATATAATTTTTTTTTCCTATGAAAAAACTTTATAAAAAGCGAATTCGTTTGCAAGCAAAGTAAACTATTTTTGAATTTACGTATACTTGTTATAGGTACCTATTTATTGGTAAAACTTAAAAGTATAAATTTATAATTTATTAATGCAATTAAAAATTAATTGTTACAATATAGATATCTATTTGCTTTACTGAAAACGTGTCATTTTTATACATGCTTAAATATTGATAAGAATTAGTAAATATTTTATGGTTTTAAGAAATGTTGATTACAAAGGAATTATTCAGATGTTACCGCAAGTCGATTGTATATATAGTTAAATAATCTAATAAAAATTAATCAGATCTCATCTGGGGTTTTATCAAATACCGGTCTGCACGAGGGGGCAAGAATGTCGTACTGGAGGCGATCTACAAGTCAAGTTAAAATAATAAATTTACAAATTCATTTCGGAAATTTTATAAGATTATCATCTGTTTAAAATTTTTAATAATTAGGAACATCGAAAATTGATTTTAAGCTTCCAATAAAAAAATATTCCACAAAAGTCAGTTATTTTTTAGGTACATTTATTGCGTAAAATAATGGCTATGCAAACTCACTCTGGAAAGTTTTTGATTTACATAGCACAGAGAATTTTTGAAAAATATTTGTTTTGGAATTTTTTGTTTTATATGCAGGTATGTACCTATTATAGCGTACCTGCATGTCAATTTTAATTCGTCTAGTACCACCGGAAGTGACCTATGGCTATAGGTTTTGATGATCGGTGAGTGAACAAGTGAGTTAGTGAGTTGACAAATAAAGTATGTTCCAATCGAAATATCTCCGAATCTGAAAATGATACCGAATTGAAACTGGGGAATTGTAGGGAACTGGTAAAACTCTACAAAAGGAAAAAAATTGGGCCAATTCGGATGTTGCAGAGCTGAGTCAAAGAGGGACAAAAGTCGGTTAAGTTGTTTTTGGTAAAGGGTGTAGTGTGACGAAGAACTTGACGGTGTACTACCGTGCACCCAGATAAACGGGACAGAGACGGTTTTTTGACATATTTAAAAAAATCTTTAAAATACGCTTAAGTAAATAAAGAGTGTCTCAGCAAGAGCTTGAATTTCGAATTGCGCGCCATTTTCGACTGTCAATTGTTGAGTCATGCCATATTTGGTCAAGGTTATTAGAGTACAGGTTGCCTCATTCCATCTGACCAATCCGCGTAAGCGCGGGAATGACGTCAGCTAGAATTTAGTTTAAATCAAGTACAAAAATTGTTGAAGATTATGCTTATTTATATTAGGTGCTTCGTGCAGATTTTTTTCTTAAAATTGGCAGAAGACAATAAATAAAAGAATAGATGTTAAAAAATAGGATAATTTTTATTTTTATTACAAAATTTAGGTTTTAATATCTATAATATAAACAAACAAAAAATTAAATAATGCTCAAGAAATGGCAGATCTTGTTAATTACTTATTTTTTAAATTTAAGAAACGAATAAAATTAACTAACAAATTGATAAATTAATTATTTTATCTTTTATATTCACAAAATATTAAAAACAACCACTAAACACCATAACACTTAACAGCTATCGCAAAATTGATAACTTATCATATTTTTTTCACTAACAGAAGAATCATGTTTCTATTAGGTATTGAAAAAACATATCACACTACCATGGTTACTGTGATTTTTATTTCCAAAAATTAGCAGCGTCCATCGTCTGATCTTTTCTATTGAAGTGAGCAAGCATGGTATATTCTGAGTGACGTCACCCCCCCCACTACTGTCTATCGGAATGAGGCAACCTATACTCTACTAACCTTGATATTTGGTGTTTGTTTAATTAACAACTGAGGAACTCAAAGAAGAAATTTCACGTCAAATTCGTCAAATCCAGCAGCCCTTACTGCAAAATATACTGCAAAATTTTGTCATTTGTCAAAAGAGTGCATACCTGCCAACAGAGCAACGGTGGCCATTTAACCGATATTTTGTTTCATGTGTAAATGTCATCACTACCTCCTGCTGCAGATTTCACGAATTTGGCGTGAAATTTCTTTGTAATGGGTTTTCACTATTAACAAACGTTCTTCTAACCTGTAACGCACCATTTTCGTAAATGTCAATGTTTTAATTAAACAAATACCAAATATGGCTGACTCAACAATTAACAGTCGAAAATGGCGCGCGATTCAAAATTCAAGTTCTTGCTGAGACACCCTTTATTAGCACACGTTAGCTATGCTGCAGGCTGTCGCGTTGTGTAACCAACGAGAGGTTAAGGAAGGTGATTGTAAAACGAAGATAAAAATGATTTTATCCGTTTGAGACATTCTGACTTCTTTTTTGAAATCCTGTAGCTACATAACTCTTCTAAAAATGTATTTTTCCTTTCTCGGTTGCAGTATTTTTTATATTTGCAAAACGAGATTTCAGTCTGTTGAGGATCACGCATATAACGCATCACTTCGCACACTCAAACATCTACGACTGATACTATACAGGTTCTATAATAGCCTGAGGTGATACTGGCGCCACTGGGCGTGTGCGGCGAACACACAAAGTATATGAACATCAACCCCGTTCATCCGATTTCAAATCTGTTTATGTGGAATGCTATGCTATTTTATATTTGTTCTTTTTAGTTTTTCTATACATAGTTATATCTATTATATGTAAGTAAATATTTTAATTAGAATTAAGTACGACATCCTATTGTAATTAAGAAAAAAAAGGCATAAATTTGGTTTCCAAGCTTTTAAAAAAATTAAACTCCACACTAACACTATAATACGCTTGATTTGTTTAAAGAAATTATAGTCGCAGGTCAGTTACTCGCACATCGGTGTTTATAAAATGTTTCTTTTTAGTAATTTTATTTTAATTATTCATTCTCCGTACAAAAACAAAAATATTATTGAATCTACTCCGCGGTATTTGTGTCTATCACAGCAAAGAAATAAGGATTAGAGCTTTAATCAAAGACCTATTTCTTAGAGACCGTACACGTATGGCATAGAAAATTGAAATTTTTAATAGTTGTAGGAAGTAGCAGACATAAAGTATGAAAAATTGAATTTCATATTTGGTGGGCAATTTTTCGAGGTGGAAGTATATAATAGGCAAAACATGTTTTTTTTGGGATCCTGTGTTGGGTTATGGGTACCTATCAAAGGAAAGCTTATAAGAGTGCGAGTCCAAATATATATATTTTATTTATTTATTGTAAACTTTTGTTTTTACTATCTTTTCTAAACCTATCTTAAAAATCGCTGTCCCCCTCACGATCTCATAGAAGATGACTCAGAAAAATCTGAAAAAAATCATGAATAGGTATTGGTATTTGGTAATGTGGTCTACATTGAACGAAAAATATTAGCATTGCAAATTTGCAAAACATACATAAGATAGTTTTTAGTAGTATATATTAAAAAAATCATAAAAATCTTAACGACATGGAACACTAACCATGTAATTTCGACTTGCACTTGACCGGTTTTTAAACTAGAAGTTTATAATAGTTTAAGTAGGTACCAAAATCAGAAAATCTGTTATATTGGCATAAAAAATGGTGTAGAAATGACATACTCAAAATATTTTCTAGTTTTATAATTTGTGATTCACAATTCATTTCAAATGATTATAGAAGATGAATTATTTAACAAATAATTAGTAAAAGTAAAAAAAAGGAGACAATCACACATCACTTTTTTTAGAGGTCACACTAAAGAACATAAAACTCAGGTAATATAATGATATAAAAACAATAATCTTACTTCAGAACGCCGTATGTAGGTACCGACATACGTCCATCTCTGTTTTATTTGTAATGTTGGTGGCGCCAAAGGAACACGCCTTTACCTTTTTTTAAGTTGCCGGCATCTTCAAGTATGACTGGAATAAATCATAATATTCTACAATCCACCTGTCTTCATCTCTTAGGACTTAGACCACAAGGTAAAATCGCTTTCGTCGGTAATAATATTTTTAGGGTTCCGTATCTCAGAATGACAAAACGATCCTTATTGGATCACTCTCGTGTCTGTCTGTTCGATCCCCCCCCCCCTTATCTCCGAAACTACTGAGTCTAAAATTTTGAAATAAATAGGAAATATAGCTGGCCTCACGCATAGTTTACAGGAAAACCTAAACAAAAATCCCAAGTCTATTTTAGGAGTTAATTTTGAGGGGTAAAGTAGAAAATTAAAAAAAGCAATTTCAAATGCATCATGTAACATATCAAATGAAGGGCTCGTTATGAGAAATACAAATATATTTTTTTTATAATTTTAAAATACATACCTATAACTAGTCTATAAGATTTTAAAGAAAATACAAGAAAATTGAGTAGTCCTTCCCCCTTATCTCCGAAACTACTGAGCCTAACATTTTGAAAAAAATGGGGAATATAGGGCCTCACTCATGGTTTACAGGAAAACCTAAACGAAAGTCCTAAGTCTTAATAGTACGGAACCCTCTCCACGCGAGTCCGACTCGCACTTGACCGTTTTTTTTTTCAAAACGCCTCTATTGAAACTTCGATTTTCGGTGCCTGTGTTTAGCGGGTTGAAACTGAGAGTTTCAATACTAGGGTAGAAACTCTTTAGTAGTCGGATCTGATAGATCTAATATTTTTTGGACTTTTTTTGCGCGCCCAAATTCAGGTAGGTACTTACCTCGTTCCTCGGGCAGCAAACTTCATACTAGTTGCAAACGCTGTGTTTCGTCCCTTGTCCCTTGTCATACCTACTACAAAATAACTATTTTCCATGCTTGTATACCGGAAAGCTAGCGCTCGTTTTAACATATACTATCACTACTCGTGGGTAATTATACCTCATTATGCCACTAGATATTATACAATTTACTATTACCACAGTTTCAACGTATACAAGCAGTTTCTAACTTAATCTATTATAGCTCGAGAAGGGAAAGACGTGACGTAGAGAGCTGAAAATAGTCACATTCATCCGGATTCGCCAAACACAATGAATATACGATACATTTTTAGAGTGTTGGGTCTCCAAGTCACTATATGAATATTATGAAGTATTAGAAATACCTTGTATTATGTCCGTCTTGTGACTTCTTACACTACGCGTTTCAGCAACGAGTTGCCATCTTCAGGTGTGGTTAATTATTTTTAAAAAAACACACATTGAGTATTCGTAACACTACATAATATAAATTATCATAATATTATAATATAGTGTTACGAATACTCAGTGTGTGTTTTTTTAAAAATAATTAACCACACTTGAAGATGGCAACTCGTTGCTGAAACGCGTAGTGTAAATTCACAAGAAGTCACAAGACGGACATAATACAAGGTATTTCTAATACTTCATAATATTGAACTATATACATTTCTTGACACTTGGGCTCACCTTTGAAGTCTGAAGTTTTTGTGTGATGGACAGATACTTAGGATAGATATTTGGAATTTATAGAATTTAATCTAGTACAAGCTCTTTTGGTCCAGTATTAACGTGACATGTTAATTTCGCAACTGTCCAACACCGGGCAATAGCACACTCTTTCGTAAAATAATTTATTTGTCAATTAAGATTTTGTCATTCATAGAATGAATAAATACAAATAGGTACGCCCACATAAGAAAGTCGAATTTAAAGGCAGTAGTTCTCAACAATTATCAGAAAAAATTTACCTAACCATACTTTATATCTATAAATACGCCGCAATGTCTATTAAATAGATGTTCTCGAAAATTATTAACCTACTGCCTCTTAAGATTCCTTATTACCAGATTTTTCGAACATGATTAATAATAGGTATACAAAAATTGTTTAAAATTTTTATCTATTGTAGATTATAGACGCGTCATTAACGTCTTAATTACATCAAATAACATATCACTTAAAACTAAATGAAATCACAAAACATCCATGAGCGAGGAGGGAGTCGAATCCACTACAGCTTGCTCCAAATGCCAGCACTCTGACCATTACACCAAGCTGTCCTCCGGGGCCGTAGCTAGAGCTGAATTCAAGATAGGGCACTGAAAGTTTAAAGTAGGGCTGAAGCAAAAGACTACAATTTTTTAATTGGATTGCCCATCTCATCTGGTGATATCAAATTACAAAAGCAAGAAAACGGTAAATGACAATTTAATCAAAAAAAAAATACAAAACTTGCCATGTTATCAAATTTCCGAAGAACTTCATTTAGTCCAACGAATTTAATCTTGTTTTTCCAAATGCCAGATAGATCAAGTCTGTCATTCTGTCATGACAGTCTTTGCGCTTGTTTATAATTCCTTAAAGTAGGGCACTGGATGTTTTAAGGTAGAGCATTGCCCCTTAATGCCCCCCCCCCCCTAGCTACGGCCCTGCTGTCCTCTATTGTTTAAAATAGCTATAAGCAGCTTATAGGAGAAAATTGGGCTCACAAAAGTGATCGCAATTTTTAATATAAATGCTTCTAGATGGATGTTAAGCAATCTATATAGCTAATATTCACGTAAATTAATGAATAATGTACGTGAGGTCAAATTGTTTCATTTACACAGTCGTCAAAACTCGACATCGACTGATATTTAGTTTTCTTCCTCTCAAGTCTCAATGAATTTTTCATAAATATTATTTTTCATGTTTTCGTTCAAATAACATTTTTTCTGGGTGCATATACATGAGTAAACTCGGATATGTTGGATCTGGATTTTTTGCGAAGCCTCTGCAAATGGAATGCAAATTAACCCCAACATTTTTCAAAACCTTCCACAACTGAAACCGTTTTTAGATGCCGAGATTTTTTTGTTTATAATTATAATTGAGACAGCTGTTCTCTTTTAGCTCTATAGGGGAACAGCATTAATTGTCTTTGTTGTGCTAAAAATTCCTTTAGACTTAAAATTGTAAACAAGAAGTTTTTGAACTTATTATTCAGAGATATTAGAGATTACAACATGTCGGACAAACGTTCAATGAAATATTTTATGTAAATGAGAAAATAAAAATTATAAGTACCTACCTACTTAGTTTACTAAACCTTTATTAATACAGGACCTGGCTATGATTCTATAGGATTTAAGTACAGAGATTTTTTTCAGGAATGCTTCCTAGACGTCTTAGCAAGCATTTTTGACTTGGCTATACCCTGCACGTTTTCCCGATATGGCCTTTAAATTGATATTGTTTAAGCAATTAAATAACATTGATTTTTTTTACTTCGAATTTGGTAATTGTGTTTTAAAGACCACCAACAGCTAAGGTTATTTGGGCCTAGCACCAATTCATATTTTCAATTCATTATTTTTTTTTTTTTAATATTAAATTGAAAATCCAATTGACACTTTTACCAGCTCTCGGGCTAGAACCCGAGAACTGGGGACTTGTAATAGAGGAATCATAGCAACGCCATGTAAACAACAGCGCCGCTACACTCTCGGCTATTCTCAAGCCCTTTTTACTTCGAAATTTGTTTTATTCTTTAGTACAATTACAACAAAAAATGTTCAATGACTTTGTACTGTAAAGTCAATAGTTTTCGAGTAATAGATACATTTTTTTAAATTTGAAAATGCAAGAATTTGCCTATGTTCAACTTTTTGAAATTATATTTTTGATCGACTACACCTTCTTTCAACTATGCTGAGCAATATCTGTAAACCATTGTTTTTTTTATCGCCTATAGCCTTATAGCCTATAACTGAAAAAAATCTATGTATTCAAATCTTCCCACAGAAGTGTAGCCACGGACAGGACTCAGTTGCGCGAGAATCCCTGATTAAGTGTCTGGAACACCTCTATAAGTGGAGCGTCAGAAGGGCACCAAGAGATCCCATTTATCTAGGTTCTACTTCTGAATGATTACCTACCGAATATAACATGTTGACTTTTTCAATCTCTCAAGTAAGGCTAAGAGAAAAGCTACAATTCATTTTTGCTTAGCATTGACTGGCAAAATGCAAGTCTAGTGGTACTTTTATAATGAGAACCGCCTTTCATATTTTATCAGTTAAAAATATCTAAACATGACATCAAGGACTTACAAGAACAACCTTTGACTGAATATTTTTGACACATACTTCCTGTGTTATCAGTCTAAAAAGCAAATCCATAAAGAATATTTTGACCCATTATTACCCACTAGTAGAGTGAAATATTCCAACCAAAATATTTTTTCAAAATAAATGGATATTAAAAATTTTAGTATCATTTGTACAAAAAATATAAAAAAAAAAGTTTTTATCCCTGTGAAGTTGACTTTAGGTTCTTGTTTTAAATCAATAGTAAAATATTATAAAGAGAGAGTGTGAGTTTGTTTATTTGTCTGTAAGAAGTAAACTCGAAAACTACTGGACCGATTTCAAAACTTTTTTCACTGTTCGATAGGTGATACTTTTGTAACGATAGCCCCCAGCATTTTAAGGTTTTTTTGATATACTTAGGTATATTTTTTTTGATATAATTTTTTTCTCGACAAAAAAAAATTAAATGTTTTTTTATATTACGGCTATTCGCCAAAAAGGGGATGAAGGGGGCATAGAAGACCCTAGGACTTCGCCCCAAATTCTATACAATATTTGCACTAATTTAGAGAAAAAAATTTTGACTTATGGATTTTGGTAAAATTTTGCCAAAAAACCCAAAACTGAGCCCTGGAAATCGAAAACGCCGACATGAGAATTTCTGAGAATTTCAATATACATATTATGCTGTTCCATGTGGTCAATAAGGTCACAATACAAAAATTCAGCTTTACACATAATATTTCCAGGTTAAAACTTTAAATATCTGGGGTATAAACTGCAAAAAATAGCAACTGGACTTTAAATTTATTATCAAAAATAATTAAAAAATTGGAAGTATGAATTTATATTGGGCTCACATAACTCTGGCTGTTAGTGGTCTTAATAAGAGAATAAAAAGTGGCCATATCTAGAGTTGATATTAGAATTACTTATTTTTTATTGATATGCAAATCCAAATTTCCAGTTTGATATAACTTTTCTAAGCTGTACTCTCAACTTTCTGTATTATGTATCCTATTAGGATTTAACATTTTTTCCGTTCAGTATTAAATTAGTACTAAAAATTAAGTTTCTTCAAGGTTGTAATCTGATATAGCTTAGTTATGAATGGTTGATAGTTAACAATTATAAATGCGGAAATAAATCACGATTAAAGTGACTTATCGTGAATAAGTAATGTTAATTACATGGAATTAATTGGTTCGCAACAATTACTACTTATAATAAGACAAAACTGAAAATCTAACAAAAAGTGAATCTGCAAAAATATTCACTGTGCTATAATATTATTAGAGGCGCCTGCCTGGTAAGAAATAATGATAAAGAATGATAAAGATATTCAAATAATAGTGTGTAACAAGAGAATCGGGGCTACTGTACGATTCGTTAGGACATATCTGAACGTTTTATTGCAACCGTGTATAACTTTAAACTGGACTATAATAATTATTGACATTATTTTATTCCGTTATTGATTTTAGTCAATATCTCTTTTATAATCATTACTTTAGGAGAAACTGGATACAAACCATTTGCAAAGAAAAACAATATTTTTTTCCTGAAGTCTTTGATAATCAATGTTTCGACACAAATCGTAACTTTTTCAGGATCTTAAAAATTAGCAAAAAGTTAACTTGTCTCCATTAATACAATTAACTTTTTGCTAACTTTTAAGATCCTGAAGAAGAAAAGAAACTATTGTGTCGAATCGTTGATCATTAAAGAGTTTAGCAAATACATATTGTTATTCTTTGCCTTGTTCACGCTTCTCTTTAGCATATATTTTTACTTCAACTTTTTTTTAGTAAGAATAGCTGTTGATATAAATCTATTATGTATTTGCGACAGGTTTTATGATATTATAATATTTTGATCTTTGTTTACTTTTGTTATTACTATTATTATTTGTTTTGAGTTTACTTTAGGTTTTTGGAATATATTAAAGGCAGAAGTCCTTCAAAATTTCTTTGAATACATTTTTTGATTTCATTCATATGTATTTCCAAATTATCCGTATTTTCTTTTGTACTGCCGAAATTATCTCCTCCCAATTAATATTTCCAATTTATTATTTCAGGTATAACTTATACTTTCACCAATTATTCTCAGTCAAAAATTTGATAACTGAGACTTGCAATGAACAAACCATGATAACTCTAGACTTGGTAATTCTGAACCTGTATATAGTTCCAGGAACTATGTTTTCTGGCGGAGACGTTTGCTATTTTTCCAAAGAACACACCTTAGCATGTTCATATAGTTCCGATTTCATTACGAAACAGCTGAACTAGATAGCACCGCGGTCATCACGCAAATTAGAAAGGAAAGGAAATGTTCCATGTTCATTCCATCTTTGGAACTGTTTTGTGCAAGCCTAGATAACGCCACATAAAGAACAACATCTCAAAGATCTCATTTATTCAGAAACCCTATCCGTAAATTATCTTTTTCTTTATAATTATTTAAAATTGCCACAAACTGTTTAGCATTTTTTTTCCTTTTTCATTCCTGCTGGCTATCAAATTATCCACTGCCCATGTAATATATTATCTATATTCAAAAGTACTTTTTATGTAAATGACCTTAAATCCTAATTCATAAAAATATACACTATATTGCTTCATATCACAAAAAGGCTATTCTTTATACTGGGACAGCTTAAAAATAAACCATTCCTTGGAGGCCGAGGTCAAGTTTTATGATTTTTGTATCACGTGAAATCATGTATTAAGACCATATAGGAACTCTTTCAAATGTTTCATGTTAATAGGAACCGATGCTGCTATTTACAAATGAAAAAAGTCGTGATCGTATTTCAATAGTAGGTATATCTAAATAATATATCGTCCCATTTATTTCATTATTACGTGTTTATGTGAACATTTTCTTCTCTTATAGCAATTACCTGCAGTTCTTTATATAAATGGAGGCACATGAGTAGTGTAAGTTATAAAATTAGGGCAATATTTTGTAGATTTACTGGTCTTTATCGTGCAGAAACGACAGAAATAAACCGCCATGATGAAAATAGCACCTTATATTTATACGCTGTTCAATTTACTTTAGATTTCTTATATTTAAAAAAAAACGGTCAAGTGCGTGTGGAACTCGCGCTACGAGGGTTTCGTACCGTTACACTGAATTTCTCGCGGGCCTGATTTTTCACATCTGCCAGGCGTCCCACTACGGCTCACGTTTTTTTGTATGGGAACCCTCCTAATTTATTATTTGTTAGGAAATCCGCCATAATAACACATATTCTGTAAAATTTCAACCGGCTACCTGTTATGGTTCCAAAGATACAGCTTTTAAAAGGTTTTCCCATTTTTTGTGTGGGGAGTGGGGAACCCCTTTAATTTTTACTTTTTGTGATTTTCGGATTTTTCCCTTTACTTTTACTGCGAGACTTTTTTGCCAAATTTCATGATTCTAGATCAACGGGAAGTACCTTATAGGTCTTTGGTGAGTGAGTTTGCGAGTATCAAAATAGGTGACAAAATGGTCGTATCTTTTGATTGCGTTGACTTAGAAGCTTGAATTTTTTACACCTCAAAGGGACCGTAGACCTTAGTATTTCATATTAATTTCAACTTGATATCTCTATCCGTTCCTAAGAAAATGGGTCTTGACAGACAGACAGACAGACAGACCGTAGACGGACAAACGAGTTTTCCTATACGGGTTCCGTTTTTTCCTTATTGAGGTTCGGAACCCTAAAAATATCTGCAAAAATATCTATTTTGCTGTTCTGTTCAAATTTCTCCTAATGTACAATTTATTCTAACAATGGTAAATCAATGTTGACCTATCTCCAAAACGCAACCTTCATAATATAAATTACTTATTTTAATATTTTCCCACTGTAAATGATGTATGTTTTTGCGATATACATTCTTAATGTTTTCTATAGTGTAGGTAAAAAAAATATTCCATTTAGATGCAATGCTTTAACAAGAAAAAAACGGTCAAGTGCGAGTCAGGCCTCGCGCAATGAGTGTTCCGTGCATAGATATAGAAATCTGGGGATGTAGTATAAAGTACCACTTTAGACGAGAGGGGGAAGCTATTCAGAGGAGGGTGCATGCCTATCTTATGGACATGTCCATGCTATGCATGTGCCTACGTTATATTGGCCGCGTTTTTGCGCATACTCAATTGCTCGTACAGCGCTTGCGCAACCGTAGCGACCAATAGAATGTGGGCACACTTGCTTCCTCACCCCCCCTTAACAGCAACCTCCCCACTCGCTTGTACTACATCCTTAGATTTCTATATCTATGGTTCCGTGTCTCTAGCTTGTACCGTTGGGCTCTGAGGGCTTGTGACATACAGACGGACAGACACCGGAGTGAGGCCATAAGCATTCCGTTTTTCCAATTTTGGTACGGAACACTAATAACGTATAGCAAGTTCAACAGCTCCAGAGAATCATGTCTGCTTTTTTAACACGCTTATATTAGTTCCACCTGTATGTATGTATGTATGTATGTGTGGATGTGTGTATGTGTGGATGTGTGTATGTGTTTATGTATGTATGTAAATAACGGATTCTTTGAACGCGATTTTCACCCAATTCAGATTGAACTGAAACTTTGCACACTTATCAAGGACCGATGACAATAAATGAATTCAATAAGTTTGTCCCATTATCCTGACCAGGATCTCCAGGACTAAAAAGCAAAAATAAATTATAATGTAAAAAGACTAAAAAACACGCTTTAATGAACTAAAAAGTAAAAAATAATTAATTTTATTGTAAAAAAGCGTGGGGTGCTTTATACTATATTTTCATACTACCCCACGCTTTTTTACAATAAAATTAATTATTTTTTACTTTTTAGTTCATTAAAGCGTGTTTTTTAGTTTTTTTAAATTATAATTTAGTATCTATATAGGTACATGTTAAAAAATTCGACTGATGACCAGTCCTATACTTCCCACCTAGTAAATATTTGCAAAAAATAAGCACCCTTTTTTTATTCTTTGAAAAAAAGCATGGCCCTCTTTTTTGTTTGGTGATCTACTGATGGCTAGTAATATAGCAAAAATCATGGTTACCTTGATTTAAGTACAATTTTCTTTTTTTAGTAAAATATTTTTTTTCTCGAAAACTATACATTTTAGAGAGAAAAAAATTTACATTTTTTTCATATTATAACATCTAGAATTCATTTATATATATTTTTACCTATGTTAATACGTGACATTGAGAACGTTTTTTTTTAATAATATCTCAGGATCCACTGAACCGATTTGACTCAATTTTTAATCAGATCAATTAATCAGATCAATTTTTAATCAGATCTAAGTTAAAGGCTGATAAATAGAACAATCGGCATGGCCGTATGTTGTTCCGTTTTTGTTTTTACGATATCGAAAGCGAAAAATTGACCACACACACACACACATACAGACATCAGTCAGGAAATGATCTTAAACGATTGCTAGGGTCTCAAAACGTGAAGATCTGTTAAAGAAGTAAAAAGATAGACATGACGTGACAAAACTTTCCTAGCGCCGTACGTATTACTTTGAAAAACTTAAGTTATGTTCATAATTTCCGTCTCACTTCACTACTGAGCTATGCTCATTTGTTCGTACGCGCCACGACACATATTATATAAGTCAGGAAATCCTTAACCAATCTTTGATTATTGAGATGTATAGTGTTATAATTTGAAAAGCAAAGTCATCATTAATAATGATTCATGATTGGCCAATGACTATGCAAGAACTGCTGGCGTTGTCTGTTACTGTATTCACAATGAAAACGGCTCCACAACAACCGATTGAGCAACATTCTAACATATTCCGTCATTGTTGTTCAGTCGGTTGCAATGGCTGAGACTGTAGCTGATAGCGAAAAATGGATCTGTATTTTTTTTCATCGCTAGAATAAGTATAATATATAGTAGCTATAATATGTTGTCGGGATCTCACAAGTGACTGAGCATCTAAGTCAACAAAAGTAACACCGGTAGCAGATACCTCCACACAGATACGGTGTAAATGGATGTGGAAATGTAATGTGTGCGGTAGCTCACCTCGTCATCTAATACTATTATCCTTACACAACTTAACCCGTGGTATTTACAGGTGATTCTTTATCATTCTGTCACAACTCACAAGTCTGTTAAAATCAATCAAGGTGTTTTTAAGAATTAGGTATTTACTGAGTGCTCAATTGTGACTAAACCAAAAGCAATTTTTTATATCTTTATGAAATTATTACACACTAGCGGTCTCGTCCGGCTTCGCGCGGGTGCTAAGAATTTATGATTTATAATCCCCCCCGCGAGAAATTCGGGCTGGTGGTGTTTATATAAATATTTGCGGAATCCAACTAATATTATATAATATTAGTTGGATTCCGCAAATACGCTAAAACGCAAAAGAATTTCAGAGTTACGTTTTGTTACTATCCCACAGGAGTTATTCCCCCTTCCGCAAGAATTTCTCCTCCTTCCCTTGCGAGAATCTCTTCCCCTGCGTAGCTTTCTATTAGTGAAAGAATTTTTAGAATAGGTTCAGTTGTCCCAGAGATAAGAATCTATGATTTATTACCCCCGCCCCCCCCGAGAATCAAAGTAAAATATAGCCTATATCACTCAGGGATAATGTAGTTTTGTATTAGTGAAAGAATTTTTAGAATCGGTTCAGTAGTTCCGGAGATAAGAATTTATGATTTATTATCCCCCCCGCGAGAAATTCTCCTCTGCGACGCGAGAAATTAATTAATAAAATATAACCTATGGTACTCAGGGATAGTATAGCTTTCCATTAGTGAAAGAATTTTTAGAATCGGTTCAAGAGATTAGGTGTACCCCCTGCATGCTAAATTAAATTGATAAAACAATAGAAGACTTATAGCAGGAGTTGCAACATATTAAGGCTGTCATTCCTATCAGGTTCTAAGGGGAGGCGTTCGTCTCTACGTAATTTATTTATTACTAGCCGTTACCCGTGGCTTCGCCCACGTATTTTACGATTTATAATTTATTATCCCCCCGCGAGAAATTCTCTTCCTGCGAAGCGAAGCCGGGCTGGTAATGTTTATTGGCTCGAAATTTATAATACATAACTCACTCGCTTCGCTCGTTCGCTCGGATTTTATTAATACATTACTCACTCGATTCGCTCGTTCGCTTGAATATTATTAATATATTAGTCACTCGCTTCGCTCGTTCGCTCAAATTTTATTATTACCTACATTACTCACTCGCTTCGCTCGTTCGTTTGAATATTATTAATTCCTTCTTCGCTCGTTCGCTTGATTATTATTAATACATAACTCATTTGCTTCGCTCGTTCGCTCGAATATTAATAATACATTACATTTGTTATCCCCCCGCGAGAATCTCCCCCCTAATTTGTTATCCGCCCCGCGTGAATCTTCCCCCTAATTTGTTATCCCCCCGCTAGAATCTTCCCCCATAATTTGTTATCCCCCGCGTGAATCTTCTCCCTAAATTGTTATCCCCCCGCGAGAATCTCCCCCCTGCGTAGCTTTCTATTAGTGAAAGAATTTTTAAAATCGGTTTAGTAGTTCCAAAGATAAAACAAAAACAACTCTATCCCTCGGGAACCGTACATTTTTCCGGGATAAAAAGAAGCCTATGTGCTATTCCAGACTATAATCTATCTCTGTACCAAATTTCATCCAGATCCGTTCAGCCGTTCTGGCGTGATTGAGTAACAAACATCCATACATCCATCCATCCATCCAAACTTTCACATTTATAATATTAGTTAGATAGTTAGAGTAGATTAGATTAGATTAGATTAACTACTAATATTCTGAAAAGTTTGTGATGGAATATTACAGTAATAGTGAAAAGTTTGGCATGGTTACTTGCAACTCCCTATTTTAGCATAACCTACTATTCAAAATCAGTGTTTTACGTATATAACTCTGTTATTTTTGAAAATAAATCCATCAACCCTCATATCAAATTAAAGCTAAAAAAATCTCTTTCTAATGGCGTCACTTTGACCTGTATCGAAAAAAACAAAGTGAATGCAAATATCTCTGAAACTATATAAGCTGTAAATAAAAATATAAAAACAGATTTGAAATCTTCATAAAAAAGTGCCTTGACAAAGTGAAAATATTTTTTCTAACTTACTTAATAAGCGAGTTATAAGCGAAAATGGGAAAATCTCGTTTTTCAACTGTCTGTCCCAACCCAAGCAAAATATGAAAAGTTTGACGGTGCAGGGTAGCAGTACAGGAGATTCTGCACATTTTCTCTCATGTAACCAAACCTTTATCTCTTACCGTTTAGAAAATCCCCATGCATTTCACACTTATCTTGGACATCCCTGCATAAATGAGAGTATGAAAGGGCTGTGACATACAGACAGCACAGACGGATAGACTCACCGAAACTATAAGGGTTCCTAGTTTCTACGGAACTCTAAAAACCTAAGATATTCTATCATCAGATTTCTTTGTCGCACCCTATTAGTAGGTTTTAGCAATAATTAAAAATTACTGCCAAGAGTAGTATCTACTATACAATTATTTTTAATTAAATATCTATTCTGCATTTCAACACTAATTTGCTATGGTTACGATCCTTTAAGAAACAATTAAATTTTAAAATTATTAATCTATAGGGGCATGACCATCATTATTTAATATATTGTAGGTAATTTGTTTTTCATGGCAAAAAGATGAATAATTTTTTTTCTGTAAGAAAACCGCAAATAAATGTCATTTCCTTCATCGTAGTGTTTAGATTTGAAATAAGTTAATATTTTGACGCGCGCTCACGTGTTACAAGACATTAATGCAATAAATCATAACAGCGTTTGTGTTAAATAGAAAACATAAATATCTGGTGATAAATTGATCTTTAACTATGTTTAAATAGCGTGTAATAGCCGACGATTAGTTCTTATAACAGCAAGGTATTGTAATAATGTTAAGGTATGTACCTACGTGTGTATGTATAAAGAATATAATAATAATAATGCCGACCATCGTTCATCAGCACAAGTGCGCTTTCGGTTTTATAAAAAATATGTTAAGTCATACTTGTGTCATTTTTCATTTGGTTCACACGATTTGTCGATGCCGGTGAAGGAGATGTAATCTCGGTGGACAGAACAGAGAGAGACGGCTCATCTGTCATTTTGGGTGCAGAGATGAAATACTGCCTCACATTTACGATTAGATTTTTGTCGTTTTCAATGTACAAAATTGGTATATTAATGTTGGGTTTCTGGTACGACTTTCAAAGATAAAAGTACTTTTAGAGTACATTTAGCATTGAAATTTACCATGGTTTCCATGGTAATTTAGTACTAAAAGTATTTTCAGCGTTGGAAGTTGTATCAGAAATCCAGAATTAAAATGTTGAAAGTCGTAAGGCGGGCGTTATTATTTTAATAATGTAGGCAGATTTAGGGATTACGTATCCCTCGAAATCGAAATTAAAAGCTTTCTAAACAATATTATTAACTTATTTTTATAATTCGTAGGCAGGTTGGATAAATTAAAATAAATTATTGATTATGACGTTTCGTCCATTTATTTGGACTTTTTCAAATATTCTAAAAAAGAGAGAAGAAAATAATACATATTATGTTCCTAATTAACAACATAAATTAAAAATATAATTTTGAAATTAAATAATTACTTCAATAATAATTTTAAAATTTAAGTTAAACATGAAACATTAAATATTAACAATTTAATTTAATGTTATAATTATTATATTTTTAATTTATATTGTTAATTACATACAGGGTGCTGAATTGCTTTGCGGGTAATAGGGATTTAACCCGTAAAATCAAACTTTTGCGATTTTCTGCTTCCCTAATTATTTTAGGAAAAATATCTTCGAATAAAAGTTTTAGAACATAAAATTCTGCATCTAAATCATTAAACAAAATTAATTTTGCATGCTTTGTAACGGCAGAAATTTGATATGAAAATGTCAAAATTACCTCAAAAACAGATAGCGATAGCCATGGAACTTGAACAAAATGATTAGAAATTATTCTGACAGCTAAAACATCATCATTTTATTCAAGTTCCATGGCTATCGCTATCTGTTTTTGAGGCAATTTTGACATTTTCATATCAAATTTCTGCCGTTACAAAGCATGCAAAATTAATTTTGTTTATAATGAGTTAGATGCAGAATTTTATGTTTTAAAACTTTTATTCGCCTAAAATAATTAGGGAAGCAGGAAATCGCAAAAGTTTGATTTTACGGGTTAAATCCCTATTACCCGCAAAGCAATTCAGCACCCTGTATATGTATTTCTTCTCTATTTTTTAGAATATTTGAAAAAGTCCAAATAAATGGACGAAACGTCATAATCAATAATTGGTTTTTATTTGTCCAACCTGCCCACGAATTATAAAAATAATTTAAAAAATTTTGGAGCATACAAGTAATTCAAGAATTACAAGGCGCGATATTCATGTAGGTATTGTGTGTAAACGGTTTTACCGAACATAGCGAAAATAACACTAAGAAGATCAATTTTGTAGTAGGCTATGGCCATAAGACCTAATGTAAATATGTATTGGATTACATAGAAAAAATAGTGCAGTGAATTTTTTAAACAATTTTCCATAGCAACGGTTGACTATTAAGCGAAACTCGGAACCTGCTGAATAAAAAAAGTAATGAGGTGTCGTAAGATACCCGACAGAAGCTATGTTCCTTACGCATTGTATATAAAACCGAATTTATCAAAGATATAAACAATACAATTAAAAAGTTATTATTTGACTGCCATTTTATTTTTTTGTGTCTTATTAAACTCTCAAATATCAATTTTCAAAAGGATCGGATAATTTTTACAAAGAAGTATATACCTATGGCGGCCATTTTAAAATATGACGTCATTTTATTTTTTTGCGTTCTATAAAACTCGTCAATATCTATTTTCAAAAAGATCGGATAATTTTTACACAAAAAGTACATATTGCCGCCATTTTGAAATCTGACGTCATTTTATTTTTTTGTGTCGTATGAAACTCTCAAATACCGATTTTCAAAAGAATCGGATAATTTTTACAAAAAAGTACATACGGCCGCCATTTTTAAATCTGATGTCATTTTATTTTTTTGTGTCCTATGAAACTCTCAAATACCGATTTTCAAAAGAATCGGATAATTTTTACAAAAAAGTACATTTGGCAGCCATTTTTAAATCTGACGTCATTTCATTTTTTTGTGTTCTATGAAACCCTCAAATATCAATTTTCAAAAGGATCGGATAATTTTTACAAAAATTTACATACGGCCGCCATTTTGAAATCTGACGTCATTTTATTTTTTTGTGTCTTATGAAACTCTCAAATATCAATTTTCAAAAGGATCGTATAATTTTTAGAAAGGAGTACTACATATTTCCGCCATTTTGAAATCTGACGTTATTTTATTTTTTTGTGTCCTATAAAACTCGCAAATATCAATTTTTAAAAGGATCGGATAATTTTTAAAAAAAAGTATATATAATGGCCGCCATTTTGAAATCTGACGTCATTTTATTTTTTTGTGTCCTATAAAACTCTCAAATATCAATTTTCAAAAGGATCTGATAATTCTTACAAAAAAGTACATACGGCCGCCATTTTTAAATCTGATGTCATTTTATTTTTTTGTGTCCTATGAAACTCTCAAATACCGATTTTCAAAAGAATCGGATAATTTTTACAAAAAAGTACATTTGGCAGCCATTTTTAAATCTGACGTCATTTCATTTTTTTGTGTTCTATGAAACCCTCAAATATCAATTTTCAAAAGGATCGGATAATTTTTACAAAAATTTACATACGGCCGCCATTTTGAAATCTGACGTCATTTTATTTTTTTGTGTCTTATGAAACTCTCAAATATCAATTTTCAAAAGGATCGTATAATTTTTAGAAAGGAGTACTACATATTTCCGCCATTTTGAAATCTGACGTTATTTTATTTTTTTGTGTCCTATAAAACTCGCAAATATCAATTTTTAAAAGGAACGGATAATTTTTAAAAAAAAGTATATATAATGGCCGCCATTTTGAAATCTGACGTCATTTTATTTTTTTGTGTCCTATAAAACTCTCAAATATCAATTTTCAAAAGGATCTGATAATTCTTACAAAAAAGTACATATGGCCGCCATTTTGAAATCTGGCTCCATTTAATTTTTTTGTGTCCTATGAAACTCTCAAATATCAATTTTCAAAAGGATCGGATAATTTTTACAAAAAAAGTACATATGGCCGCCATTTTGAAAAATCTGACATCATTTTATTTTTTTGTGTCCTATGAAACTCTCAAATATCAATTTTCAAAAGGATCGGATGATTTTTACAACAGAGTACATGTGGCCGCCATTTTGAAAAATCTGACGTCATTTTATTTTTTGGTGTCCTATGAAACTCTCAAATATCAATTTTCAAAAGGATCGGATAATTTTTACAAAAGTGACGTTACACTACTTCGTGACGTGACGTCTCACTTTTTATTATTTAGGTCCCCATCTGAAACGTGCGTTAAGAAGCATAGCTTCAAATAAAAATAGGTAAAAAAACTTTTAAGTTAAACGATTTTATAAATGTTTTAAAAAGAAAAAAATAATATTTAATTTAGGTTCATAAGTATAAAAGCGTGGGTCGTAAACTCAATGATAATTTATTACAGTCACGACCCACGCTTTTATACTTATGAACCTAAATTAAATTTTATTTTTTTCTTTTTAGTACATTTATAAAACCGTTTAACTTAAAAGTTTTTAATCTATTTTTATTTTTAACTTTTTAGTGTGCTTTATTTCCTTAGTCTGATATTATTTATCCGATCCACTGAAACGTTACCGGAGAAAGACCTTTTGCCTGTGAAAATTCAAAAGTACGATTTGCACCAGGACGAAAGCCGGGCCGGTTATCATAATATTGTATTATCACCGGAGCTACACATGTGTGCAAAATTTCAACTCAATCGGATCACGGGAAGTGGGTGAAAATTCAAAAGTTCGATTTACACCCGGACGAAAGCCGGGCCGGTCAGCTAGTTACCATAAATTGTATTGTCACCGGAGCTACACATGTGTGCAAAATTTCAACTCAATCGGATCATACGAAGTGGGTGAAAATTCAAAAGTACGATTTGCACCCGGACGAAAGCCGGGCCGGTCAGCTAGTTATCATAATATTGTATTGTCACCGGAGCTACACATGTGTGCAAAATTTCAACTCAATCGGATCACGGGAAGTGGGTGAAAATTCAAAAGTACGATTTACACCCGGACAAAAGCCGGGCCGGTCAGCTAGTTACCATAATATTGTATTGTCACCGGAGCTACACATGTGTGCAAAATTTCAACTCAATCGGATCATAGGAAGTGGGTGAAAATTCAAAAGTACGATTTGCACCCGGACGAAAGTCGGGCCGGTCAGCTAGTTATCATAATATTGTATTGTCACCGGAACTACACATGTGTGCAAAATTGCAACTCAATCGGATCATAGGAAGTGGGTGAAAGTTCAAAAGTACGATTTACGCCCGGACGAACCGGGCCGGTCAGTTAGTTACCATAATATTGTTTTGTCACCGGAGCTACACATTTGTGCAAAATTTCAACTCAGTCGGTCGCAAGATTTGTAACAAATATACGGGATCAAGCTAAATAAAACCACCGTTTAAAAAACAAAGCATCTACTACCTACTTACTTTTGCGTGATGCCAGAACATACGTTTTTATTTGAGAATCAATTCGGTTGCTTTTGCGTGATGCCAGAATATTTTAAAACTCGCAGTCGCATAAGAAGTTATTTACTTGAAAAAAAATCATGTAAATCGGATCAGTGGTTCTCGAGTTATAAGCGTACAAAGGGACATGCAGACAGAGAAAGTCCAATTGTCCGGCAAGGTATGAACGTCGAGAAATTTTGGTCCGATTCCTAGGTCTCGCCATCCGATCGACGTCAATAATTAGTTACACGTCATTTTAACTCAGTAGGCCAGGGTTTTTAAACTTAAATTCAAACATCAGCAGTCAAAAAATTGAATAACTATATTAAAATAATGCAATATAAGACAGAGCATACGCTATCTTCCAATATCCATATCACAGTGTGCAACAGACAAGGACAACCGAAACAAGTTCGCGATTTATTAGATAAAGTCGCATTTATTTAGTTTAATAATCATATAAATCTGTATAAAAAAACTGTTTTGACACAATATTATACATGAAATCTATCTAAAATTTTCTGCTCTTTCGTTTAAGACAGGTTTCGAATCGATCTGACTTAAATTGGGCAAACTATAAGCAAAAAACACCGTTTTTTCTAATTTGCTCCCCTCTGGGGCCAAAATTCAAAAATCGGGCGACGTTAGGATCAAATAGACCCCGAGAGGAATCGAACAAAAAAAAGTTTTTGAAAATTGGTTCATCCGTTTGGGCTGTACGCGTGACACAAAATAGCGTGACAGATTCACAGATTCACAGACGTACAGACAAAGCGAGTGTATATAGGCGCTTCTAGCTTCGCTAAGATCGCGCCTAAAAATTGGACACGAAATATGTAAGACTAATAGGTTGAGAGCCAGTTGTAAATATACTAAGCCCATTTGTGACAGGATAAAATTTTCAGGGAAGGTAGTATTTAGTATGACTAAGAATAAGCGCTAGGGTTGCCTCGTCAAATCCTGGTGCAATCGCCAGGAGGAACTCACTTCCGATGCAAAATACGCATACCTACTTCATTAGCAGTTAGCACATAATTCTCTTTCCTCATGACATTACAACATGCATTTAACGCCATTTTGTAAAGCTCGAAGAGCTGTATTCAAATACATAATGTTTCCTAATAAAATTTTGATTAATACATTGGAAACTTATAAATTATAATAATAGTTTTTTTATACGGCTGTATGCAATTGAAAGATTTTTTCGTTGGAGAGCAGCCAATTATATAATTGTTTCGAAACATATAGGAAAAAATCATTTTACCAACCAGTGGTCACAGTCAGGATTCTAACCTAAACCTTTCCAATTTCGCGTCGGAATGAGCTTACAATACTCAACTGTGACATGATTGCTAAATTAATATTCTCCTTATATGCTTCAGAATCAATAGATTTTCACTACATGCGAGTGTATTGATTATGAAGCATATAAGGAGAATATTAATTTAGCAATCATGTCATAGTTGAGTATTGTAAGCTCATTCCGACGCGAAATTGGAAAGGTTCAGGTTAGAATCCTGACTGTGACCACTGGTTGGTAAAATGATTTTTTCCTATATGTTTCGAAAAAATTATATAATTGGCTGCTCTGAGCTCTCCAACGAAAAAATCTTTCTTATAAATTATATTTGTTTTTTTTTGACATTTTCGAAAATGTCAAATTTACATATGTATATATGTATGTGTATGTATATATTGTAACCGTTCTGAAATAAGTTATCGGTCTTGTGTTCGGCAAACATTCATACGCATGTCTAATTATGTATAACTGTATGTTTTCAAAGCATGTCGTTTCTAACTCATATCCGTAGAATGACGCAGGAATTGCCTGAACATGGTATTGACAATTTTCCCAAGAATTTATATATTTTAGGGTAGCAATTTTTTATTTTTTATTTCACTTTACATGCATACATACATGCGCATGTAAAGCAGCTATTTTAAAGTGGGCATGGCAAAAAATAAGATTTTAAACTTCCAATACAAAGTACACAGCTTCCACGAGTACGTACACCTAACGAGTCAACACTGACTTAAAGCAAAGACATTAACTGGGATGGTTTCTAGATGTTTCAAGTGCGTGAGTAACTTTGAAATAATTGTGTGGTTTGGTAACCTAGTCATGAGAAAGCAATTATTAGTTTTAACATTATTTGTAGCAATTTTTACCGCATATTATAGTAGTACCTACTAGTGTTGTACACATTATTATCTATTTAAACAAAAGGTGTTTTTATCCATTAATATAAAAAAGCATATTATAATTTACCTCTTTTTCAATTTAAAATTATCATCTCAAATCATAAATGGCTACCTACATACAAAATGGAAATCTTAAATGTTTTGGCATTTATGAGTAAATTGTTAATTGCAAGTTTCTCCAAAGAAAAAAGTAATAAAGTATATCCGGGGACTGGGGGCACGACTGTATCCCCGTCAAGTCGAGCACTACCTGACCTACCTTTTCTCAAAGCGATTCGGCGTATTTTTTAACCATCGTAACTTTGGTGGTGATAACACTTCAGGTCTCAAATTGTCAGGATGGGATGAAATTTCATTTTATAGCCCAGCTTCTTTAGAATTTATTAATACGCTCACTCACTCACTCATAATCATCAATAGCTTAAGGGTACTTTTCGTAGTTCTAGAAAGCTCAAATTTAGTATGCAGACTGAGTTTCGTGTACAAATACCTACACCTAACGAGGAAATTAAAAAAATCTATGATTTTCGTGGGGTTAAAATAAAGCTAAGTCCAATTAATTGTAAGTGAAAAATACTGAAAAGGCGAATGACTAAAGCCGGGTTTATCGTACATTTAACACGCTGTTTTGTTAACCGCTGTTAAATTTTTACTCATAAAACATACGCAGTAACCATAGAAATCACAGCGAATTAACATAACAGCGTGAATAAAATGTACGATAAACTCGACATAATTAAGCTCTTACTAGGCCTTGCAGTCGACCTTTGAAGCCAACCAAGTTTTAGATTTCCCTATACTTTTCACTTACAGCTGATTGGACCTGTAGCCCGGTCAAAGGTTTTACGCCGCAAATAATTCCCATAGAGCTGGATTTTTCACAGATGGTAGAACACCTTTAGACATGTATTTTTACAAAACTCCCCGCTTTTCCCCCTTGTGCTTCCTCCACCACATTATATGTTCCCTTCATAAATTTTATGTTCCCTTCATAAATTTTATGTTCCCTCATAACTTTTGAATATAATTTTGCAAGTCTTTCGGAAAACGACAATATCTCCTTAACCACTGTATGAAATCAGACGATTTTTTTAGTTTAGTTCCTAATTAGTTACTCTAAAATATCGCTTCTCTTCAATTTTGCGATGAAATCAATATATGCTTTGCGATTTATTAATAACGAGAAAATATCAGTTTTTAAAAGAATATATTTTCACAAAATATTTGCACATGCCTTTTTGCTAGGCCTGTTAAGAAAAAACTCTTCATTATTTGTTAGAATTGATCAATATATTAAGGAAATCCATAAAAATATTTAATTAGCAATAAGGTTTTTTAATAAAATTATCTTCTTTCTACACCCGAGTCAGCAAAATTTTCCCGCCCATTGTTTTTCACAAAAGTAACTAGGCATTAGAAAAATGTTGTTCTCAGTGGTTAGGTGGTTGAATTTGGAATGAATTAGGGAAAAGATGGAAATAGTTTTTATCCCTTTAGTTTAGATCTGGAATGAACATACTAAGTTCGCTTCCTCCTACTAGATGGGCTTTAGCCGCTGCGTACAGATTAATAGTCAGAAAAATAGTTATAGAATTTATAGGACTGAGTCGAGAAATTTGGAAAATTTGAAAGCAACCACCCTACAGAAGCAATTTTTCTAATATAGTGTTTTTTGACTTAAAATTTTTGGATACTTAACGCGAAGTGCTCTAGCAAAAAGTGTGTTCAAGGAACACAAAATTTACATATGGCAGCTATATAGACCTATTCATGGGCTATCTAACTGCGTCGAAAAATTTTGTAAAAATTAAAAGCAGCCACCCTACAGAGGCAAAGTAAATTTTCAGAAAAAAGACAGTTAAATAAACGTAAATTTTCAGAAAGAAACAAAGTTTTAGCGAAGTGTATTTAGAACCCTCTCCAGATGATATGTTTTCTAAGTTTTTATCGAGGTTTTTATCCTCGTTTTCTACTAATAATAATTATTAGTAGAAAACGAGGATAAAAACTTAGAAAATATATCATCTGGAGAGGATTCTAAATACAGTTCGCTAAAACTTTGTTTCTTTCTGAAAATTTACGTTTATTTAACGTATAATATTTTGGAGATTCTATTAATCTTGGGTTGTGTATGATTTGGCTATAATGATATGACGTCATATTATGTTCAATTAAAACTAAATTTTTCCACCATGGAAGTTTGTAAAGATATTGTCAATGCATGTAGACGTGTCTTTTGTTTCACGTGTTGGTCATTAATTAAATAGGTATTTGAAGTTAAAAGAATACTTACATTAAATTTAAAATGTCTCTTACAAGAGGTGTATTAACCACGTACGGCTATATTAAAATCACCTACTAAAACTACATTTTTCTTTTGTTTACATAAGATATCAAAAAATTTATTATTATTAAAGACTCAGTTGGATTACTTTTTGAATTTATTGACACAATAACTAAATTTTGATTTGTTATTTCAATAGAAGATAGTTCACGTATATATTTAATAGACATGTTGCTGAAATCATCTCTTGGTTTTACTTTTAGTGTTTCCTTTACAAATATGACAGGCGCACCGTATTCAGAGATTTATCACGACAAAAAGATGACACAAGTGCGAAATCATTTAATTTGACAGTAGTAATAATATTACGAGGCATCCAGTGCTCGTTTGGCAGGCGACATCTGGGTTGATTCTTTGTAAGGTTATCCTTAGTTTATTTATTTTGTTTGATAAACATTGCATATTCTGGTGAAAGATATTGAATATAGTCTGACTGGTAATAGTTTTGATTGTAATAATATTTATATTTGTTGGATAGGTATTAATATTAAGTTTGCTGGGAATGCTATGTTTATTAAGCACGTTTACTGATTTTAGTCTAAAAATTTATATCGAGTATTTTGTCCATCTTTTTTGGATTTTGATGATTTTTCATTTATTAAACTTATGAGTTTCAAATTAGTAGTTTGATTTATATTTTTTGACCAGTTTCAAATTAATTAGTATAATCACTTCTCTTTAGAGTTGCGTTTAGATCTAATAGTTTAACATTATTGTTAAATGTACTGATGTCATGAACATATTTGTACATAGATTGATTAAACTCATATATTTGGTTATTTAAGTTGGGTAAGTACTAAGTCGCATCGATATGGTATCGGTGATAATATCAAGTTAGGTAGAGTTAGTAAATGCTTTTGTTACCTTTCATACGTAATACATATATTTCTTTTGTGTTAAGGTTTCGCATTTAAGTTATATGATGTTATATTATTTGAGCCACCTAAAATAATGGCATTGTCATTTAAACTAAAATTGGCTACCTATATTAATCTTGCAGGAAGATCTCCTGTTAGATGCGCTCTTAATACTTTTCCATAATCATCTGCAAGAAATATTTTTTTTTGCTTATTGCATAACTTATTAGAGCCATCTATTATAGTATTAGTACGGCAGATAGGTGAAGAAAATTGTATGAATTGCGCGATTAATGATAGAAACATGCGACTTTGGGCACATATACTACATATATGAAGATTTAATTTTGGCTATGAGGCCATCTCAGATTTCTTCTATTACGGTAATGTCGGGGGATAAAAGACCCCCCCTCATAGATGTTTCTGCACAAATTTCAAAAACTATTAGATATACAAAAAAAAGTTTCAAACAAAAATTGTTCCCTAGTTAGATCTATAAAAATTTGCAGATTCTTACATAATAAAAAACAGAATTAACCACAAACACCAAACCAGAGTAATTTAATACTCGATGATGCCAACTTGGTTGGCGAAACGTACGTTGAGTATTAAATTACTATGGTTTGGTGTTTGTGGTTAATTCTGTTTTTTATTATATTCACACCAAAGGTTCCAGCAACATTCTTGGAAGATTTTTACATATTTTCGTCTAGGTGGACAAGTATTTCCGTTACTGTTGACACCATCCATAAATTAATTTAATATAAATTTTATATTATTCTATACTCCTTGTTAAATTGCACATACCGCTACACTACGTCTAGCGGATGTGCGCTTTGTGCGTAAGAGCGGAGCTTCGTCCATAGAAGAAGTTATTTCTAGGTTAATTTCGCACGAAATTCATTCAAATTTTAGCTTTTTGAAAAGACGAGATTCTGTTCTATAAATTGGAATCATTTTTAGATTGATTCGAGTTCATAATTACTCCTAAAATTGTAACTGAAAATTGCGAACAGCAGTTGTCGATTGGTATGTATGTACGTCCGAACTCTACAGATTGCAATTTTTGACAAATCGCTTTGGTTTATATTTTATTCGCTTTGTTTACTATCAGACTAGAACCCTATTTAAATTGACTGAAATGCGTTCACTAGTTTAATTTTTATAAACAATTTTATTTTATTATTTTTAACAGCTAATATAATAATATAATAGGTATTATTGTACAAATGTACAGTATAAATTATCGTAGAAAAACTAGTGCTACTATATACTGTTATACCATAAAAGTAGCCAATCATTCGAGCTCGTGGACTGATGGTAAGAGCTCTTGCTTCGTTCGGACAAGTTCGCCGGTTCGATTCCTACCGACATCATAAAGGTTTTTTTTTTACATCTATTCCATGTTATTATTTCACTTAATATTCATTTATATTTTTTTTAAATTTTTTTCAATCTTTTTTCTTATTTACCTAATATTTTTTTTGTCATACAGTGGAAAACTTAGCGGAAAGTGCACTTTCGGTTTTGCCAACTATTTTAATATAATATTAAATTAATCTAACAAACAAAACTGTTTTCACCGGTACCTATGTGTTTTTCTATTCTGCAATACAGATTGATGTCAAATATACATTTTAAATTAGATGTACCTACCTAGATACATCTCGATGCAAGAATACGCATTCATCACTAGTGCTGCCGCATAGACGAAATTTTTTGCCGTTTCGAATTCCGAGACGAGATCGAGATTAAATTATTAAAATTTCGTTGAGACGAGAAATGATCGCTTCGAGAAATCTTCCAGGGCCACCATTGTTTAAATCCGGCACTGTCCAACAGTAAGTCGGAAAATTAGTACGAGTGGTACTCATGTGATTTTGGACGCGCGCTTCATGAGAATTTCCCTCACATATTATAAAGCAGCACATACACTATACAGTCAAGTATGCTTGACAATCGTTGCGCCATATTATGCTTTATGGGACTAATCATCATT
Organism: Mongoloraphidia duomilia; assembly: GCA_039654895.1. Taxonomy (NCBI): domain Eukaryota; kingdom Metazoa; phylum Arthropoda; class Insecta; order Raphidioptera; family Raphidiidae; genus Mongoloraphidia; species Mongoloraphidia duomilia. The sequence continues at coordinate 21,475,776 of CM077521.1, read as the reverse complement.
TTTTGCTATAGCTGTATTTTATTTTGGTGCCCCGAAAAAGCGAAATGACTATCATTGAAACATAGTTAATAGAGAAGAAGAAACAAAAATAGACAAAGATTTTGAAGAAAGAGTGGCTTAAAGAACCTTCTGCACTAGCTATTTAATATTATCGCCTATATACGGTTGTCTCAGATCGCTCACCTACGGACAGTACCTGCAGTGAAATAAAGAAAATAACTATGGGCAGAAGAGTCCTTAGACATTTTTTGATCCGACGTCCCGTTAATTTAATTAATTATCACCAATGGCAATAAGTTAATTTGAGCGGAATACAAAAGAATATAAACCACACGTACCCCTCCACTTATTGGTGATAATTACGCTATAGGTATAACCTACATCGGATCAAAAATTGCCTAAGGACTTTTCTGCTCAGAATTTTTAACTTCCCGCTAAGAAAATTGAAAATTTTCAAAAATAGGGAAGTTGTTGATTTCATCCCGATTTTCTAAAATCGAGTTTTCATCAGATCTCGACGTTTTGTCATCCTAGGAAGCTATATTCTGACTATTTTTACGATGATGTCAGTATGTCTGTATGTGTGTATCTGTGTGTGTATGTAAACCTCACGTAACTTTTGAACGGCTTGACCGATCAAATCGCGATTTGCGGCATTCAAAAGGGTTCCATTAAACTGAAAATTTGAACCGATTCGGCCAAATATATTTTGAGAAATTCCAAAAAAAAAAAAGAAAAAAAAAAGTTGTTAAAACGATGTTTTTTTGAAAATAACTTCTAGAATATTGTACCGATTGATTTCATAATCTAATCCGCTCTTCTCCTCAGAAAACTGCGTCGAATGCCGCTAAGCGGATCAAAATCGATTAGTCCGTTCGAGAGATTACGTAGTCAACAGACTTCGAAAAAATTGTTTTTTCAAAATAACTTCGAGATTTCTCAACCAATCGATTTTGTACCGCTTACAATATTTTTAGAGCTTAAAAAACTGCGTCGAATGCCGTTTTAAAGATCAAAATCGAACAACGCGTTCAAAAGTTATAGCTTTCCAAAAATTAACATAGTGTTGTTATCAGCAATTTACTTTTGGGTATATTATCAAGTGCTTCGAACTCAAAGCGCTTGAAAATAGCGGGAAGTTCCAGGGATGGCCTGCAGGGTCAACCTATTTACAGATTTTTTTTTCTCAATTTCATTGTACTGTTCGTAGACAATCGAGCTGAGATTTCATTAACAGAAAACTTAAAACGAATTTTTGGGGAAAGCTATTTTTATTTCACGTGTGTCATCCATTCAGTCAAATTACAAAATATAGGTATACTGTGTAAAATATGTAATGTGTATGGGTCGCTTAACGTCGGTCGGATGCGTGACAATGATACGACAATATCTGTATACTATCTATAAGCATTGTGTTGTGTCGGTCGCGGTACAAGGATAGATGATGTAATGAATGTTTAGTTGTTCCACTCTGCACCGCGCACTATCTCTATGTATCTAAACTCCGGGACGGCATCAGTATCACTGCATCGACAAGTTACGTTTGCATGTCAAATTTACATGCTTGATAGAATTCATGTCGAAGAATTTTTCAACTGAAATCCGGGACAATAGTCCTCTGTTGTTGCATTCATACAAATACACAGTCTATTCTCTTTACTTTAACATCATACATAGGTACAGTGTGTTGAGCAAATAGTGTCGATATTCATTGACAAATGGTGACAGATCTAGTGTTGAAATCGGAGTAAGGACATGTTAAGATACGTTCTAAGGAAAGATAGACAACATCTCTGACAGAGGACAAGGTTTCTAGTTCTACAGAGTGAACATGAATGTTTTTTGTTGTTTTTTTTTTTGAGTGGAACTAGTTGATGGAAACATGTCCGTGAAACTATCTATAGTTCCAGTTTTATACTGGCACCCTTGTGTTAAAGGAAGCAAAGATTGAAATCTATATTCTATCTGCGCCAAAACACAGATAAGATAAGATTTATTCAACATCCTAATACTATCTACAATACATACATGTGACGTCGATTTACAGATTAAAATTCATAATTAAAAAATTCTTCAACAGTACCTATAAAACGAAAGTTTCATTGATTTTTTAAAATCTTCTAGCTGTAAAAATTTAATCTCTTTAGGCAATTTATTGTAGAGATTGAGAGGTACGTTTGTGAAAATTTTTTGAACAGTGGCTAAGACTGTGTATAGCGGAAAATATGCTATGGAATTTTTATACATTTTTGTTTCAAGCATATTTTGCTGAAAGAGTCATTATTCGATATTTTATAAAAAGGGGTCGACACTCGACAATGCTCGAATCTTGCCTGCACTCCTGCCAATACTCGAATCGCAGCCTTCTGTAGAGTGAAAAGATGCACCTTCTCAAATTGAGATAATAACAACAAGTTCACTAAGATTTCCATTTTGCGCCGAGTTTAACCGAACGCGTCAGACACGCGCCGACACTATCTCGCTCTCTCTCGGCAGTGAAATTAGAAAAAAATACGACAAAAGTTGTACGGTGCCATCAGGTTTCGAATCGCGGTTCCTATGCATACAACGCAAAGACGCTGCTTACATCGCTATCGGCGCAACTGTATGGCGTGCCGTTTTTATGATATAAGTATGTCAGCCGGGCACAGTTGTAAGATAGTGACCAGTCAGTACACAGACGTTAGTATTACCGGCATACTGCAAATACGTGTTCGTGTTTGAGCCGAGTAACCCCGATTCAGCGAGCATCACCGTCGGATATGCGAACGGGCGAATGCGAACGGTTCACTTTCGTTCACTACCCAGGCAAAGCGCGCCTAAGGAAGTTTTCACTTCAAAAATCAAAGCAACTACCTACTACATTTTTACATTAGGTCTTATGGATAGCTTACTATAAAATTGTAAATGTTCTCAGTGTTATTTTCCCTATGTATACATGAATCTAGGACATGGTGTATAATATTTTAATCTCATTGATAAATTAACCGATTAAAAATTAAAAATATTTCCTTATTCTACAACTTTTTATATCCACCTTGTATATTATAACCTAGAGAATTAAGTTAGTTATAAGTGAATAACGAACAAACAAACAGTCGATTGTTATGTACTGCAATTGTTTGTTACAAATGTCCTCTGCCCTCCTGCATGTCAATTTCATCAAATTATAGTTGAAATAGTGAATCACGTGAGCGAAAAAAATAAATGACAGTAAATACACCACAAAACGTACGCGTGTCACGCATTGTTTGCTTAGCAGTTAGCTTCAATGTTAGTCCAAAATTTTGTTACTGCGCCCAGAATATATTTCTAGGAATAAAATTTCAAAAAATCGCCTTAATTTACAACGTATAAACTGATTATTTTTGCTAAAACTCGATGACTAATGACTAAACATTATTGTAACCCAGTTTGCAATAATTTAATGTCTACCAATAATGTCAATATACTTTTTTGACTATTTTTTGCTATTCAATTTGTTCAGATGACACAAGTTATAAAAAAATTACATACGCTCTTTCAGATTAACCTAATTTTTGTGCTAATTATATTGCTTAATGTTATAAAAAATATCGTAAACATTTCAGTCCATACAGTATGTAAGTTTAGTCTGGAACAATCTTTTTTTAATGGCACTCTCCCAATTTTTTGCAGATTTGGATGGACTACCAAATTCTGATTTCAGTAACATGCTATAATAAGCTTGCCACTACCACACGGTATGTGTTCACATTTCAAATCGATCTTGCATAGCAATCAGAATGGAACTTCGAATTGTGAACGGCTATACAGCTATTAAACTAGTCGACCCATTTTCATGCGATTTTTATGGACAGGTATAGATAAAAGATTTGAGAAAGTTTTAGGCTATATCATACTTACGCAATGGTTTTTTATCCGCGAGAGAACTGAAAATTGAAAATGAAAAAAATTGAAAAATTTGTTATCCTGAATGCTGTATAAAATTACTATTTTTAATATTTTCATGTCATTATTTTTGAGGTCAACGAAGAAATGCGCCTGGGCTGATCCTGCCTCTTAGCACGGATTTCTTAACGTCAACATTTTACTTTTCTTAGATGACCGCATGATCAGAATACAAATTTTATAATTGATAAAAAAGCGTTCTACTTTATATTCACTTTAATTATCAGTATTAACCCAGCAATGTAGCTTAGTGGTACAGCACTAGACTCGCATTGGGAAGGTACTGGGTTCGATTCCCGGCGGGGGCAGATGTGACTAGGACTTTTTCCTACTGTCTCACGTCGAGAAACGGTAATTCCTGTACCGGCCATCTTGTTTGAGGTTTTCCATGGTTTTCCTCAATTATTCCAGATGAATATCGAGATGGTTCCTTATTCAAGGCCATGGCCGATTACCTGTCAAACTCCTATAATACTCCCAAAATTGCCTACCTTATCCTAATTTCCTATAATTCCTCCATTCGCACATTGCTATTAATAAAAAAAAAGAGTTGAAGTTTAAAAATGTAGAAAACAACGGGAAGTGGTAAAAATGGAAAAATAGTAATGGTGCGAATGGCGTCTGTTATGACATAATGTCGAGAAACGGACGTTAAACGCATTATTATTATTATTATTAATTATCAGTATTATACCTAAATTAAAAACAATTATTTATATTAGAAATCGTGTCCATCGTGATTATAATAAAATTAAGAAAAATCGCACGATAGTGGACAAAATATTTGATTTATTAAATTAAATATACGACGTTTCGTAAATTCGTCTATAGATTTAGACTTTTTCAAGTATACATACATAAAAATATCTATAGACGAAACGTCGTACATTTAATTTAATAAATCAAATATTTTGTCCACTATCCTGCGATTTTTCTTAATTTTATTAAAAACAATTATTTTGAAAGTAAAAATTTATTCTGAAAATTTTAAAAAACAAGTTTTGTAATTTCTGTATTGTTATTTTTATATATGATTTAAGGCAACATGTTCGTTTAATAATTCAAATTTAAATAAAATGTCGCTTACATCGTTTTATTAAAACAGAGTCGAAGACTCAATATGTAAAACATGACAATCGTGATTCGTGAACTAAAACTACAACTCATATGTCTATAATAATAAAATTATCATAAATTGTGGAATAAATTTAGTGTTCCATGTCTTTAACACAAAATAGTTTTGCATGTAAAATCGAATTAAATTAAAGCACACACGCATGCCGCAACAACAAGCATGCGAAAAACGGAAAAACGGTTAGGTAAGAAGTGTGGACAACATATTAAATTGTTATCATAAATTGCCCTTATTAGCACATTATTCTACAGTAATGCTACATTCCCAACAATGACAAATTTCTATTCGCATGTTCCTGCATTATTAGTCAATGAAAAATAATTTCACATAATAAGTGTACACTCTATTCATAAAGAGAGTACCTTATTCATTCTATTGTTGGATAACTTTTTTGAGTGTATACTTTCAAATAATTAAAGCATTAAAATAATAAATTACAGGAAAATTGGCTCTGTATAATAACGACGGAAGGCACTATAATAATAACCGATACAATACTGATTCCTACATCTATGAACGTTTTTCTACACTAACGCTGTCGATAAATTATATTTTTACGAGAAGGTTTAAATCTATGTTAAAATGAATTCAAACAAAATGTCTTGTTGCACATGCGTACTTAAGCGCCGCCCACACAACAATTGTTGCTATAGTAACCAGTCCGTAATGACCGGTTTATGATTGGTCAGTTTGGTTACCGCCTGTTTAATAACAAATGAACACGAAACAAACATGGTCGCTTCATCACACTACTTAACTGTTAAGTTGTATTGTTGAATTTCGTTTGGCTATGGACGCATTGATATTTTGCTTCTTCTGAAAATCTCAGTAACATTTCTTGAATTCTTCGCTTAATGCCTATAACATTAAATTATTTTAATATTAATCATATTGTTAACAAATGGTACTTACCTACTCTATAGAGTATTATAGAGTATAGATAATAAACGGTTTATTAATAGATAATAATTAATACTAATTGCAAAATAATTAAGAAAAGTAAATTTAATGTCATAGAATCTTTTTGTACAGAATTTAATGGTCTTCGAATTTTTTTTTCAAAATATTTTTTTGAAGACCAACCGTTTTCGAATTTTTGGCAAAAAAAATTCTTTTCTACCTTTGACCCTAAATATGAGGAAAACGTACACTTTCCTCGACCGGTTCTCATATTGATTTTTTTCATTTGTCTTATTTGGTAACAATAAAAATATTTACAGTTAATATGGTGGTACTGTGGTACTTACTATTGACGTTGACCTTAGCGGCTTATGCGGTGAAAAATGAAAATATGGCATTCCACAAGGTTTGGTTCTTGACCCTATTATATTTCATTGTTAATATCAATGGCCTATAGTCTATCTCTATAGTCTATACTATAGTAGCATAGTTACTATATTTCCTAAGGAAAATACCGTGCGAGTTTTTATTTAGTATACACAATATATAGCCCAGTAAATGACCCAATGTCGCAACTAATTCCCATAGAGCTGGATTTTTCACAGATGGTAGAACACCTTTACAGATGTATTTTTACAAATTAGTCCCCGGTTATCCCCTCTGTGCTTCCCCCGCCACCCTCTCTTGAATATTTGCAAATCACCTTTTGCCGCTTTTTGCTCTCAGAAACGATCGACTTAAGCGATTATTTTACTATACATGTAATGTTTTAAAGAGGATTACATTATTTTCCTACAGTTTTTGTTCCTACAACTTTTCTGTGGTATTAACGGTAAGCGCGCGACAGCTTCTTGAAAATCACGAGCTTTTTGTAACCTTGGTAACTATTGGTTAAAACGTAACATCCTTTTCAATGGCTTTATTTATTGTGTTCTTCATCGAATTTTAAATTGAAAATGTTCATAAAGAAAACAACGCCAGCTAAATCGTGATTTTTGTCCCTTATCGATATTTTTAAAAATTGAGAAGCTATAGCCAGTCAAAGTTGAAAATCATCACGCGTTACGAGTACTTTCTATACGGAATAAAAAAATGTCCATCTAGGAACCTATAGAAAATTTAATGCCATAAACAATTATTTATGTCCAACCTCACTAACTTGAGAAATTTTCAATTTATAAACATTAATGTTCATGTTTTTACTTTTTGACGTAAAATTGAAACACTTGATGCGAAGTGCTCTAAAGGGTGACTACTTCCAGATTTTTCTAATTTTTCTACTCATTTAGATAACCCATGAATAGGTATACAGTTCCTATTTAATATTTCTAGAACACTCTTCTTAGTAGAGCAATTCGCGTCAAGTCTTTCAATTTTATGTCAAAATAAGTTTTAGGTAATGGAGGGAGCTGCGAAAACCAGTGACAGAGTTTTTCTGTATCTGCTTCATCTCTGGTAATACGAGAGGGTGGCATATCTATATGTTGCTCAATTGTAGCAATGTTAACGTCGCAGTAGGTCTCAACTTTATTGCATATTAATATGTCCTGAAGGTACGCCAATCCTAAAGTCTATCGGGCGAGTACGCTTTCAGTCATGTCGCGACTCCAGGTCATTCCTCCATATCTTTTCATCGATTATACCTGCTCTATTAGTCCATTTGCTGAGAAGCTTCTGTATGTCATTCATATTTTACTAGAGAATCACCCTCTTGGATATTGTTGGTCATTGTCCAGTGATTAAAAAAAAGTTGGGTGATGGTCAGTGCGAGTGGCCATTTTGGAAAATGGACGTAAAACGGGGGTGTAGGGTTTTTTTGACTAATCAACGCCCAGGCCAAAACGCAGAAGCTATAAACTTTAAATTCACCATACTAGCTCTTCTTTAAAAATAAGCATACCCCTACCCGAGCATTTTTTTAAATTCAACCCCTAAGGGAGTAAAACGGGTGTGTAGGGTTTTCTGACTAACCAGCGCCCAGGCCGAACCGCTGAAGCTATAAACTTGAAATTTGGACAGTAGGTTCCTTTTGTGACGTAAGCACCTACTGAGAAGGGATTTTTCGGAATTCAACCCCTATACGGGGGTCAAAGGGAATGTATTGCAGAGCCTAAACCACTAAAGATAGAAACATGATATTTTCGGAAATCAACCCCTAAATGGGGTGAAAATGTTTGTATAGAAAATCGGTTCCTTGTGTGTATCAACTTGAAACTTGATATAAATACTCTTTAAAACAAATAATAAAATACGTATTTTAGGATTTATTAAGACAACCCCTGAAGAGGAGTGCAACGGGGTGTTAATATACGATTTTTTATATATTTTATATATAGTTTAAGACGTATATGACACAACTAATATAATATAAGAATAACAATATATATCATATAGCCGTTACCCGTGGCTTCGCCCACGTATTTTACGATTTATAATTTATTATCCCCCCCGCGAGAAATTCTTCTCCTGCAAAACGAAGCCGGGCGGTAGTGTTTATTCGCTCGAATTTTATAATACATAACTCACTCGCTTCGCTCGTTCGCTCGGATTTTATTAACATATTACTCACCCGTTCGCTTGAATATTATTAATATATTACTCACTCGCCTCGTTCGTTCGCTTGAATATTATTAATACATTACTCACTCGCTTCGCTCGTTCGCTCGAATTTTATTAATACATTCATCATTCGCTTCGCTCGTTCGCTCGAATATTAATAATACATTACTCACTCGCTTCGCTCGTTCGCTTGAATATTATTAATATATTACTCACTCGCTTCGCTCGTTCGCTCGAATATTATTAACACATTACTCACTCGCTTCGCTCGTTCGCATGAATATTATTAATATATTACTCACTCGCTTCGCTCGAATATTAATAATACATTACTCACTCGCTTCGCTCGTTCGCTCGAATTTTATTTATACATTATTGCTCACCTACGATACCTATATAAGGAACTCCTGTGCAAAATTTGTTATCCTACCGCGAGAACCTTCCCCCCTAATTTGTTATCCCCCCGCTAGAATCTCCCCCCCTAATTTGTTATCCCCCGCGAGAATCTTCCCCCCTAATTTGTTATCCCCCCGCGAGAATCTTCCCCCTAATTTGTTATCCCCCCGCGAGAATCTTCCCCCGTAATTTGTTATCCCCCCGCGAGAATCTTCCCCCCTAATTTGTTATTCCCCTGCGAGAATCTTCCCCCTAATTTGTTATCCCCCCGCGAGAATCTTCCCCCTAATTTGTTATCCCCCCGCGAGAATCTTCCCCCCTAACTTGTTATCACCCCGGGAGAATCTCCCCCCCCAAATTTGTTATCCCTCCGCGAGAATCTCCACCCCTAATTTGTTATACCCCCGCAAGAATCTTCCCCCCTAATTTGTTATCCCTCCGCGAGAATCTTCCCCCCTAATTTGTTATCCCCCGCGAAATTCTTCCCCCCTAATTTGTTATCCCCCCGCGAGAATCTTCCCCCCTAATTTGTTTTCCCCCCGCGAGAATCTCCCCCCCTGCGTAGCTTTCTATTAGTGAAAGAATTTTTAGAATCGGTTTAGTAGTAACAGAGATAAAATAAAAACAAATCTATCCCACGGGAACCGTACATTTTTCCGGGATAAAAATTAGCCTATAATATTCTCTGACCCCTAAACTACCACTATGCATAAAATCATGTCGATCCCTTGCTCAGTGAAAAACAAAAACAAAACTATCCCACGGGAACCGTACATTTTTCCGGGATAAAAAGTAGCCTATGTGCTATTCCAGACTATAATCTATCTCTGTGCCAAATTTCATCCAGATCCGTTCAGCCGTTCCGACGTGATTGAGTAACAAACATCCATCCATACATCCATCCAAACTTTCACATTTATAATATTAGTTAGATTAGATGACTCCTTATATATCTATAATTATTTTAAACAGCAGACGTAACAACTTACGTTGCAATTATATTAGAATACTTATTACGACAATCAATAATAGCTACACTTCTGCAATGACAGTAAATGCAACAAGATATTCCAGCTGAAAAACACAAACATGAATCTCTTGCACACTTTAGACATGAGCAACAAGGCACAAGTTCGTTGCTGGGAGGAAACAGTGAAGTTGTACGTGAGGGCTGTAGACAAGCACCTACATCTTCGTAACCAAACTGTATAGAATCAAGTTGCGTGATGTCATCATTTAAACATGTAACATATAAATGTGTGTTGTAGTAGGCCCTTAAAATGTGTAATCTAATTAATGCACTGATTGGTGGGAGATCTTCTATGGAAATGTTTTTCCCATGTGTATAAAGGAACATTCGTAATTCGTCCATTGTTTTACAAACTGATCTCTTTTTCAAAACTTGTACGAGATATTCTTCTGCTAATTCTATCGACTGCTTCATAATTACTTCACTCGCAGGGATTCCGAAGTTTGTGAGAAATGCTTCGGTTGTACTTGCCATTCCTAAACGAATCCACAATTCCTTCAATCCGAGATTCTTGAAGGTAGTCCAATGATATAACAGAAGAACCAGAACGTCTGTATCATTCGATAATACCATAACTCTCTGATACCCTCTGTTTGTTGCATGTTTAATATGGGGCATAATACGAAGATTTGCCTCCTCTAACATGACAAATTGTAGCTCTTCGTGGGATTGTCTTAAATTTGTTTGCTGTATGGACATGCACGTGGTTGGGTTAGGAAAAGATGTTGCACTACTGAAGACCTGCATATTTGGCCATATACTGCTACATTTTTTTAGTAAATACGATTTGAAACAGTCTTGAAGTTTGACTTTGTTGGAACTAGAAGACCAAAATTTGTCTTTTTGTACAGGAATAGGTGTTGTATTTTTAATGGAGTGAAGGTTGATAGATCCACATGTACCACGACGAATTCGTTCAAAACTCTTTGGCGACTTATCGAAGTAATAATCGAATATGAAGTCAATTCTTGCTGTTGTGTTTGCTATAATCTTTTTCACATATGAACAGACAGCCTCGTAGAAATCTCCAAATGTTTTCAAATCTTTCAGAGAAATCTTTCTAGCACAAGAAGAGTATTTATACCAAGTTTCAAGTTGATACACAAAGCGAAATGATTTTCTGTACAAACATTTTTACCCCATTTCACCTCCTTAGGGGTTGATTTCCGAAAAATCCTTTCTTAGTGCACCTCTACACCATGCATGTAAGGAACATAACTTCCAAATTTTGTGTTTCTATCTTCAATGCTTTAGGCTCCCCCTTTGACCCCCGTATAGGGGTTGAATTTCGAAAAATTCCTATTATTTGTAGGTGCTTACGTCACAGAAGGAACCTACTGTTTATATTTCAAGTTTATAGCTTCAGCGGTTCGGCCTGGGCGTTGGTTAGTCAGAAAACTCTACACCCTCGTTCTACCCCCTTAGGGGTTCAAGTTAAAAATGCTCGAATAGGGGTATGCTTATTTTTAAAGAAGAGTTAGTATGTTGAATTTCAAGTTTATAACTTCAGGGGTTTGGCCAGGGCGTTGATTAGTCAAAAAACCCTACACCCCCGTTTTGCGTCCATTTTCGAAAATGGCCACTCGCACTGACCATCACCCAACATTTTTTTAATCACTGGACAATTACCAACAATATTCAAGTGGCTGATTCTCTGGTAAATGAATGACATACAGACGTTATGTACAGCGGTTGTACTATATTGTCATATCTAACCATATATACCTGACCAGAACTTCTTCGTGTGTCGGATGGTAAAGAATCTTTTCCTGTAAACAGTCGGTATTCAATATGATCAATTTTTTTCTAATCCCAACATAACCTGTAAATAGAAGTGTTGCACACTTGGCATAAAAAGTGGCCTATTGTATGAAAGAATGGCAGGAGTTTTTGGATGGTGCTAAGATGCAAATCCCAGTTTCCCACCCGTTCTCCTTCAATGAATTGTTTCACCAAAGTCACCATTTGAAAATACTAAACCCAGAGCTCTGCAGTTAGTCCATTATTTTCAAGAATGTGAAAGACATCGGTGAATTTAGTTTTAACAGCTTAACATTGCTCATTTTCAGGTGCTTTCAAAATTACAGATCTGTCTAAATAAGAGAGCATATCATCAATAACACCTTCATCCTGTTCTGTCAAATAGATGGTTTTCACAACTTCACTTGCTATAGCTAGATAGATCAAAGTGTGGGCTCTCACCGCTTGAGCATATGCGTGGTCAGACAACATCTTGTCAATACTGTTTTCTGCATAAAATATGGAAAACAATTCTTTTACTCCACTTTCTCCTATTATTACACCGATCGTTCCCATAAACGACATGAGTAAATGAAAACCTTCCAGCCTCACAACAACGTAATTCAAATTAGTATCATAGTAGTTTGCAACGACTTCTTTAGGTTCTATAATATACAACGGTTGATCGTAAGTGACAGTGAAGGTTTTCTGGCAATAAGTTTGGCATTTCCCGTTGGCAACCCGAAAAACTGTTAATATGTTGCCGTACTTCGATGGCGGATAATGTAGGCATACAATTTTTCATGTTAAGTGCCTGTCTTTTGTAGTCTCTCCCATGAACCCGTTCCATCCCGTTATGTTTTCCATTCTTTTAGACTCTTGCCATACAGCTATTAGATATCTGAAGAGAGTGGCACGATATCTTCAGATAGTGGATGAATACTGTCCACGTGACTATTTTATTTGTCGACAAACCTTGATTTTTCACATGTTGGAAGGTTTCCAACTCTACTCAAGGATTTTGTTGTACACGTTAAGAAGAAGTGCACTTTGTCACTGTAGCTAGCTGAAAATCCTAGAGTTAGCAACAATTCAACTAGGTGTCTCATCCCGAACTTGTCTAAATACACGCCAACGCCATGTAGTAATGTATAAGCGAGGCCTTACTGCTGATATTATATAGTGTGAGGGTGCAACGCATTTCTTATGACATTTATGCAGATAGCCTCGTTTATTTTGTAGAATTAATGTTTGCATGAAAAGTTGCAAAGACTCAGGGATTATATTCTAGAAAAAGTCATCAGAGGGTGTGAAACGAGTGGTATCATAAACTTGTGTACTCGTATGACATCAGCAGTTGCCTTTACCACACGCAGTCTCCTTTCTTGAGGATCTGATTTTTTATCTTCATACCAAGCATTTGTGAGTATTTTGTAGTCAGTATTTTTAAAAGGAACAACCGATACTATGTCTTCTCTATAGTTTTCAAATAGGCATTTTTTGACTGTTCGAATATCGAGCTATTCTCCTTCTATATATGGTCAATGAGTTCAGCAAGAGAAAACTGACACTCTTCAGAGTGCTCTTCAAGATAAGAAAAAAAATGTGCAATGGCCTAATCGACAGTGGAATACATACGACCTCCCCTTTTACATTCGTACCGAGTGGCATCTCTCTATCACAAAGTGCAAGGTTGAAGTTGGATTCGTCGCTTGGCGGCCCCACTATTTCTAGCCCTTTCTCTGACAAAACAAATGGTATTTTGCATGTAGTGCAACCAAATCAGTGTCCTCAGAAATGCATTCTTTTATTTTTAGTGCCCATTCGTCACCTCGTTTTTCAATTGCTCTTAAGATAGTTACATTCAGAGACATCTTATCCACCGTGATCACAGTATTTTTTTTTTCTGGCTTCTTGAGTTATTTGATCTCCGCATATAAAACACTAAATACTTTATTTATCTTCAGTCTACACGTATATTTATGTCAACAGTCGTTCACTTCAGTACAATTTATCTCTATTCGTATCACTGTGTCCCTTAGATTATGAGCTGTGTCCCGTGTGCGCACTGATTAAATCCAGTGTTGCCAACGATCAAAAGTGGCTCCCACCAGATGACAGATTGAAAACCACTAAAACTGGCAAATTAAAAATTTCTAAATAATTATTAACATTTCTCGAACATAATGTTTCAAGTCCCAATTTCTATATAAAAATACATTATTTTTCTTTCCAGATCCAAATATTGATGGTAAATTTGTCATAAAATGTGTATTGAAATTCCTTGAATGTGACTAATTTTTTACTTATAAAAAATCAGAAAAATTACATTATCTCTTGATTGAAATTCAAGTTGTCAGTACTCAATTGTCGCGTCTCTTTAATGATCATTAGTTTCAAATTTCAGTGTTACCAAACGAACATAAGAAATTCAAATATTCCAAAAAATTTTAACACCAATTTTAATTACGAATAATTGAAAATACTCCAATATCACCAGATCTCACCAGAAAATTTCACAATATCACCAGAAATCCCACTGCCACTAGATGACAAATTTTAGTAGGTAGCTGATTCCACCAGATCTAGTGGGAATCCCACTAAGTTGGCAACGCTGATTAAATCACTGTTGAAGCTCGTATTGAATTGTGTCTTGCGCGTACTGCTTTCCACTAAGAAATCGACTGGAACGGCGACAGGCAAGGACACGTACGGAACAGACATACCAGGATCAAACTTAAACGATACGGAACTATCAGCACAATTCAGTACGGCTCGCATATGCTTCAGGCCTCAGGGACTGACTACCGATAATCACAGGATACGATATATTTGTCAAAGCGTAAAAGATAAGTTTCCATGTTTTATTTTTAATCTTAATTATTAAAGTCACTGACTTATCAAATCGGGTTGTTTGACCATTGGCCACTCGAGCGTATTGTTCGCATTTCTTAAAACTACCTAACTTAAGAGAAACTAAATACTCGGTCAGGTTAGCACTAATATAATTAAGTGTGGAATTAGTGTCCAACAAATCAGAGGCCTTAATATTTCCTAAACTAATATTAATGATAGGGATAGATAAAGATTTACAAATTACGTTATTTGAATGGGCGGTAGTGGCGTAAAAATTCGAAAATGCCGCACCCGGAATATTATGGATTAATTTTGGAGACTGGGTCGAAACGATGGGGCTTGTTAGACTATAATTTTCAGCCGAACAAGAATTACAATAAATTTTAGGGTCGGGTACTCAAGAATGGAAATTCTCAATAGCCAGAGATGGGGCACGGGGTGTTCGGACGGCACATTGACTTATCAAATGCCCCTGTTGCTTGCAATAGAAACAGATAACTCTAATTTCAGAGCTTGCAAGTGGCAAACGATGGTAGCAACCACTAGCTCATGTTACTGAAATGCGACTTCAAGTAGCTTTGATTGTTGCCGAAACGTTCTGGAGAACTTCACTGTCTCTTTAAAGTCATGGAAAGATGGAAGAAATATTTATTAGTGTTAATAACGTTTCTGCTACTGGCCGATCGAAACGTTATTTTACACGGCTACTATAAAAAGTGCGTATCACCTATTAAAAACTCATCATGAAGTAAATGTCACTATATAGTACCTATACCAAATATTGTAGCTCGGTCAATGAGTGCTCTAAAGAGGGGTCTAGCCAGAAAGTCAATAAGCGCAAAAACCGATTTCGAGAATTTGTTTGAACTGGTTAATAAAAAAACATATTAAGAGTCCTTGACCCTCGGATGGGCGGAAGAGGGGGAGGCACTTCAAAGGTCACTTTTTTTGGTTTTTCGCGTATATCTCAAAAACAGTTGGTCGTACGAAAAAAATCTATACTTACATAAAAATTGTAGCTGATAGAATTACCGACATTTTCTGTATTTGAAGTTTTTTTCTATCTTCAACCGTTAACAAGTTACGTACGCTTCTGAAAACCGCTATTTTTCGAAAAGTCATTTTTTGCACCACATTTTTAGCCAAACTTTTCTCTCTAGCGCCTCAGCCTTCCATTTTACAAAAAAAAGTTGTAGAGAATTAAATTTCCTTCAAAATGGTATATCAGTTTACCATTTTATCTTAACCTGATCCAAAGTTTTCAGAAGCGTGTAACTCGTTAACGGTTGGAGATAGAAAAAATCTCAAATATAGAAAATGTAGGAAATTTTGTCAACTACAATTTTCATGCATGGAATTTTTTCGTAGGGCCAACTGTTTTCGAGTTATACGCGAAAAACCAAAAAAAGGGACTTTTGAAGTGCCCTCCCCCCTCTTGCGCTTACCCGAGGGTCAAGGACTTTTAATATGTTTTTTTATTAACCAGTCCAAACAAAGTCCCGAAGTCGGTTTTTGCGCTTATTAACTTTCTGGCTAGGATCATTCGTTGACCAAACTATTACTAGATTTTTATGTTGTGTTCGAAATGTACATTCATTAATTAAAAAATAAATGAGGTTAAGAAGCTGCACTTCTTAGGAGTCCGTACCTCAAAATGAAAAAACGGAGCCCTTATAGGATCATTCTCGTGTCTGTCTGTTCGTCCGTCCGATCTCCCCCCATTTATCTCCGAAACTACTGAATCTAAAATTTTGAAAAAATAGGGAATATAGGGTTTCACTCATAGTTTACAGGAAAACCTAAACGAAAGTTCTAAGTCTTAATAGTATTGGACCCTCTCCACGCTAATCCGACTCGCACTTGACCGGTTTTTTTCTTATTAATTTCAAACCAAAGTGCTCTTATGTTCCTCAAATTTCAGTATTTTAACATTTTTTTATATTTAATAAAAAATAAAATTGCGTAAACAATGTGGTCCATGCACTGGGTTATAAGTACCTACCCTAAGTACCTGTCAGTTGTCAAAGACACAGAAAGAGTGGTTAAAGCAGCGATTCCAGATGGGACCATGCAGTAGTCACAGAAACTTTGAGCAGGCAGTTTTAGTAACATTCGGTGCTATGTAAGTAATAAAATAACTTACAAGTTACATATTTGCAGTTCCTGTCACCAATCACCATCATCTAGGAGCAATTAACTTTCAAGTCGCATTTGTAAGAAAGAACGACATCAAAGTTATTTTTATCAAATTGGGCTATTTTTAAGCACACAAAATTTATGACGCCATTATTACAAAACATAAATCTTCATGTCAAAATAACAATAATTTAAAAAAATACATCGTCATTTCTGCATAAAATATAATAATTAATGCATAAGAGGTAATGAGTTTCAAGTTCCAAAAATCAATAAAAAAACGTTAGGATGAAATATTTTTCGCATAATATGTTGTAAAATATTTTTAAACATTATTTTTATTGAAAAATGAAAATTTGAAGGGCGCGTGGTTTGATTTGAGCATATCATAATTATGTTTGACAGTAAACTGGCATTCGTTTTAATTTCGTCACTCAGATCATTGACAAAAAATTGTGAAAGTCTTGCATATTTTAAGAGTATTCGATAGCGGAAGTTACCCCCTGCACTCTTCATCTCAAATCCTTTCTATTCTTGCATCTTTTCTATTTTTGATAAGTGAAGTGTTGAAAGATTCGTTCGAATTGCGCTGGGTATATGTATACAATGTACATTTTTAAAAATGGCAGATGTAGACCAGATAATTTATTATATCCCTTACTCTTTTCAAGATATATTTTAAACTTTTTAAAGTATAAAAATACCTACCTAGAAAAAAATGAAAAAAGTAAAATAAAAATTTTAATAATAAATAAATACAAATTAATAATTATTAAATAAACTGTAACCAATCCACAAGCATATAATTTTCTTAACGTAATCAGTCACTCTCGCATGAGGTGTGATTTGGTATTGAAATAGTTATACTATATAGGGAAGGAACAGATTCCACTCTCGGGCACTGTGTGAGTAATTAGTAACTCAACTAGCCGGAGACTGGGAATTTCGTGTTCAAGTCCCGACAGTGGCTTCTGATTTTTTTCTTGTGTATATCCTAACAATTGGTTACAGTTTAGTTAATAATTATTATATTATTGTCCACAATTAACTCATTTTGTATTTAAAAACAAATTAGTTTTTTTATTAAACAAGCTTCCAATATGAAAAACAGTTTAGTATCATCTCATTGCAAGTAGGTACAATAAAAATTTAATTACTATATTTTATAATTTTAGTGACCATCTATAAATAATTATTATTCTCGGA
Source organism: Mongoloraphidia duomilia (assembly GCA_039654895.1). Lineage (NCBI taxonomy): Eukaryota > Metazoa > Arthropoda > Insecta > Raphidioptera > Raphidiidae > Mongoloraphidia > Mongoloraphidia duomilia. Next base: position 21,457,888 of record CM077521.1, on the reverse strand, counting down.
ATTATAACACAACAAATTTAAATTATATATTATATTGTTTCTGCTATCAGAAAACGGATTATTATTGAACATATTAATTATAAGTATTCGTATTTTTATATTTTATTGATAATGACAAAACTAAATGTTATCTGTGGTACGTTAACAATTTATCAATAGTGGTTATAATGTGTTATATTAGTACACAATTGCTAGATCACAGAACTGATGCTATTAGTTCGTAGGATTTCAATTTTCATTGATCCCATTTTAAAGTAAATATGGGCACTTACAAATGTAAATTGATATAATTAAGTATTTTCACTATTATATCATCTTGTAATTTACTACTTATATGATTGTGAAAAGTGCTTTAAGGTTTTCATAAAATTTTATAAAATGAAAATTCTGGTAATTATATTCTTCCCATATCATTATCTGAGGCTTGAAACTTAATAATTAATCTCAACTGGTAGTTGAAATATAAAAACTATATCTGTAGCCGAGAGGCAAACCGTGTCCAAAATTGTTTTTTTATGTTGTCACTAAACGAAAATCACATTTTTCATTGCTTTTGTCAGAAACCTTCTATCTATAAGTATTTCTAAAGTAGCTTGCTATACGTAAAGTACCTATGTTAAGTCCGTGGATAGACACTAGTGCGTAACAATGTTAAGTCCACTTAACATTGTCTGCCTCTGATTATTTCAAATTTCGCGCTATGTCAAGTACCTTATCACTTTTGAGAATAATAATTATATCTTCTGTATTTTGTCAATAAAGAATGTTATTGATAATACCAATGAATCACATAAAATTTCTTGTTATTTAATGAAAAAACTATGAGAGATAGTGATGGGAGTATTCGAATGCTAGAATCGAGAAGTATCCGATTCTCATAAGTTCTCGGTGTTCTCGAATATTTTTTTGAAAGTATTCGAATACCGAGTTCTCATAAGAAGAATTGCAAATAAACTGCAATCGAAGATTCGGCGTTCTCGGTTCTCGATTCCGGTACTCATCCAGTCAAAGTCAAACTATTTCCCACACATATACCTAAACACACACGCGACACGACGGTGAACGCCCAACATTCTTTTTATTGCCGTGATTTCTAACTTGTGTAGAGTACTAATCGGTAGAGTCCGTACAGACTATGGTATTATGACATTGTCGCGGTGCAAAGAAATAAGAATATCACAATATGAGAAGCGAGAACCGAGAATATTATGGAATAATATAGGTATTATATTACTCATAATATTCTCAGTTCTCGGTTCTCGAATACTTATTCGATTTTTAAAAGTATTCGAATACCGGGTTTTCGATTCTTAAAAGAATTCGATTCTGCCCATCACTAATGAGAGATGTAATTTGAAATTTCATTTAGGACTTAAAAATTTTTGCGTTAAAATACTTTGTCATGCTAGTGAACCTGACTCGATGTCAAGTCCTTTGAATTTTTTTTTGTAGAGGTAAACTATGTTAAGTCCAGTTTTTTCCAAAAATTGTCCAGTTTTTTCCAAGAATTGAAATAATTTCACAAAGTTTTTTATCTTAATACAAAATGATTACTAAAATTTGTAAAATGTTCAGAAATCAATGTTCTATTATATTATGTTTTGTCATGGAGCTATTAAAATTGTTGTAATAAAACTTTATAATACTCTCCTGAAAATTTAACATTTTGGACTTAACATTTTGCACTTTGCTTCTGGAGTACAGATATAGATATTAGATAACTTTTTTGCCATATCCACTCCGGTGTCTGTCTGTCACAAGCTCCCAGAGCAAAACGGTACAAGCTAGAGACTTGAAATTTGGCATAGTTAAAGCTTGTTATGGCGCGATGCTGTAGTTTATTATAGATATAGATATATAATTCGGAAAATTATGGGTAATAACGGGTGTCAAACAGGTTTGGAAAAATGAAAAATATTCAACCTCATCGAGTGGTGTGTCTAATAAAAGCTAAGTGACTCATAGAAAATAGTCATTTTTTTAATTATTTGGTTAAATTTGTTTAAGAGAAAAAATTAAAAACTGCGAAAATTGCTTGTCTCATCCCATTTACTCCTCAAGTATTAATCGCAAAAAACTGAAATAAATTTAGCAAGCGTATCATAATGTCAACATTGATCAAAAAGTATAGGCAACATTGTTAAGTTTAGTATATTTCGAAGAAAATACATTGCTAAACTGTTGACACAAATTCCAGCAAATGTGTCATTGACTTATTTTTAAAATACCTACCTATGTATAGTATATATTATCAAAAAAATGGGCAGTGCCGTTTCTAAACATTACGCGAGCTCCCAATTTAACGCTGTTTGACAAAAAACATTTAAAATAAACAATAGGTCGATATTGTTAGGTTAATATTTGAAATGCCAAAATTGAACAATATGATTATTCTTTTATCTATCTTCCTTGCAAACATTTTAAGATATTCAATTTTTTCCAAAGAAACGTCAAATTTACCTGTTATTTTTTCAGTATGTTTAGTATCAAACTGCAAATTGGTACGGAACACTCATAGCGCGCGAGGCCCGAATCGCACTTGACCGCTTTTTTAATTTAATTTGGACGTATGACTGTTAATTTAAAGTCTATATACTAAAGCAATAAAACGTTTTAACAAAACTAGTTATTTGTCTCAATTTTCATTTTGCGCCATAAATTATTATTGACTATACAAATAAGTATCCACCTATAAAATTAACTCTGATGTATTCTATGAAATACACTGTACACACTTATCTAAAGGTTATTAGTTTTTATTAGTTGATGCCCGAGGCTTTGATCAATTGTTCTCAATATATCATCGTTACGTAATCAAACAAATGTTGACGCGACAAAAATTGCTACTTGGATATATGCCAATATCGAGTATCCTAAAATGTAAATACCGAGTACCTAGATAAATATAAAAATTGGGTATATAATTTTTATTTATCTTCTTCCTCAAGAGGGTTTTTCTTATTTCCTCCCTACTTTCCTAAATAAGGGTAGTTTATTGATGAACAAAAATAGAAAGCTGCGACATTCTTCCATTCCAAATGTTTTCAAAACAAAAAAATATGAAGGAATGTTTTAGGGTTATTAATGACATACCGATTTATAGTGAGGTATAATTAAACATTGACCCGGACATTTGAAACGACAAGCTAAAATTTGGTGGAAATGTCAAAGAATAGTGTTCTGATTGATATTCCAAAAAATCCATCTTGGGGGAAATCCGCCATCTTAAAAAAACCACGAAATTTTACCACCTTTATTATTTTTTTCGAAATATCTCAGAAACGGTCGACTTAAGCAATTCTTCCATTATGTAATGTTTTAAAGAGGATTACATTTCCTACAATTTTTATTTCCACAACTTTTCTGTGGTACTAATTGAAAATCACGCACTTTTTGTAACCTTGGTAACCAATTGTTATAATGTTAAGTCCTTTTCAATAGCTTTATTTATTGTATTATTCATCGAATTTTAAATTGAAAATAATTATGTTCATAAAGCAAGGAACGCCCTAAATCGTGCTTTTTGTCCCATATCGATGTCTTTAAAAATTGAGAAGTTATATGCAGTCAAAGTTGAAATCATCACAGAGTTTTACGTGTTTTTTATCACGAGTTACGAGTACCTTCCACAACGAATAAAAAAAATCCGTCTATAAGTATCCATAGGAAATTTAATGCTCTAAACGATGTTTTTTGTCCTATCTCGATGACTTCAGACATTTTTAAATTATAAGCATTTAAGTTCAAGTGAATTGAATGAAAAATTGCCAAATAGAAGAAAAAAATTAGTTTTTAAATAAACTTAAATGCTTATAACTTGAACATTTTTTAAGTTATCGAGATAAGGGAAAAAGCGGGAAAAAGCATCGTTTAGAGCATTAAATTTCCTATGGATAATTATAGACGGATTTTTTTTTATTCGTTGTGGAAGGTACTCGTAACTCGTGATAAAAAAACACGTAAAACTCTGTGATGATTTCAACTTTGACTGCATATAACTTCTCAATTTTTAAAGATATCGATGGGACAAAAAGCACGATTTAGGGCGTTCCTTGCTTTATGAACATAATTATTTTCAATTTAAAATTCGATGAAGAACACAGTAAATAAAGCTTGTTTCCATCTGTTAAGTTCGATTTTTACGAAGTCGGGTTTTTTTTATATTTTTTTATAGACGGCTTTTTAGTTATGTTTTATCAAAATTTACCACTCAATATGGTACGTAATTTTTTTTTCATTTTGTATTTTACGGCCGCCATTTTGGTTTTATAAAAACAAAACCTAGTCTATAACCATCGCACGGTTTATTGAAATCCATCCTACCGTTGGGATGGCTCGAGTGTAGTAAGAATCCCACATCCCTTCATACATACATGCAGCATACATAGATACGCGTGAAAAACAATACAGGTAAAAAGTTTCAAGCCTAGGATTGAAACTCTCAGGTTCAACCCGCTAAATAGGTACCAAAAATCTAATTTTCAATAGAAGCGTTGTAAAAAAATAATTTCACCACCTTTTCGTCTCATAATATGCCCCACTTATATTTGAACACTCCGTACAATAATAAGAGCAATTTGTTATTACCAAGTCAGAAGAATAATGCAATTGCAACAAATTGCCTAGAGCGATATTCGCGAGATGTGCAACGTGAAAATGTCACACGGGATAATATGACCGCAAACTACAACAGTATAACCGGGGGTGCACCAAGGGGATGTTACAAATGTCCACAATTAATATTGAATGACTTACTTGTCTGTGCAGAGCAGATAGTTATTAGCATTCAACAATATGCTGGATTATAGAGAAATGCTTATTATTGAAATATCTAATTATCTACTATTATTGCAAGAAGAATCCAATCATACGATGCAAGTAGTAAGGAAGTAATAGCAGCTGTCCTCATTATTTATTACAAAAGTTTCATCCAACATTTTCTTGGTGCAGGCCCGCGCCGTACATAAGGGCAAAGTCGTGTTGTTCACGACGATACCGAAAAGCCTCAAAAGTAAAAAAAATGGTCAAGTGCGTGTAGAACTCGCGCTACGAGGGTTCCGTACCGTTACATATTCTGTGAAAATTTCAACCGGCTACATGTTACAGTTCCAAAGATACAGCCTTTAAAAGGTTTTCCGTTTTATGTGTGGGGACCCCCTTTAATTTTAACTTTTTGTGATTTTTGGATTTTTTCCTTTACTTGTGCTATGAGACCTTGCTTTTTTCAAATTTCATCATTCTAGGTCAACGGGAAGTACCCTATAGGTTTTGATGAGTGAGTTTGCGAATATCAAAATAGGTATAGGATCCCCTTTAATTTTTACTTTTTGTAATTTTTGGATTTTTCCCTTTACTTGTGCTGCGAGACCTTGCTTTTTGCCAAATTTCATGATTCTAGGTCAACGGGAAGTACCCTATAGGTTTTGGATGAGTGATTTTGCGAATATCTAAATAGGTATAGGACCCTCTTTAATTTTTACTTTTTGTGATTTTCGGATTTTTCCCTTTACTTGTGCTGCGCGACCTTGCTTTTTGCCAAATTTCATGATTCTAGGTCAACGGGAAGTACCCTGTAGGGTTTTGATGAGATGACAAAATGGCCATATCTTTTGATTGCGTTGACCTAGAACCTTAAATTGTTTACACCTTTAAGGGACCGTAGTCCTTAGTGTTTCGTATAAATTTTAACTTGATATCTCTATCCGTTCCTGAGAAAATGGGTCTTGACTGACGGACACCCAGCCAGCCAGCTGGCCAAACGAGTGATCCTATAAGGGTTCCGTTTTTTCTTATTGAGATACGGAACTCTAAAAACGATTTAGACTCGCGCACCGAGGTTTCTGTACCATATAATTTCCTTTGAAAATAACCGTAAAAACTGCAAACAGCAGAAACATAATATCGTATAGGTATATACTTAATTTTATTTAAATCGATCAAAATTTGTTTATGATAGATGAATAATTCCACTTGGAACGACTTGGAATTAAAAATTATTGATTGTTCCTTTACTTGCGCTATGAAACCTTTCTTCGTGCCAAATTTTAAGATTTTAGGTCAACTGGAAGTATCCAAAAGGTTTTGATCACGGTTGTAATTTTGATGAGTGAGCCACAAAATACGTGATTTTTTAATCTTTTTATTGCATTGAGTTAGAAGCTTGCATTTTTACAGGACTATGGGGTTGTAGAATGTAGCTGTAGACCTTAGTATTTGATATTAATTTCAACTTGATACCTCTAGCAGTTCCTGGAAAAAGGGTCCTGACGGACAGATAAACAGACAGACGGACAACAAAATGATCCAGATCCTATATGAGTTCCGTTTTTCATTCTGAGGTACGGTCGTACGGAACCCTAAAATGATAATAATATAATTAATAAAATGTATATTGATAGAAAAAATGAAATTCCAATCTGTTACAGGTCACATGTTTTTTATTTAGTCTCTTAGCTATTGTTATTTATTTCCACTCTTTGAGACGAGGGAACTGAATTACTTCTCGCAAATTATAATATATTTTGGTATTGTTTTATACAAGGTGTCCCAAAAGCCGACGATGAAACGAAGTGAGGTGATGAGGGAGGTCATTTCCAATCAAAATAACCATATTTGTGGTTATCTAATTGTTGTGCATTTCAAAAGTTATTTCAATTTTTTGCAATAGAAAACTCTTCACAAAACCATTTTTTTATTTGACAGATGATAACAGAGCTCATGAAAATGTTTTTTTGGAAAGGTGGACCCTTCAGGATCATATTAAAAAAATTAACCAAACAACTCGTATATTTTTTTAAATTAATTTTTAATGAAAGGACGGCGATTTCAGAGCAAAATACAGTAATTGAAATAGGTAACTTTTGAACCGTCATCAGTTGGATAACCACACATATGGCTATTTTGATAGGCAATGACCTCCCCTATCACCTCACTTAGTTTGGACGTTATAAGCCTTTAAGAAACAAAAGTAGGTATATAATTTTTTCCTCTATTTGGCAATCTTTCATTGAAATTACCGGGAATAAAATTAACTTAAATGCTTATAAGTTATAACTTAAAAATTTCTCAAGTTATCGAAATAGGACAAAAAGCATCGTTTAGGGCATTAAATTTCCTATGGAATCCCACACGGATTTTTTTTATTCGGTATAGAAGGAGCTTGTCACACGTTTCAAAAAAACATATAAAACTCTACGATGATTTCAACTTTGACTGTCTATAACTTTTTAATTTTTAAAGATATCGGTACGGGAGAAAAACATGATTTAGAGCGTTCTTTTCTTTATAAAAACATGTGTTTTCAATTTAAAATTCGATATAGAACATTAATAAATACAGCGGTAAAAATTACATTACGTTTTTGCCATTGGAATCCAAGGCGCCGCCGCGAGGTATTTTTTCGCGCACTTACGTTCAGTAAAAGTAAACTATTGAAGATATTTTTTTTAAATATGGCATCCTGTTCAAAATTTTATTAGCTTTAAGATTAATAATGACTTTTTTTGTCATAAAATAGATAGTTCTCTATATTTTTGCAAAAATACGCTTTTGGGGATAGTTTCACCCTACTAAATAGCGTACCTATATCTTCAGTTGCTCAGAGATGACAGTTTGTCATGAGTCAGATATATAAAAAAGACCACTTGTTCAAACAAATTACATCGCGAAAAAAACTTAATACGATATTTTTGGATTTTTCATTTGGCGGCCGGACTATTTTTCTATTTGAACTTGCAATGTACGAAACTATAAAAGTTAGAGCCAAGTATCAGATTCAAATCCACATATATTATTATCAGCGTTATAAAAATTGGAGGCGAAATACATTAAAATGTACATAAGGGCGCCAAAAGAACTAGGCGCGGGCCTGTCTAAGTGCATTCATTTACAGGATTGTCCTAGACATTGAATGTTATTTTATTTCATTTCCTTTTTTGGTGTTGTATAGAAAATAGAAATCACGTTTATTGCACTCTAGGGATTTCAACTAGGGAACATATTGTTAAATTGTGAAAAGTGAATTTTGTTCAATCCCCGCTTGTGGAGTTGAAATGGTAGAACTAGAAATAACATAAAAAGTAATTGTTATAATAATATTGTATCTCAGTGGTAATAACTCAATGAGTTGATGCACATTTTTTTTTGTTTTTGTCTTTTCTGGTTTAAATAAAAAAAAAGTAATCCATTATTCATTTTTATTAGAACAAATTATAAAATAAATATTTTCAAATAAATATAGGTAATCGAAATCCGTTAATTGAAGCACAGTCGTCATAATAAATAGCACACAGGTGAAACAATATAATTATTAATTATTTAAACTTATAAGGTATATTTAAATATCTAATTGAAAGATATGTAAGTATTTTTTCGCGATTACAATGCTTTTATAAAATGCTTTTTTAACTTTCCAAATTATTTCTCTACATTTAGTTCATTGTTTAAAAAGTTAAACAGTATTAAAGTTTTGTTTAAAAAATATACCGACCATAAATCTATAATATTTGAATTTTAATCTTGCGTACATACACTCTACGTTTCAAAGGTGTAGGCATGATATTATTAAATATAACATATTTTTAGATGTGTTTTAAATATGGACACGAAAAATATTAATTTAACAATGTTACCAAAAAATACACATATGCATTATTTAGTAAATTAAATTATTAATAATTTGTGAAAAACACTTAATTTTATGCAATGTTATTTTAAATTTCATTTTGCACAGATAAGCTGATGTAGATATAAATATAAATTACTATTGATTTTCTATATGAACACTTTTTTCTAAAAATATAATAATTGAATAGATTATCTACTGTTATAATAAGTATCTGGAACCAAAAAATATATATCAACACATTCTATCTTGACCCAGTCATTTTTTTTTTTGTTTCAATCAATACAACACAACAGGTTTTTCGAATGTTTTATCAATTTATTCAAATCTCGATTTCCTTATCTCGCTTTACTCTAGCTGTTTCCCAGTCGAAGTCTTTGAAATCATTATTATCGTTTCTGTACGCTTGCAGCCTCGTCATTATTCTTGGAGAGGACAGTAAGTCCGGATTATATTCCACGATTTCGGCCAGGTCTGACCACTGAAGATCTGAGAATGTATATTCAATAATTTATCATCATCAATATCATGAATACAATTATCGAATTAAAATAAAAATATTCGATAATTGTGTCCATGAGGGTATATTTCCAAGAATCATCAGACCCTCCACGAATACAACGGTTTAACGGTATTCACAGATATAAATTCACAATCACATATTCACAAATATTGTAACGGGACCTATATGATATTATATCTGTAAATTCGTTTTCATATACAGGGTGGTGACCGTGACTGCACACACTCTTTTTTTTTACAAATCGTATATACAGTCAGAGTGGGACAGTTATTGAAATTCCTTAGAATATGCCCTGTTAAATTCTACCCATTTACTTCTAGAGCCTAGCGCAATTGAACGTCAACGAATATGGATAGTGACGCAAGAAGGCACAACAATTTGAGTCTCTAAACAGGACCAATAAAATACAAAATATTTTTTTAGAAATTAGAAACAATGTTTTCAAAATGAAACGTGGGCATTTCAGGTTCCGACATCCAACCAACACGTGATGTGTTATTTATTACCGATAGGCAAAAATAAACTAATAATAATTATTATAAACAATCGCAGGTACTTGGACTTAAATTAATCAATGATTTTTATTTTCTAATTGTAGACTTTTCGTCTCTTTATTGAGACTTCCTCAAGTACTGTAAACAAACACACATTTTTACAATTAATTTATATAAGTATGTTATCTTAGAAAAAAATTTTATTTATAGGTATTGATTAATTTAAGTCCAAGTACCTGCGATTGTTTATAATAATTTCAATAAAAATGGACATGAACTATTTACATACTAATAATAATGACTGATTTACCTTTTTCGACAGGATCCATACGTTTTGCGTATCGTGTCATAAAGTTATTTTGTTTCAGCCATTGTTCATAAGCTTCGCCCTAAAAATAAAAACTGTACCTTAATCTAAAGTTACTTTTAACTCGCGCGTATTTATCAGCAATGCCATAGTTGCAAAAAGTATGCAGTTAACATAATGAATCTATAAACGATTTTTTAAATCAATTGGAATGAGCTCCCTTACTTAAATAACGGCAACGTGGTTGGGTTTTTTTGTCTAGCACTTAAAACGGCTTCACAATAAATGAAACGTCACGAACGCGGCGATGCAACGCACCTCATAGGCTGGCCAACGCGTATTGTTGCCAGGCAAATAATGTTTATATTGTAATATTTTATAATAAGAAAACAAAAATATCAAATCTCCTTTTTTTATTTTTGTACATAGTTGTAAAAATGTCTATATAATTATTTATTACTATACAGGGTGAGTCACCCGTATCAGTCGTTTTTTCGAAAACGGTTAGTCGTAGAGAGTTGTGTCAAAAATTTGTATTATAAAAGCCCAAATAAAGAATCGAATGGTGATAATTTTTTTTTCGGGAAAGTCGGCTTCCCTATTAGTTTGCTCCAGAACGTCCAGAACTCCGAAATTATAAATGTAATGATAGGTCGAAAGTGGTATTGTTGAAAAGATCTTTAAAAAATAAGCAAGTTTTGTAGGGATTTTTTTTTATGACTGCCATTCCTGTTAAGTAATATTTGTTTGAAATTACTAAATTAAAATGTCATATAATAACGAACTTAATTTTAAAAATCGGCATTTAAAATCTAGTTACCTATCTATCGATCATTAAACACTGAAGAAGTACACTCACAGTATAACCAGCAGAGCTCAGTAGTATGTATTAAATAGTAAATGGAAGACAGTTTGAACACTTGTGACATTGTCTAAGGTTGCTAGATTTTGAATGCCGACTTAATTCGTTATTATGAAATTTTAATTTAATAATTTCAAACGAATGTTACTTAACAGGGGTGGCAGTAATTAAATAATTTTTCCTACAAAACTTGCCTATTTTTTAAAGAGCTTTTCAACAGCACCACTTTCAACCTATCGTGCTATCTAAAATTTCGGAGTTTTGAACATATAATAATTTATATTTATACTTATAGAAATTTATAGGGGTGGCAGTAATAAAAAAAATGTTCTTACATAACTTGCTTATTTTTTAAAGATCTTTTCGACAATACTACTTTCAACCTATGTTACATTTATAATTCAGGAGTTCTGGACATTCTGGAACAAACTAATAAGGAAGCCGACCTTCCCGGAAAAAAATTATCACCATTCGATTCTTTATTAGGGCTTTTATAATACAAATTTTTAACACAACTCTCTACGACTAACCGTTTACGAAAAAAACGACTAATACGGGTAGTCTGACTCACCCTGTATATATTAAATTATAGGCATTAATTAAAAATGACATTTCTATTATTTTCTTTATAATATTTTTTATAGCTTTGATAAATTCGGTTTTATATACAATGCGTAAGAAGCTTCGCTTCTGTTGGGTGTCCCACGACACCTCTTGACTTTTTTTGTCTTTTTTTTATAAAAGTTTTACACAAGAACTTACAAACAGAAAGGTGTTAATAGCGCACCCAGGCCGTCTTAGGCCATGCAGGGGCCCTTGGGCACACAGAGTTTGGGGGCCTTTTTATAGAAAGCCAAAAAACGTGAATGAAAATATCTTAATGTACTTTTGTTTAGTGACTTTATTGGCACTGGTTTTCGGCATTTCAGGGCCCCCATTAGGCCGGGGGCCCTAGGCTCGTGCCCCACGTGCCCTTATAGTAAAGACGGAACTGAGCGCACCCGGTGATAAATAAAGCGTAACCTAAAAATATACAGGGTGTTAAGAAAAGAGTGTAAAATATTTAAAGAGGTAATAGTATGGATCAAAATAAACAAACAAGTCTTAATAAACATGAGTCCGCAAAGTAACTGTACATCTTTGTCTGAAAAATATTCGAACTCTTTCTAAAACCCTCTCATATTGGCTCGGATTTGTTGGCATTTTAATTCATAGCTGCAGCTCCTCGAGGCTATTTACAGGAGTATTTACAGGCGATCTTGCAGGCCATAAAACAGGTCCACCCCCTTCCATATCTCCGAAACCGTTACTTTGCGGACCCATGTTTACTAAGACTTTTTTCTTATTTTGGCTCATACTATTACCTCTTTAAATATTTTACACTCTTTTTTTAACACCCTGTATATAAATAACACAGAAAGAATGTGTACTTACGAAGCTACTATCTCCTCGTCGACCAATACGTGGCACTGACTTCGAAGCTTTTAAAAAGAAGTTTTCATAATCGGCCCCACCACTGCGTCCTATCCTAGGCACACTTTTAGCTGCCTTCCGCAGAAAGTCGTCAGTACATTGACAACAGACGGCGAATAGTAATATCAGAATTGTTGACTTCATTTTGTATAATCTGCAAAATAACAGATTTGGCAATAGCGAATGAGATCACAGATTTATTTAATATATCTACATATATTTTTATAGGTTAAAATATGAAGCAAGCGGATCATTCAGACATTGAAAATCAAATAAAATTGAGCTGGAAATACAATTTAAGTTCTTTTTTGTAGCATATATTTGAAATTTACAACACTTAGTGCCTCTAATCGACTGCTTAAAATAATTTATATCGCAGAATGCAATATTTTTTACCATACGGACTACGGGAGTATGGCTAGCGTGCTTAAAAATATAGAAATATGGTTACTATGGTAATGAATTGGTATATGATAAAATCAATCGATTTAAAAACCCCTTATATCCACACCATATTATTCACATAACAATTAGAGGTGAAAATAATAAATATCTTAGACAGCTAGGCTGCCATGATTTTTGAGCTATATCTAAGAAAAAATCAAATGACCACTGTCGGGACTTGAACCCGAAACTCCTAGTTTCCGGCTAGGTGAGTTACCGATTTCTCCACAGTGCCCGAGAGTGGAAACCGATCCTTTCTTATATATAGCAATTTCAAGTTGAAAACACGCTACATGCGAGAGTCGACAATTCAAATAAATGGTAATGAAGTAAATAAATATTGTATCAAGGCCAATATTTTTAAAATAATATGTAGGTACTGCTGTCAGTGAATCTACGATGTTTAACATTATTTCAATAAAGCTCTTAAGTTGAATGTTGTGCATTTCAAATATGTGTTACAAAAAACAATGTATGTACATCTCATAAACTTAAGTATAGCTCGATGTGCCAAACTTCACACCACGCGTCTTATACTTAATTGTACTAGATGTATAAACTATATTAAGTTTACATGAAAATCTTAAAAATAAAAGGATGCTCAAAAGTTTTGTTTCCTTACAATGCGAAATCGAGTAAAAAGAAGGTATACTACGATTTTGTGTTGAGGTGCTGCAAAGAAGCAGTCAGTAAGATATTGTTAATTAGCCAAGGTAGAGAAAGAAGCTGGAAATGAATCGCTCTTTGTCAAATGGTCAAATAGATACAATAGATACCAAGTAGAGTATTCTCTTGAAATTCTCAAGGTGATAGAAAAGAGGTAGGCCAAATTGGCGTGGAGAAAACAAGTCAAGTAAAAATTTGCAAACGCAGCACAGATAGAATATAAAGGGTTTTCCAATTTGCTGGTCGATGTTGAAAAATAAAACAAGCTGTGTGTGAGGTATTAACGAAATTCTTTATTTATTTGAAAGGCCCATGTACCTATGTCATTATGTATCTATATGAAATATGACATCGTTCAAATGTCCGCCGCGGCTTCGCACGGTGGCACGGATCCGAGAGGTCCAATTTTCAATGACTCTGCCGCATAGATCCGGGTGAATTTGAGCGATAACCTGGGCTATGTTGACTTTGAGGGCATCGGTCGATTGCGGCTTATTGGCATGGACCTGCGACTTCAGAAAACCCCACAAGAAAAAGTCTAGCGGGGTCAAATCGCACGATCTTGGTGGCCAATTCACGTCACCTCTGCCAGAGATAACCATATCCTCAAATCGTTCATGCAGAACGTCCATCGTGGCGTTCGCTGTGTGGCTCGTAGCGCCGTCCTGCTGTGGGGTTTTCTAAAGTCGCAGGTCTATGCCCATAAGCCGCAATCGACCGATGCCCTCAAAGTCAACATAACCCAGGCCATCGCTCAAATTCAGCCGGATCTATGCTGTAAACTGCAGAGTCATTGAAAATTGGATCTCTCGGATCCGTGCCACCGTGCGAAGCCGCGGCGAACATTTGAACGATGTCATATTTCATACATAATGACATACATGGGCCTTTCAATTAAATAAAGAATTTCGTTAATACCTCACACACAGCTTGTTTTATTCCATTTCAACATCGACCCGCCCAAATTGGAAAACCCTTTATAATAGGGATTGAAAAACTTCCAATAAACTCGAAAAATGAAATTTAAAACAGGCTTGATAAAAACAGGCTTGATAAAAATTAATAGAACTGTTTTAAATTTATTTCAGAACTTATGTTCCAAATCTCTTTTTTCGAGCTTAGGATAAAAATGGAACTTTGTGCATCGTTTTAGATTTCTATTCTTTTGGTGGCCGAACAAACTATAGAAGAGAAATTTGCCTATTTTTCACATCTATGTTTTTGGTAATATAAGTTTAACACGGAATACACTAAAATTTCTTAAATGTTCATTTGCAGCATATTATGCAACGCAACGAAGCAGAAGTAACTGCTGTGCATATTCTTTGTAAGTGTACAGATAAGATGCACGCACTCTGGAGTATACCTCTGCTGTTGCCAAAGGATTTTAAAGCGGTCAGTTTAATGAGGATTCATGACTTTTTATATAGTCTAGCGATCCTAAAAACTGATAGGAAATTGAGGGAATACAATAGATCTTTTAGGTCGCGGTGGCTTCCTTCGGGCCTCTATCACTTAACTCTTTGATGATCATAGCAAATCAAAATTCTAATTTTATGGAATCAAATATTTGTGACTTACCTATATCCTGCAGTAAAGTCACTTCTTAACACACGTACCAACACTAATTAAACTACTTCAGTCAGCAGATCCGGTATTTATGGAAAATTCACGGCGTCCCGTATGTCGGACGAGCAGTCCCCAAATCTTATCGGCATATCTATTGTAGGCCAGTTGAATGCTCCAAATATTGGAATTATTTTATTTCTTATAATGTGTATTTAGACGATATTTTTTATTTTACAATATTGAAAGATTAAACTTACAGAGATATATCTCTGTATAAATCTATTCTCTCAATTATTATGAAATTAAAAAATATGTTGAAATTTAACACAAACATAGATACAATCGCAAATATTTTTGGTTAGATAGACAGATTGTAGATTATAGACGCTCAACAGCTGAGGTCATCAGCGGCGTCATTTATTATTAGAAAAATCTTCTCGAATTTGGATATCGTATTAGTTTAAAAATTTCAAAACACCATTAGGCCTGCACATAGCGAAAAATATGGCAAAATTTCTAAACTTTCTATGGATTCCTCAATACGTATTATGCAATTTCTCTTTCAAATTCCACCCTATAGCTTAAGCAACGAATAATTTGTGGATGGAAAAGTCGAAAGCAGAACGTTTGACTTAGGAACTTTGTTTGGACTAGTTAGGAGATAAACATACTAAAAGTCCTTACCCCTCCGAGGTACGCCCGAGGGGGGGAGGCACAAAGAAGGTCCCGTTTTTTGGTTTTTTGCTTTTATCTCGAAAACGGTGCGTCGTACGAAATTTTGTTGTAGTACATAATGAAAGCTGATAAAATTCTCTACAGCTTTAACTTTCACACTTTTTATCTATCTCCATTCTTTGCCTAGCTATGAGCTTCGAAAAAGGGCCGATTTTCAAAAATGTGTTAAATTCTCTGTAGCACATTGTAACAATACGAATTTGCCAAAATCATTTCTAATTGCTCTTCCACACTATTAAAAACACCCACACACTATTAAAAAATAACAAGCTGGGAGTACCTCCACGCGGTGAAGGCGGAAACAGTTTACTTTTAAACTGGATAAAACTCCCAATAATATCAATGAATAAAATTCTCGACCAATTTTCCAGACAATGTATTAACAAAAAATTACAACAAATAATTCAAATAATTGACGTTTCGATCCGGATTTGGATTTTCTTCAGAATCGAGCTAAAAAAATAATAATATAAAAATTAATTATTAATTAGTTTATATCTAAGAAATTAAGCCGTAGATTCGACAGATGAGGAGAAAGAAGAAGAGGCAAACGCTGAGGAACCACAACCAGGCCCGTCACGCCCAAAGAGGCAGCGAATTAAATAATTCAATTTTTAATAAGGTGGATGAGCAGTAAGAAATGATTTTGGCAAATTCGTATTGTTACAGTGTGCTACAGAGAATTTAACACATTTTTGAAAATCGGCCGTTTTTCGAAGCTCATAGCTAGGCAAAGAATGGAGATAGATAAAAAGTGTGAAAGTTAAAGCTGCAGAGAATTTAATCAGCTTTCATTATGTAGTACAACAAAATTTCGTACGACGCACCGTTTTCGAGATAAAAGCAAAAAACCAAAAAACGGGACCTTCTTTGTGCCCGCCCCCCTCGGGCGTACTTCGGAGGGGTATGGACTTTTAGTATGTTTATCTTCTAACTAGTTCAAACAAAGTTCCTAAGTCAAATTTTCTGCTTTCGACTTTTCCATCCACATTCCCCTTGTGAGCACTCATTGACTGAACTACTAAGAATGATAGAATGATCAAAATTTACTTTTCACAATTTTACAATATTTTCCCTACTTGAGGTACCCGGAGTGCAAAAACCGTGATTTTGCAAAAAGTCTGTTCGTCTGTTTGTATGTCGATACCGCTCAAATAGCCGAGCGGATCAAGACCAAAGTCTGGTAGGATGTTTTACACCTAAAAAGGAAGAGCGTCAGTGTTTTGGGGGAAATCGGCGCATGCGTGAAATCGACATGTTTTTTTCAATTACAACGGTATATTTTCCATAACAATTTTTTTTACAAATCTTGTAGTACCTATAGTTAGGTATCTACGTTAAATATTTTGATTATGAAAAAAATCAACTGTTCTGAAGTAATAGGGTATTTGCCAGTGATCAAAATAAATTATAAAACTTTGTTATAATGAAAGTTTATGCTCTAAAATAGTTATTAGAATTTTTATTTTTATTAATTAAGTTTCGTAAACATATTTAAATAAATAAATAAAATCATGATTTTTTATCTATGTGTCACGTGACTTCGAACACCGCGTGACGTCAATTATAAGTAAAATGTAAATGTATCCATAGCAACGTAGGTCATATTGTTTACATCATGTTTACATAGGTACAAAATGGTATTTTTCAACACTCTGTTTCTGGGTTTTTAGATAATATCATTAGCTAATATAAACGCAAGTTCATAAAATTATGACGTCATGTATCAGTAGAGCAAAAACGATTTTTTAGCGGGCGGGGCTAACATAAATATTTCAAAACTTATTTTTGAGCTTATTTGAAATCAGAATGAAGAGATTTAGGCGTCATTTTGTTCAGAATTTATTACTCTATTAATATACCACAAAAAAAAATTTTAGTCAAATACCCTATTGATCCGTCAAAAAGAAATGAGTTAGATGACGCAAAACGAATGTTCATATTTATTATATTATGTCAAATGCCAACATTTTTGGAGTTGGAAGGTCCTATCGTACAATTGGCTGCAATTTTTATATCACATAATTTAAATTATATTTTAATTTATTTTTGAACATTGTTTAATTGGTCCGCTGTTACCAATACCCATATCATTAGACATCAGTACAATGTTGTTGTTTTTTAAATAGAATAGGCGCACGTATCATTAATTTATTATTACCTAATAGCATCTGTTTTATCATATTTGTATTCTTGTAGTTAACCGTTAATGCCGATATAATGTAAACACAGTCACTTGTTAAAAAGTAACGCCCCAAATATAAGTGTATAACAACAACTGCATACAAATGTTTAGATGTACATGATTATATATTTTTATACTCTTATTGACAATTCAAAAGTTTTAAGCAGTTGAGAGATACCTACTGCAGTGGTGTTTTCACGGAAATCTATTCTGTTTTTTTAAGTAAAACTTCTATAACGAGGATAAATTCGTGGGGCGATAAAACGGAAAAACACATTGATCTGTGCGAAAAAATGACATGATAGAGATAAATAGATTGAGAAAGAAAGTGTAGAGCACAATATGGCAACAAGTCGTGCACGTCATAAATTGTGTGTGATATGAAAGAGAGAGAAAAAGATAAGGCAAAATACGAGCGACTAGGGATAGCAGTCATCCTCGTTTATGATTAGTCGGTTACCCCACCCGTGCCTAAAAACCAATAATTACAAGGACATTGGTGAAAATGTATTCTTTCTTAATTTTAATAGCTGCTCGACAAACGAATATAGTTAAAGAATAAAGAGTAATATTGATAACTCAATTAGAAGTGGGCCTATCGAAAGGTATGCGGTTTTATATTTTTTATAGCATATAAAATCTCTACATTTCAAGCTTTCTTGCAGTTAATAATTTATATACCTACTTATAGACCGAGAGCTCAGTATTAAAGGGGTGGCAGATCACTCTTAACGTGTCATATACTCAACGAAATTTACATTATTACTTTAAGGTTCAAATTTTAATATGTTGTTACGGCGACTGTTTTAAGCATTTATTTTAATTTGCAGAACAAAATGTCGCTATTAACCCCCTTGCAGAACGATATAAGCACCTAGGCGAGCAAGTTTCCCTCTAAGAGAGGGGGTTAATACCGACATTTTGTTCTGAAAATTGAAATATATATATAAAAATTGTCACTAGCTCTCGGTCTATTAGTTTAACGTCTGTATGAAATATTTATAATAAAATTAAAAAATGACCAAATTCACAGATAAATATAATATTATAATTGAAAGATTTTTTCGTTGGAGAGCAGCCAATTATATAATTGTTTCGAAACATATAGGAAAAAATCATTTTACCAACCAGTGATCACAATCAGGATTCTAACCTGAACCTTTCCACTTTCGCGGCGGAATGAGTTTACAATACTCAATCGTGACAAGATTGCTAAACTAATATTCTCCATATGAGAGTGAAAATTATTTCGAAATAATTTTCACTCTCATGTTAGACTCTCGCTGGTACGAGGATTCACTTCATATCATATAGCTATTGAATTAGCAGATATGAATTGACGCTCGCATGTAGTGAAAATCTATTGATTCTGAAGCATATATGGAGAATATTAGTTTAGCAATCTTGTCACGATTGAGTATTGTAAGCTCATTCCGCCGCGAAAGTGGAAAGGTTCAGGTTAGAATCCTGATTGTGATCACTGGTTGGTAAAATGATTTTTTCCTATATGTTTCGAAACAATTATATAATTGGCTGCTCTCCAACGAAAAATCTTTCAATTGCATTTCAGCCGTATAAAAATAAAAAAACTATTATTAGTGTATTTGCCATATGGCACATACACTATTGGCGTCGGTCGGATGGCGGGACCTAGGGGTCGGACCAAAATTTCTCGACGTTTCATAGCCTCTTGAACAGTTTGCCACCATTTTTGAAAATGTTTATGTATATATGTATGTATATATATATATATATATATATATATATGTGTGTACACGATAACTCTCGACAGACTTAATCGATTTAAACGAAATTTGGTACACACATTGGAACCCATCACCGCACGAAGCCTATTTAAAATGGGCCCGATCGGACCATTTTCAGGGTTGTATTTAGGGGTTCCAAAAAGTTTTTGGGCCCAAAAATACCGAAAAATTTGTCAGAATCGTTTCAAAATTGAAATTTAACTCTTTAGTAAAGATTAAAATGTGCTGCTAAAATTTTAATAAAATCGGCCCGACAGGACCGGACTTTCAAATTTTATGAAAACACTAGTTTGTTGATACGGATTTACTTATGGAAGGGTGTATTTAATTTGGTGCAGATGTTGTACTGATAAAATCCATGTCTAATATTGAAATTTAGAAAAATTTAATTATTTTAAGGGATGTATTAAGGGGTTAAATTTTTTATTTTGTCAAAAAACAAACTTAAGTTCACATAATACTGCCACAATGCCTGTATTAGCAAATACACTATATTGTCGGCAGGGTTTGGCACTGCGACCCGAGTTTTTTTTTTATAATATTATAATGATATAGTATCTAATAAGATTTATATTTTTGTACATGTTTTTGAAGTATTTTATTACATTACCTGTAATTTTTGTAATAATAGAATTATTAAAATTTTTGTGAACTGCTTTTTGCAATAAGTTAATTTAAAAAATATAAACGATATTTATAATGTAAATTATTACGCCATCAAATTTGTTAAACAGATACACAAGACAGAAGCGGTAAAGGTTTATTTACTCCACGTGTTTGCGTCCGTCAAAAGAAAGCAAGGGTGGGGTAAACGACCAATCATAAACGAGGATGACTGCTATCTCTAGTCGCTCGTGGGCAAAATACACTCAAACTAGTCAACGCACTATTTATGAACGATACAGAACGCATTTGGTTGGAACTGTCGAATATAGTTGGGTAGGCAAAGTAGTCACGAAGTTTTTTGTTTTTACTTCTATGTTCCGTAAGGAAATGGTGATAGGGTCGAAAATTCATGTGCAAGATAAGGTGAGATTCTAATTTTACTACCCCCAAAACGTGAAGAAAAGTAGTTTTCTGCACGGCGGGTGTGTGTGCATGGTGTCTTGTTTGTGGAGTTTGTTTCGTTCACAATAACTTCTATGCTAAAACGCACCGCTTACCGCTTTGAACGATTTTTAACTTCCCGCTAAGAAAATTGAAAATTTTCAAAAATAGGGAAGTTATTGATTTCACCCCGATTTTCGAAAATCGAGTTTTCATCAGATCTCGACGTTTTGCGATCCTAGGAAGCTATTCTGACTATTTTTACGATGATGTCAGCATGTCTGTATGTGTGTATCTGTGTGTGTATTTAAACCTCACGTAACTTTTGAACGACTTGATCGATCGAATCGCGATTTGCGACATTCGAAAGGGTTCCATTGAACTTAGATTTCCTGAAAATTTGAACCGAATCGGTCTAATAGATTTTGAGAAATTCCAAAAAAACCGAAAAAAAAGTTGTTAAAACGATGTTTTTTTTGAAAATAACTTCTAGAATATTGTACCGATTGATTTCATAATCTAATCAGCTCTTCTCCTCAGAAAACTGCGTCGAATCCTGCTAAGCGGATCAAAATCGATTAATCCGTTCGAGAGATTACGTAGTCAACAGATTTCGAAAAAAGTGTATTTTCAGAATAACTTCGAGATTTCTCAACCATTCGATTTTGTACCTCTAACAATATTTTTAGAGCTTAAAAACTGCGTCGAACAACGCGTTCAAAAGTTATAGCTTTTCAAAAATTAAAATAGTGTTGTTTTGGGTATATTATCAAGAGCTTCAAACTCAAAGCGCTTGAAAATAGCGGGAAGTTCCAGGGATGGCCTGCAGGGTCAACCGATTTACAGATTTTTTTTAGTAAGAAATCCAGGCTTATTAATTTTGGTGTAAATCAGATTATATTTTGTTGTACCAGTAACAACATCTTCTAAAATCTAATGCTGGGCTACAGAACGCATTGTCAAAAAATTTGACTTGACATTGACCTTAGATTGTGATCCTATGATTACAGTTTTTATACATGCAGGAACTGTCTAATGTTGTTGTGATACTCCCTGTCATGTAGTCATGCAGAACATGCATAGATTGTACTCACACAAAAACAAATGATTGATCTACACAGAAAAAGATCACTTTTCAAGATAAATTTTGATAAAAATGCGTAGAAAAATGTTGTTTCAAAGTGGAAGCACACAATTTAAAAAAAATATCGTTTCAATCGATCAATTATTTTTCGAGCAAGCTCGATTTGAAATTCTGCAATACTTTTCTTATGCAGAAATATACGCGGTCAGAATCTGGTCATTGTCAAATCAGATTTTCTGACAATGCTTTCTGCAATCAAGCATAAGTGTCGTATACCTAAAGACTTTTGACAAATCCACTGATATGTTTCGTATTAATTATTTTTATTTTAAAAAACGATTCTGAAACATTTAAGTCATGTATGGTCTCTCAATATCGATATTTTTCATTGAAATAATTACACGATAGCGATTCGTGCCAAAAGCGCTAAATTATTTTTGTCATAAATAAGGAGGTTAGGGACACCATTATCCGGGTTCTAATGATTGCCGCGGTCGTAGCTATTAATAATTATTAGACTACAGTATCCATCAGGGACGGACTGGCGCGGGCGGAAGACAGCAACGGCGCACCTAGCTTTTCTTCGAGGGAGGGGGAGGTAATATAGTGTCTATGCAAGGAACTAGGTAAATATATAGCGGTATAGCTCACTCACCGGGGGGTGCGGAACATCTCCCAACAGGAGGGGTATGAAAAATGTTTAAAAAAAAGGACCCAAAAAAGCAAATATGAAGTCGGTTAAAAAGTAGATATTAATTACCAAAGCTGGGCGTGTAATCGCGCAAAAGTAACTAATTACAGTTACCAATTACTTTTCTAAGTAACTGTAACTGTAATCGATTACTTTTGAAAACGAATGTAACTGTACTCGCACTCAATTACTTTTTTTGTGTAATCGGCACAATGAGAACAGCTTTGTACATCTACACTTGTATGTGAACAAAATTCAAGTAGTCGGTTTCTCTGCGGTTCTATTTATATGTTTTTTGGGGTGCTGAATCCGAATTTGAAGTTTGCAAACAAAATCTCCTTGAAGCGTTCAAGATATTCGCAAAAAAGAGAAACCACGAAATTTTACCACTTTTTTGATTTTTACCAAATATCTCAGAAACGGTAGATTTAAACGATTCTTCCACTATGACGTAATGTTTTAAAGAGGATTACAATATTTCCTACAATTTTCATTCCCACAACTTTTCTATGGTTTTGCTAAATTGTAGAAAATGTATTCCCATCAAAAATATTCTTGTAAAGAAAAAAAAATGCCAAGTCTCGCAACACTTTTGCCGTAAAAAGTTTTGAGATCCCGAAAAGTACCAAGTCAGCCATTCTATTGCCTTTGACTATGAAGTTAGCAAATTACTCGATAGTTGTCTGAAAACTACACAGGTAAAATAAAGAATAATTTATAAATAATATTTTATGACTGTAAACTTGTAGTACCTTTTGAACTTGGCAATCACGTGGCATCAGGATATATGATACCATGCGATATAGTTTTAATAAAAACAATATCTCATCACAGTGAATCTATGCCACGTGATTGCCAAGTTCAAAAGGTACTACAAGTTTACAGTTTATTTATTTATTTATTTATTTATTTATTTTCCATTTGAATAGGTAGGTACACATATTGATATTAATTAATTATACATTGGATACTCCTACCCAACTTGGCAGAAGCCAGTGCTAGGGTAGGGGTACTTTTTTTTTTTTTTTTTTTTTTTTTTTTTTTGGACGTGTATAAGTAGCTACCATAATAATAATATAACAAAAACAAAATATATTTGAAATAAAAAAAAAAAAATTATATAAGTATATTGGTATATGCGTATCGATAATAAAGGAAAATCAAAATAATGTATCTATATATTATACAAGAAATAGACCCTTCTTTTCTCTTTTTTTTTCTTTCCAGTTTCCACAGATGTTGCAAGATTATACGATTATACGAGGATATTACAAATAGCATTTAGTCCATCTTCACCTATTGTTCTAAGCCATATGGAAACTTTTTTCTTAAATTTTTTAGCATTTTTAATTTTCTTTATGTCTGCAGGCAACTCGTTATACAACCTGGGGGCAAGGAACACCATGTGTTTCTGTCCAAAAGCCTTTGACATTTTAGGGACGGTATTAGGGTTGTTGGTTTGTATTCTGGTTGAATAGGGATGTGGTGCTGGATTTAAGGTAGCGTGTTGATGGAATATAGATAGAATTGCTCCCGTGTATATTTGTTGTACATTTAATACATTGAGTTGTTGGAACAATTCTTTGGATGAAAATAATGGAGGTTTACGCATTAGTATTCGGAGGAGCAGCTTCTGTACATTAACCAGTGGCGTTAATGTGGTTCTATAAGCACCACCCCAGGCAGCAATACCATAGCTAAGTAATGACTGGAAAAGTGCGAAGTATACATTCTTTAGTTGTGGTATTGTCAAAAAGTCTCTTAAGATTACAAAAATGTATGTAAGTTTACGTAGTCGCTTCGTTAGGTCAAGTATGTGTTGCGTCCATTTTAAATTGTTGTCCATTGTAAGTCCTAAATATTTTATTCTTTCAGTTCTGTCAATTGTTTTACAGGTGCAGTTAGTTTGTCTATGTCCACAAGTATGCAAAATAATGGATGTGTTTTTTGGCTGTCCAGAAATCGTTGGGCTAAAAGTTAGATATTTGGTCTTTGTAATGTTAAGCGTCAGTAAATTGTTGTTGAGCCATGTGTGTACTCTATCGACACCTTCCTGTGCCTTAGCTATAGCCTCGTCCCAGGATTCGCCAGAAAAATAGAGTACTGTATCGTCAGCAAATGACACCAAGGATCCATTAAATTCTATGTTACACAGATCATTTATATAAATCAGAAATAGAATGGGTCCGAGAACTGTGCCTTGAGGGACTCCGAATTTGATAAATCGACGATCACTGCTTACTCCATTTACCACCGAAACCTGAGACCTACCCGTGAGATAACTCACAAACCATTTAAGAACTATTCCTCGAATACCAATGTTAAACAGTTTCTGGATAAGAATTTTATGGGAAACCGTGTCGAAAGCTTTTGTCAAATCTAGGAAGATCGCTAAACTTTTCTTGTTGTTGTCAATGTCTGTTACTATTTGAGTCGTTAACTGAATTATTGCGTCATTTGTTCCTAAATTTTCTCTAAATCCGTATTGGTTTTGAGATAGGATTTTGTTTACGTCAAGGTATTTGATGAGCCGTCTTTTTATTGCTTTTTCTAGGATTTTACTAATGGTGTTTAATAGTGAAATTGGTCTATAGTTTGTCAGTTTTGTTTTGTCACCTGTTTTAAATATTGGACTTACTTTCGATTCTTTAAAATGGTCTGGTACTCGTCCGTCTGTTATACTTTTATTGAATATGTGAGCTAAGGGAATGGATATATTGCGCTTTATGTCTTTTAGTAATTTCGTCCGTAATGTGTCAGGTCCAGGCGCACTGTTTGTCTTTAGTTCATCGATTAGTTCAGCAATTTCCATTGGTGTAACAGGTGTTAGGAACATAGAGTTTGGGTACATGTGATTGTCAGGATGTCTAATGGAGTCAGTTAATTTGTCTTCGGTGGTTTGCATTACGTCTAATATTTTATCTGCCAATTGGTCACCTACGTCTACAAAAAATGCATTAAACGCGTTTGCTGCCGCTTTAGGATCATCGCCTGCGTTGATTTTGTTGTCTGGTGTGTGTATTTCTTGTATTGTGTTAGATTGGTTTGCCTGTGTATGTGTTATTTCTTTAATAATATTCCACGTTTTCTGCATGTTACCAGAGTTTATTTTTATTTGTTCGCTGTAGTACTTTACCTTAGACGTTTTGATTAATTTGTTACATATATTTTTATATCTGTGGTAGTAGTTTTTCAGTATAGTATTATTTGGAAATCTAGTGGTCTGTTTGTGTAACTTGTTGCGTCTGTGTATTGAGTGTAGTATTCCAGGTGTGATCCAGGGCTTAAGTGCAATATGTTTGTGTGGTAATGACTGTGTGTGTGTACATGTCGTAATATGGTGTTGTAGTGTGTTAATAAAGTTATTTGTCGCTGCGTTTACATCTTCTGTATTTAAAGTTTCAGTCCATGTTTCTTGTTCCAAAATTTCGTTCAAGTGTTGTGTGTGTATTTTTTGTACGGTGCTGTGTTTGTGTAAGTTTTTATTATTGCTAGGCGATGTTGCTATTTCTGAGAATAATATGGTAGCGTAATGATCAGTTATATTTGATTCAAAAACAGCAGCTCGTGCCGGTTTCCTTGTCTTTATCATAACGTGATCAATGCATGTTATTGTATCAGCAGTTACCCTAGTCGGTTTCTTAATGGCTGGTAATAGTCTGTATTCCGTCAACATGTCCATGTAGTCGTCAGCTTGTGGGTGTTTGTTGTTGTCCAAAATATTTATGTTTAAGCCACCCACCATGCCAATGTCACCTCCATTTATGTTATGTCATAAAATATTATTTATAAATTATTCTTTATTTTACCTGTGTAGTTTTAAGACAACTATCGAGTAATTTGCTAACTTCATAGTCAAAGTTAATAGAATGGCTGACTTGGTACTTTTCAGGATCTCAAAACTTTTTACGTGTTGCGAGACTTGGCATTTTTTTTCTTTACAAGAATATTTTTGATGGGATCTCAGTTCTTTTTGTAAGGTTGGAAAGGGAAAATCACAATTACCTATTTGAATTTTCTCGTTACTTGTACGCGAAACCTAGTCTGCATACCAAATTTCAGCTTTCTCTGACTACGGACTTAGCCTATAATAATAGAAATATGCACCACCCCCTTTTAGGGGTTGGAGGGAAAAACATAGATTTGTTAATTTTCTCGTTACTTGTACGCGAAGCCCAGCCTGCATACCAAATTTCAGCTTTCTCTGACTAAGGACCGATAGAAATCTGCAACACCCCCTTTTAGGGGTTGTAGGGGGAAGATCACACATGTTTGAATTTCCTCGTTACTTGTAGCGAAACCTAGCCTGCATACCAAATTTCAGCTTTCTCTGACTACGGACTTAGCCTATAATAATAGAAATATGCACCACCCCCTTTTAGGGGTTGGAGGGGGAAAAACACAGATATTGGAATTTTCTCGTTACTTGCACGTGAAACGCAGCCTGCATACCAAATTTCAGCTTTCTAGGACTACTGGAAGTGCCCTAGCTTCTTGATGATCGCTATGTCAGTGAGTGAGTGACAAAATAGGCAAATTTTGAGGGTTGAAATTTTCTGAACTATATTTATTAGAAACTTGTAATTTGGGGAGTTAGTTAAGACCGTTAGGTACATTCTCCAGCGAAATTTTCAGCCTTCTACTTGCATTTGTAACATAGATATAGAAAGTTGAAAAGTGCCTTGAGTTGCTTCGAGAAAAGGTATACACGGTAGCGGCCGTCTGTTGTTTGCTCGACTTGGCGGGGGCCACTGCCGTGGCCCCAGATCCTCTTTAAAACATTACATAGTGGAAGAATCGTTTAAATCAAAAAAAGTGGTAACATTTTGTGGTTATTGCGAATATTGTTTGCAAACTTCAAATTCGGATTGATCACCCCAAAAAACATATAGAACCGCAGAGAAACCGACTACTTGAATAAAATTACTATACTACGCAGATACTTTTTAACCGACTTCATATGTTATTAAATTGGCGCAGACCTCAAAATTTTATTATTTTCCTCTTTTTAGTGACTTTTTTGAAGGAGGTTTTTTTTTTGTTAAAAAGTTTTTTATTTCGCACAATCACAGTGTAGTGATCAGTTGGGTATATAAAATAGCACCGAGATAGATGAGACCGACGGCCCATATGGAAGGTGACATCCAATAGGGGACGAATCCCCCTCGGGCGGTGACTTGATGGCAGCACGCCATAGTATCATGTGGCAGCACTGTAAGGTGGAAAAATAGTCAGTGGCCATTATGTCCACCGTGGCCGCTATACCCACCCTTCCCGATATCAGAATCAAAATAGGATCTATTTTGTGAATTATCGGAATCGAATATAAAATGTTGGTCTTATTTTGAGATAAACATCATTGAATTTTCACGTTTATTCAGTAAAATAGAAACATAACACAACCCGACTGATAAAAAAACACGATTATGTGATGCATTACAGAAAAACAATAGTCATGTGCGGAGGGGATCGACGGCATCGAAGTTCAACATCCGTTATAATTTTTTCGGATACGAATACGGAATCGTATGTGAAAAAGTATCAGATTATTCGTAGTTTCGGAATCGGAGCTCCATAACATCCCTGGTAGTAGGTAAACTATTTCGAATTTGTATGCATGTTGGATTTGGAATTAGACTGGAACCTAGAAAAGGGGCATGACTATGACCAGTGGCGGACTTTCCATAAGGCCGACTAGGCCCAGGCCTAGAGCGGCCAAATATTAGGGGCGGCCAATCTGCTCCGGCGGTAGCGAGAGCCCGCTATTTAGCTCAAGCACGTGAGGGGCGCGGCGAGCACAATTATTTGTGTTTAACGATATTCACGTCATCTGTTTATACCCGCAATACAGACATACCCATTTTTATGAATGGTAGATGTCGCTTTAAAATGGCGAACATATAAATGATGGAAAGAGCGAAGACGTTTCGTTTTAGCTCGACTGTTTGTCATTTAGTTCTATGTACTGGTTTGTCCATTTGTTTCGCGATTATGTGCTATTTTAACGAAATTTTAGATGGATTTTTTTGACCAATCCTGAACCACAGTTTTGTAGTCAAAACGTCCTCGTAAGTTGAGGATAGTTAAAAAGTTCATAAATGCAGAAAATGTTGAGAAAACAAGCAAATATTAAATTATTTTGTTCATATTTTTGTCAATAATTGGAATAATAAGTTGAAAAAATGACAAAGCCAAACTGGCAGCGTCGAACCAACCACTCCCTGTAGCTCTGGTTTATATACAGAATGACCAGGAAACCTGACCATGACCTCAGTAAAAACCTCGAGGTTTTCGAATTATTTAAAAACTTATTTACACGTGTTGTGCTCTCAAAAACTTGCTTATTTCATTTAGATTCCAAAATGGTATTTAAAACACCTACATTATTTTTTGGAATTAAGTTATAATTACCAACTATTCGAATCTTACTCAGTTTCATGGTCAGTGGCAAGCGTTTTTAAAATTTTCAGTTTAAATATCTGAAAACCGTGAGGTTTTCCTAGGGTTATGTTTTGCTATTTTGATAGCATCGGTTAGAATCTTACAGAAGATGTCCTATAGGCACCCTATGTACTTATGGAATGCCGGTTGGACGTTGGTGACCAGGTCTCCGATATTACGTTACGTTACGACCATATTTGTTATTTACAAATCTATTAATAAACATTTCCTTAAATAATGATAAATCAATTACAGAGAATTTTCAGATAATAAATTATATTTGTTATCGCTGATTAAAAACAATATTTAAGTATCTTTGGTTCAATCATCTCGCATAAGTCATTTAATATCGTAAGTTAGTCATTCCCCGATCCTATCAAGTTTTAAAATCTATTGATAACTAACCGATGAGTCGAATTTTCATAGTAAAATGTATAATCAAAATCACAGTAAAACAACAGAATGTTCGAATAACAATAATAATTAAATAGATAATTCATAGGTCTTTGGAATAGTTGTTATTAATTAATGATTTAATTTAATTTTCATACAACTATTCCACAGACCTGTGAATTATTTATTTAATTAACAATAAAAAATGGTGGAACCTTTGGTGTAAAGATACGAAATGTTACAATTACCACAAAACACCAAACCATAACAAACACTCTCGACGTACGTTTCGCCAACCAAGTTGGCATCATCAGGAGATGATTAAATAAATAATCATCTCCTGATGATGCCAACTTGGTTGGCGAAACGTACGTCGAGAGTGTTTGTTATGGTTTGGTGTTTTGTGGTAATTGTAACATTTCGTATTTTATTAATTGTTGAAAAATGGATATAAACCAGCTTAATTTAATAATAATAATAATAAAACTTCGGGTCTCCGTACCAAACCCCGCTCACAACATAGTGTGTTTGCTGATACAGGCCTTGTGGACTTAAGTTTGTTTTTGGACAAAATAAAAACCCCTTAATACATCCCTTAAAATATATTTTTTTAATTTAAATATTATTATCAATGCAACCTCTGTACCAAATTAAATACACCCTTCAGTAAGTAAATCACAATCCGTATAAACTAGTGTTAAAATTTGTAAGTCCGGTCCTGTCGTGCCGATTTTGTTAAAATTTTAGCAACACATTTTAATCTCTACTAAAGGGTCAAACTGCAATTTTGAAACAATTCTGAGATTTTCTGAGAAATTTTGGTCCGACCCCTAGGTCCCGCCATTCGACCGACGCCAATAGTGTATGTGCCATATGGCAAAAATGCTTTATTTGAAAATCCGTATTAGATATAAATAGCGTCAGAAATTGCAGGTTGTGTTTTACAGACATTTTGAAATATTGTAAAAGTTATACAGTTGATTTTCAAAGCACAGAAAAGCCTCATCCGTATTCTGGCAAGCCTTAAAAGGCAGAGTCGTGCAGATGATTCTTTATGGGCCATGGGCTCATCATACTGCCTTGCGTTTACATTTATGAAAGTGTTTGTTTTGTAAAAGAAAATTTAAATTATTTTACTGATAACCAAATGTTATTCAAATATCGCGCCAGATCAATGTTAAGTAAGTACTTTTGAAAAAAGTACGCTTTAAAATTCTATTAAATGATATAAACATTTATCAGAAGAAACCAACCAATTAATCATTGTTCATTCTAGCTTTCAACTAAGCTCATTTTATGATTGATGTATGTGGTAAAATTTGTCTTTTTCGATATTTCAGTTCTTTTTTTTATTAATTGTCAGCATTTAACTAGGATATCATGATTAGATTTTGAAAAAAAATTATCCAGCCGATGCTCAGATATTTATGCTCTCAAGGTCACGTATTAGCATTTGGAAAAAATAAATTCTAGATGATAACATTTGCAGACAACGCGATCAAACAATAAATATACAGGGTGGTGACCGTGACTGCTGCACATAGGGATTTAACGCGTAAAATCAAACTTTCGCGATTTATTGCTTCCTTAATTATTTTAGGAAAAATATTTTCAAATAAAACTTTTAGAACATAAAATTCTGCATGTAAATCATTAAACAAAATTAATTTTGCATGTAACGGCAGAAATTTGATATGAAAATGTCAAAATTACCTCAAAAACAGATAGCAAAATGACGACGTTTTAGCTGTCAGAATAATTTTTAATCATTTTGTTCAAGTTCCATGGCTATCGTTATCTGTTTTTGAGGCAATTTTGAATTAGGGAAGCAGGAAATCGCCAAAGTTTGATTTTACGGGTTAAATCCCTATGTGCAACAGTCACGGTCACCACCCTGTATATTATTAACTAGCACTATTGTGTTTTATTAATCTTAATTTTAGCGTTGGATCTAAAGCAGGCTTGTACTCTCAAAAAAAATATCCAACAAAATCCACTTAACTCTTACATATATAGATACAATATGACAACCCAACTGACGCGTAGTTATTTATTAAAAAAATTGTAACAGACAAATGTACGCAGAATCGTTCTTCTAAACGCATAAATATACCTACCATCTCCGCCGCCGCCGCGTCGTGGGTAAAAATAATTAAATATTCTTCATCCGTTTATCGATTAATTATTGTCACAAAGAGTGGAAATTGTTTTTTTTTTCTAAATGTTTGTTGTTTCAATATTACGTATTTTCAACTTTTTCAGCTACCTACATTATAATTTTAATAAATGTTCTACTGTACTATGAACACTTTTTTTAGATAATTGGAATAAGATGTATAATTATATTACAATTAATGATATTTTGGTGATTATTTCATTAAATATAGGTATATATATTGACGGCACCGTTAACTCAACTGATTGTAAACAGTGTGAGAAATACCTACATTAAAATTTAGTTTATAATTTAATATTTATATTATTGAATTTTCTATTTCGTCTTTTGTATGTAAAAATGAAAGCGTTAAAATGTGTAATATTTTTCATACACATTTTGATCTGTGTAACGAGTTGTGTAAGTTGGTCTGAAGAATCGATAATATCAAATGATTTATTTTATAAAATTGCAAAATTTTATACTTTGAAATCCGACGATATTTTAAATGGAACATGTGGGGAGCAAACTGAACAGTATTTCTTAGGACTTATGACACAGCCTCCAGAAATGTGGGCTTACAAAAGTACATAATTCAATTTTTTTTAATTTAAATATAATATCTTCATTATTAAATCAGTGAAATAATATTGATGTACTTTCAGTGTTCGATGCATCATCGAAATTGCAATCGGGTCTTTTGGCTGGCAACACCAGAGATCTGGGTGCGTTTGACCAATGCTTAAGCATTGAAAACATTGTCTCAAATAATGTTACGATTAGCGGCAAACACTGTTACGCCAGGCTGGCTGTTAACCTGGATGCATTTAAAAATAAAAACGAGACTAGTTTCACAGAAAAAGAAAAAGATGCCTTGGCTTTTCTAAATTTACTGGGCGCTCCAATCAATGTGAGTTGATATCAAAACTATATTTGTCTAATTAATTTTTGACGTAAAACTACGTATTTCCTGGCGGTACATAGGGGATAAAATGATGCGTTACAAAAATGTGTGACAGGTTAATTACCATAGTTACGCCATAGTTTGTTTGTGTTTTGTACCATGTATGTCATGTTAATAATTTTTTGAAACTATAGAAGTAGGTATAGTTCTTTGACTTCGGTTGCAGCACAATCGTAATTACTGTACCCCTTGTCATTTTTACAAGCTTTTATTTAAGTTGCAATGTATGTTAGTTTGTTAGTTAGTTAGTTAGGTAGTTAGTTTGTGTGTTTGTTTAGGTCAAAACTTGCAAGTCAATTTTGAACGACTTCCACGTATCCGATCGATTTGAAATTTTGTACACATATGTATTCCCGATGATAATACATGAATAAATCGTTTTTAGAAATAAATTCAACCCCTAAGGGGTTCCAACGGGGATGTGGGTTTTTTTTGACTAATCAACGTCCAGGCCAAATCGCCGAAGCTAGAAACTTGAAATTTGGACAGTTGGTTCCTTTTCTGACGTAAGCATCCACTAAGAAAGGATTTTTCGAAATTCAACCCCTACGGGTGTTAAAAGGGGGTAAAATTTTGAAAGACTAAAATGGACAAAATGATTATTAGTAAAAAAAACTTTTTAGAGACACGCTTTTATTTAAATGCACTAAAAAGGAAAAAATCATTTATAATAATTTAGGTTTATAATTATAAAAGCGTGGGTCGTGACTAATAAACTATCATAGAGTTCACAACCCACGCTTTTATAATTATGAACCTAAATTATTAAAAATTATTTTTTCCTTTTTAGTGCATTTAAATAAAATCTTGTCTCTAAAAAGTTTTTTTTACTAATATTTATTATTTAACACTTTTTACGTCAATTTTATAGAAAATGGGAATTGAAAATGAAATGCAAACGCGCAATGCAGAAGCAGGAATTTTAATTTTTTTTGGAATGAAATGGTCGATATGCGTTCCAGACGCATGTTCTGCAGAAAAAATTCAGCAATATGTTCAAACAAATTTGTTTGGAGAAAACAGTACAATTAATTTCCTGCTCGATGAATCGAACTGTCAAACTCCAGAAACTATAAAACCGAAACTAAGAACTGGCGATTGGATTTTTGTGTGTGTATCCAGTATTTTCTACAAAATTGTGTATAGTATAGATTTCAAATGTTACTCACACCGTCATTTGTTTTTTCAGAGGATTTCTAATTGCTATTTTATTTTCTTTGGTGCTAAGTACAGTATATGACATTTATTTGCAAACAATGGAAACACGTAAGTATATTCGTTATATCTGTTGACTATAACGCGTAATGTTAGCACAAAAATATTGCTATTCCAGCTACTACGATGTTTCGTACACACCATGATAACAAATAATATACGGAGTACAAAAATCCGGCAAGACACAGTCTGTGTCCGAAATTTTTAATTATTAATTATTAATTTTAAAGTTGAACAAAATGACATTTTTTATAACATTACCCGTAACCGTCTACCGAACTAAAACGCGCGAAAAAGTTACCTCGTGGCGTCACCCGTCGCCTTGAAAACTCACTGCTAAAATGTGAAGTCCTATTCAAACGCTATATTTACTGTTCTGTACCGAATTTCAAATTGAAATTTGAAGATTTTATAGAGCAATGAATGATCTATACGGCATGTTTTTTATCCAATATTAATATTTTGATAATGTTTTATATTACACGTTGGAAGTACAATAGAGATTTTGTAAAAATTACATGTATTTTCCGATGCTTGCTCCAAATATCTTCTATAGCAAATAAAATGCGTCTAGGAATTCATAGAAAATTTATTGCTCTAAATTCTAAACGATGCTTTCTGTCCGATCTCGATGACGTGATAAATTTTGAAGTTATGGTATTTATATTGAAGCTCATTTTTCATATAACTGAAGACTTCTTTGCGCACACTGAGCTGAAATTATTATTTTTATCTAAAATAATTATTAGATACATTATATTATTATCATATTAACATCCAATTGTAATGTTTAAAAAATTTATTCCTACAATAAATAAGACATTTATTTAAAAAGAAGTCTTCAGTTATGAAAAATGAACCTCAATTTTATAACTTGAAAATGGATCGTCAATTTCTATACTATATAGCTTGAAAATCGATCACGCTACCGTGATCGGACTTTATAGCCCAGGATCTGATCCTATCCTATAAAACTATCTATTATCTATGATCTGATCGTACAAAAGTCTTACTCTTACCGGACAACACTACTTTTTTTTAATTTAACGGATGAAATTATGATGAACAACAAATCGGAGGCTAACTAATTCAATTTTTTATCATTTTTTGTTGTTAGTATCTCGAGTACGGCTCAACACTATCTTAATGCAATTTTTACAGATTAGAGATAATCGTCTGCCTTGCAGACCTCTCCAAATGGATAAATATGTTCAATATGAGATCTTCCAGATACGACAATCTATATATATAAAACAGTTCCGTTACTGACTGACTGACTGACTGATTGACTGACAGACAACGCCCAGGTCAAACCGCTGAAGATATAAACTTGAAATTTGGACAGTAGGTTCCTTTTGTGACGTAGGCACCCACTAAGAAAGGATTTTTTGAAATTCAGCCCCTAAGGGGGTTAAATAGGGGATGCAAGTTTGTATGGAAGTTCGTCATTTTTAAAGTTAGAAGCATGACATTTTGCACAAGAATTCCTTATATTACGTAAGTGAGCAGTAAGAAAGGATTTTTAAAAATTCATCCCCTAAGGGGGTTAAATAGAGGATGAAAGTTTGTATGGAAGTTCGTAATTTTTTAAGTTAGAAGCATGAAATTTTGCACAGGAGCTCCTTATATAACGTAGATGAGTAATAAGAAAGGATTTTTGAAAATTCATCCCTTACAGGGGTTAAATAGGGGATGAAAGTTTGTATGGAAGTTCATCATTTTTGAAGTTAGAAGCATGAAATTTTGCACAGAAGTTCCTTATATAACGTAGGTTTTTATAACGTAGGTGAGCAATAATGCGAAGCGAGTGAATAATGTATTATTAATATTCGAGTGAACGAGCGAAACGAGTGAGTAATGTATATTAATAAAATTCGAGCGAACAAGCGAAGCGAGTAAGTATTGTATTATCAATATTCAAACGAACGAGCGAAGCGAGTGAGTAATGTATAATTAATATTCAAACGAACGAGCGAAGCGAGTGTGTAATGTATTAATAAAATTCGAGCGAACGAGCGAAGCGAGTGAGTAATATATTAATAAAATCCGAGCGAACGAACGAAGCGAGTGAGTAATGTATTAATAAAATCCGAGCGAAGCGAGTGGGTTATGTATTATAAAATTCGAGCGAATAAACACCACCAGCCCGGCTTCGCTTCGCAGGAGGAGAATTTCTCGCGAGGGGATAATAGAATAGAATAGAATAGAAATAATCTTTATTGAAAACCTATAAAAAGGTGTAATAGCGTCATACAGAATAAAGATATACAATTAATAAATTAAAAGTATTAAATAAAATAGTTGGACAGATTTGTCTTAGAATTGAAAAATTGAAAAATACGTGGGCGAAGCCACGGGTAACGGCTAGTTATAAATAATTGATATTTCTCTATGATGTGCACAAATTTCATCAAGTAGTGTTGAGCCGTATTCGAGATACTGACAACAAAAAATGACAAAAAAGATTGAATTAGTCTGCCACCGATTTGATGTTTTTCATCATCTCGTATTATCTGTTAAAATCAGTAATAAAATTTTAGTGGTATTGTACAATTGAGATGTAGGTACGGTCAGATTTTGGACTATTAGGTATTTTTAGCGAGCGTCCCTCTGTTGTCGAGCGTCTATAATCCACAATTCAATTCAATTGAGCGAGCGTCGAAAAAACAATTTTCAATAAAACTCTATGATACTTTCAACTTTGATTCCTTGTAATATAAAAAGTTTTCAAGATATTAATATCGGATGAACACTATGTTTTAGGACATTCTATACTCTATAAAATTGTGAAAATTCAATTTGAAATTCGGTAAAGAATATCAGAACTCCACATTTTTGCCGTGCATTTCCAAGGTGATCGAGTGACGCCTCGAAGTAACTTTTCCGTGCGCTCTATTTCTTTCTTTTTGGTACTGAAACTCAGAGGTATAGGGTTTTCCAATTTGGGCGGGTCGATTTTGAAATATAATAAAACAAGCTGTGTGTGAGGTATTAACGAAATTCTTTATTTATTTGAAAGACCCATGTATGCCATTATGTATGAAATATGACATCGTTCAAATGTCCGCCGCGCCGATTGACATTCTGCATGAACGATTTGAGGGTATGGTTATCTCTGGCTGAGGTGACGTGAATTGGCCACCAAGGTCGTGCGATTTGACCCCGCTATACTTTTTCTTGTGGGGTTTTCTGAAGTCGCAGGTCTATGCCAATAAGCCGCAATCGACCGATGCCCTCAATGTCAACATAACCCAGGCCATCGCTCAAATTCAGCCGGATCTATGCGGCAGAGTCATTGAAAATTGGACCTCTCGGATCCGTGCCACCGTGCGAAGCCGCGGCGGACATTTGAACGATGTCATATTTCATACATAATGGCATACATGGGCTTTTCAAATAAATAAAGAATTTCGTTAATATCTTACTCACAGCTTGTTTTATTCCATTTCAACATCGAGCCGCCCAAATTGGAAAACCCTTTATTAGAGAAAAATGCTTTTGACCGCCATTTTTAAGATAGCTGCTGAAATATTTTGGACACAGCTTGTGTCTCGGCAATTTTTTTGTACCTCGCATGTTAACAAGTGTATTCTTTCATGCTGGTTACTGGCAGTCAGAATAATCAATTCTTTCACTGTTTGGATCCAACATAACCCACTATATCTACTAGTCAAAATGGAAGTACAAAGAAAACAATATTAATTTTTTTTATCGTTGCAGGAGCAATGCATCCAATTTTACAGACATTTTCGGTACTTACAAACGGTAAGCGCTTGATAGCAGTAAATAAAAGTCCCGAACAGTTGCCTTGTATACATGGAATGCGCTGGTTTAGTATGATGTGGGTTGTACTGGGTCACCGATACTCTGTTACAGCATTTGAACCAAACGTCAATGCGTTTTATGTTTTGGAAGTACGTAGAAAGTTCAATTTATGACAAAATGTATTATGTTATTGAAAAATATTATTTTTTTATTTTTAGTGGCAACGAAAGTTCCTAAGTCAACTTCAATTCGGAAGTACCGTATCCGTCGACACTTTCTTCATGCTAAGCGGCTGTTTACTGATGTATGGTTTCCTGAAATCAATGACCAAAAAAATCCCTTTCAACATTCCATTGTTTTATTTGCATCGATATCTTCGGTTGGTACACAGTCTATTAGGTATATATTTTTTGTTTTACAACAATCAGTTTTAAATCCGAGGAAACATTTTTTATAGATTAACACCGGCTCTGGCAGTGCTTTTAGCATTTTATGTAACAATTTTACAATACATGGGATCCGGTCCAAGATGGCCATCAATATTAAAGAGTCCTAAAGACAGCTGTGAGAAAGATTGGTGGAAAATTTTACTTTACATTCAAAATTACGAAGCTGACTATAGAGAACAGCCAATGACAGGTGTAAGTATCTAAATTATTTAGATTATAAAATCGTTAGTAATGTTAAAGTAAAAATCAGATTTATCATTTTGTAAATATTGTAAAAAGAAAGGGCATTGGGTTATCACTTGTAAAAAGTGGATTGCGGACGGACGACCACCGAAAAAGAAGACAGAGTTCGCTCCTCAAAGTAACGCCCTTGACACCAATATAGCTCTAGTTTCCAATAGTGAAGATCTTTGTATGGCCAAAATAAATTCGACAGGGTGATGGATTGACAACGGAGCCACAAAGCATGTGGCCAATAGTCTAGATCAATTCAACGAACTCAGGAAATTTCAGAAACCCTGTATTATCAACGCTGCTGGGAAGGATACTCTCAAGGCCGATGGGAAAGCAACTATTCATGTTTTGTCATTTACAAAGGACAACATTTTGAGAATGACGTTTGATTCGTCCCAAAAAGTTCAAGGAATTTATTTTCTGTTTTATCAAGGAACTTTTAATTCCAAGAAAAGCCAGAAGAATATCACGAGAAAGTCAAGTTACCAATCAGAAATGTCGAACAAGAAAATCGGAATTAGGCTGGAGGAGAACAACATTTGAAGATCGACGCAAAAGAAAAGCTTGAATCCAAAGAAAGCCTGAAAAACGATAAAGAATATAAAACTGAAGACGAGTCGGACACAGAAAAAGAAGACAATTCAATCAAGAAACCAAAATATATTGAAGATTTCGCTCTAGTAGTTGAGGAATTCATTAACATCACTGAAGATCTTGAAACTTTCGAAGATGCTCTGAAAAGTGAGGACAATATTCAGTGGAAAAAAGCCATGGATTACGAACTGCCCTCGTTGAAAGAAAATCAGACTTGGAATTTGACAGACCTTCCTCCAGGAGCGAAGGCAATCCCTTACAAGTGGGTTTTCCGACTGAAAAAGAATCCTGACGACACACTTGACAAATACAAAGCAAGATTAGTGGCCAAGGGATTTAGTCAACGTCACGGCATAGACTACAGCGAAACTTTCAGTCCAGTGGCGTAATTGGGAACGATCCGTTCAATTCTTAGTATCGCAGCAAGCGAGAAAATGCATCTAAAACAGTTTGATGTGTCAACAGCCTTTTTATATGGAGAACTTAAAAGAAATAGTGTTTATGAAGCACCTCCAAGGTTACGAAGATGGATCCGACAAGGTTTGCGAACTCAAG
This sequence comes from Mongoloraphidia duomilia, assembly GCA_039654895.1. Classification (NCBI taxonomy): domain Eukaryota; kingdom Metazoa; phylum Arthropoda; class Insecta; order Raphidioptera; family Raphidiidae; genus Mongoloraphidia; species Mongoloraphidia duomilia. The sequence continues at coordinate 21,418,654 of CM077521.1, read as the reverse complement.
AGGAGTCTTTATTGACTCAAGCAAGCACCAAGATGTTGGAACAAGCGTCTCGGTAATTTTCTTCGAAGACTTGGATTCAAGGCCAGTGATGCTGATCCATGTCTATACGTCAAAGAGAAAGGTTGCAAAAAGCTTGTACTTGTGAATTTGATCTACGTGGATGACTGCTTAGTTGCAGCGAAGGGATGCTTGGTGTTCAACAAATCTCCACGGTACAACAAACACCAGACATCATGATGAAGGCGTTGCCCAGAACACGCCTGAAGATTTTATGTGTGAAAATGGGTCTTACGTAAAGAGAAAATGAAGAAACAATTGTTAGTGTTGTTTTCATGTCATTTCATTTTGTTGTTTTTTTTGTTTTGAAAAACTTTCAACTTTAAATTAACAAGGGAAAGTGTTAAAGTAAATATCAGATGTATCGTTCTGTCAAGTTAAAGTTTAGGAATATTAATGTATCACACAATATCAGTACCATGCTACATAGAAATCAAAAAACAAGATAACAGTAGATATAAATAGAAGTGAAAAATTATTGTACGCGAACGCAACATAATTTTTAATGTAGGTACCTACTTATAAAAGATAAATAAAAAACATCTTTATACGAAGTGCGTTTATGCGTTAATGTTCCCAACAAAAGTTATCAACACATGTTATTACATTTTTTGGGTTTAAATTTATTTTTGTGGATAACATTGTTAGAAACACGTGTTTCTAACAATGTTATCTTTGGTCTGGACAAGGCTTAAGTAATACTACAATAAGTAACAATTTTGTTAATGAAATATTCCTTTTCAATTGTTTCCAGTGTGTAGGACAGGCATGGTATCTAGCAGTTGACATGCAGTTGTATTGGCTCTCGCCTCTAATTCTTCTTCCAGTTTGGTATTACAAACGGTTTGCTCGGGCAATACTAGCTACATTAGTAATCATATTCACATTGGTCCCTACAATCATTGCATATCGGTACAAATTAAAGATGTGGGGCGTTGAAGGAGAAGATACCAAGTACGTAACCTACTTTTGAATAAAATTATAATTAATTTATTTTTGTTGTAATTTTTTTTCTTGAGGGTATTTTGTATCACACTTAAACAGGAGATAGTACTACATTATGTAATAGGGCGGAAAGTTGGCGATTGCGAACGAGTGTTATGTTTGTCCGTCAGAGCGCACCGAGGACGGCAATCACACGAGTCTCAATCGCCAACAACCGCCCGAGTTACACACAATAGTACTTTTTGTAATCCGAAAAGAATTTCCCAAGGGACGAAAACAATTAACTTTTGATCTGCACATGCGCGACTTTTAATTTTTGTCATTGGCACGCAAAAGTCAAATTTCGTCCCCGAAAACTAGTATGTAATGCTGCACTTTCAATGCACGTATTACAAAAAAGTGTTATATTATGGATTGTTCCTACAGGAATCCAACACCGTCTATGGACATCGAAAGTGTGCTCAGTTAACTTTTTATTGTTCTAACATCCGTCTCACCCAAATCCCTGCTTACTAGTTAGTTGTTCCAACAGATTTCTAAACCGTTTGCTGACAAAGTTTGCGGTTTGTATGCGGATTTTTAATCAGATACGCATGCGCTGTAATTGTGTCAAACTTTGTGTGTGTTTTAAAGACCACCAACAGCTAAGGTTATTTGGGCCTAGCACCAATTCATATTTTCAATTCATTATTTTTTTTTAATAGTAATTTGAAAATCTAATTGACATTTTTACCAGTTCTCGGGCTAGAACCCGGGAACTGGGGACTTGTAATAGAGGAACTGTGTCAAACTTTGCTTGTGCACATGACAGTGGGTTGCACTAGAACTGTCGAAGGTTTAACGGAAGCTTTTAAGGCTCGTTTTAAGGTTACCTGTTTTGTTTGTTTTTTTTGACGTAAGTACTGTAAACACCGCGTCAGTTGTTCCAGCAAACAAATTCGAGACTAGTTTCCAATTAGTCAAATTTAGTGCATGGAAATGTCAAAAACTTGTCGAAGATAAATCCGCAATTGTCTGCAGGGTAAACCTATACTTTGTCTGTTTATTTATTTCGACATTTCTAGCAAACGGCTGAACCAATTTTGATGAGAAAAACACGATCACATTGATACTTTATAAGTATGGGTTAAGAAACAGGGTTCTTATCAAAACTATAACATTGGCACGAACGAATTTGCGGGTAAGATCGATCCAATCATGCAAGCGAAGCCGAACAAATCGAACTATAAGTCTAAGTAGAATTTGTCAATTTGATAGTTACTAATTTAATTTCAATACTTACAGATACGACGTATATTATACGCAAACCCATGCTCGAGCTGGAACATGGTTAGTCGGTTTATGTCTAGGATATGCTCTATTTTACACCCGAGCAAAGAAAATATCTATTAATAAGGTAATTATTTATTCAATAAGGTACTTGCAAGGATTTTTTTAATTATATAGAACGACTATACAGGATGTTCCAGACATGAAATGAAATTCTCTAATCTCTAGGAGATGTCGGTAAATCATCGACGATAAGTAGTCATGTACCTATTTCTATTGTTTGTAAAGTTTAATTGCGTCTATCTCGAAAATTTTATAATGAGAATTAAATTGTCTACAAATTTGTTACTTACCTTTTTTATCGAGAAATGCAAAATACGCATGCAAATTGACAAAAACACAAAAACAAGATGGCGGACAGTTCGCATAAAATTAATTAATGGGCAAAAATATGATTTCTTCATCTACTCCGCGGGGGACACTTAACTGCGTCAAAAGTTTTAATCCGACAGTTACTCATGAAAAAATCTAAAATGGTTGGGCTAACTAGCTGCGCGTCTTATTAAAATAAAAAAGCGAGAATAAAAAGCTCTAACAGGATAGCAAAAAAAAGACCTATAATGATAAAGGTAATCCTATTTATGAAAAAAAGTTAACTGCTGCCTCTCTGACCTATACTGTAATAGAGATTATGGTCGATGAGTTTTCGCCATATTCTTGTAAAAAATGTAAATAATTTCATCCCATTTACGAATATATAGACTCTGATGGGGTTTTCTTCAAAAATAATCGAGATACGGTCCTGGGGAGTCATGTCTGGGAGTTGGGACACTCTTTATACTAATATATCAATTTGAACAAATCTCTAAAATGTGAGAAACATTGAATGATTTGTTGAAGCGCAATAATTAGTTGCTTGCTATTTAAATGCAGCATCAATAATAACTACAATAATAATTTTGATACTAACTCTCGTATCAACAAAGCAACTCTATATTTACTACAAAGTTATTACTATAGATACTTATTACTGACGTTATATGACATACAGGTGGTGACCGTGACTGCTGCACATAGGGATTTAACCCATAAAATCAAACTTTCGCGATTTCCTGCTTCCCTAATTATTTTAGGAAAAATATCTTCAAATAATAGTTTTAGAACATCAAATTCTACATCTATATCATTAAACAAAATTAATTTTACATGCTTTGTAACGGCAGAAATTTGATATGAAAATGTCAAAATTACCTCAAAAACAGATATAGCGATAGCCATGGAACTTGAACAAAATGATGACGTTTTAGCTGTCAGAATTTTCTAATCATTTTGTTGAAGTTCCATGGCTATCGCTATCTGTTTTTGAGGTAATTTTGGCATTTTCATATCAAATTTCTGCCGTTACAAAGCATGCAAAATTAATTTTGTTTAATGATTTAGATGCAGAGTTTTATGTTCTAAAACTTTTATTTGAAGATATTTTTCCTAAAATAATTAGGGAAGCAAGAAATCGCGAAAGTTTGATTTTACGGGCTAAATCCCTATGTGCAGCAGTCACGGTCACCACCCTGTATATTATTTAAATGTTTCTCAGATTTTATAGTTTTGCCCAAATTCGACGTATATTTCTGTTCTGCAAGTACCCTACAGTCAATTATTTATTTTCCATTGTTGCATTTATTTTTATTTTTTTGTTTATTTCAGCTCACTTCAACTGTTTTGTGGATGTTATCCACAATCGTATCTTTATACATCCTGTTTGGGTTGTACCCTGTAGTGCAGGAAGATTATGTATACAAGCGATTGGCCAGTAGTCTGTTTGTAGGGTTGCATAGAGTTGTTTGGTGCATAGCACTTTCGTGGGTAATTTTTGCTTGTGTCCACGGATATGGAGGTCCTGCGAACTGGATATTATCTCTGCCAATGTTCCAAGTATTGGGACGATTTACTTATAGCATGTACTTAACTCATATGATTTTGCAAAGCATGCGCGGTGGTGTTATTAGATCTCCAGGACATTTCTCCAATTTGGATGTGGTAAGATTTTCTTTTAAATTTACATCTCGTAAAATATGTTTAAATTGAAGACTATTCCATGTGCATTTTTGTTACAGTGGTACATCTTTTGGGGAGATTTGTTCTTCTGTTTAATAATATCAGTCGTATGGGTGTTGGCCTTTGAATCTCCTGTTGGTGTTATCAGTAATATTTTATTGGGAGGAGGTAAACATATTTAAAGTTATTTTAAATTACAATTACTTTTAAATGTTAATAACTTCATTTCATTATTGGCAGCTAAAAAACCACGAATGCCTACCGCAAATCCACCAATACAAACTATTGAAGATCAAGACACTATTGTAACCACCGACCAAGAAACAGCTGATATCAATAATAATAATTTCTACAGAAAACGAACATTTACCCCCCAGAATATCTACTATTAAAGAAGATTTAAGCATTGATATCCCTACTGGAAATGAAAATTTAGCTCTCGGTGTAACAGCTGAAAATTTACAACCATCAAGAACTGGACAGGAGCCAACTCCGTACGGTTTTCAGATCCATCACAGAAATATTAACTCAGAAAACAAAGAATAAAAATTCATACTGTCTTGTAGTTACGTTTTTTCTCATTAGTATTTTTAATACAAACAAAATAAAATATAGTTACTTCTTACCACTACACTGTTGTGGTAAGAAGTAACTATATTTTATTTTGTTTTTATTCCAACCACAGTGCTCATATATATTTTTATTTTTAATACGTTTGATATTCGATAAAAAATCATAATCCAACTTTCTTTCAGAAAATTTCCTTTTTTTTAAGATCAATTGATAATTTATTTAAAAAAGTATTTATTTTTGTGCTTAGATATATAATTTTAAGTAGGGGAAGTCGGTGTAATCTGGACCGATATGTAAAATGAATCAGTGAAATATTTTGAAACTAAGACCTCTGGTGACACCACGGAGATTCTATGAACTATCAATATGTAGAGGGTATCAGCAAAACAAACTTTTGTTGGATTTCTTCGTTGTCGGTACAGTTATGTTAAATTTAAGTGCAACGCATGTTATGTTATAAGGTTATGTGACACATAAATGTGGATTTACGCAAAGTGAACAGATATATTTGAAAGGTCAACCTATCACTTTAATTAGCAACTATGTGTATCCACTATTCATACTTACTACTGTAATAGAAAATTTACAAATTTTACGAACAATAAAAGTGTAGGTACCTGGTACAGGTACCTTCACCAAAAATAAAATTTTTATTATTTATTATGTACTTATTGTTTAAATTTTATTATCAGCTATCAGGCTAGTGGAATAAATTAGCCCTTATAGTCCATTGAAATGTTACATTAGGCTTGCATTTTGGGTAGGACAAGATTTTTTTTTCGTTGTGAAGGGGGGGGGGTGTAAATTTAAAATTGAGTTTTCAGGGTCGGCGGTCACTCCATTTAGCCGCCATTTTGAAAAAGGGGTGCTAACAGGTTTTGCACTGTATCTCCGTGACGGTACATCATTAAAAATATTTTATCCGAATAGCCATGACAAAATCATGGCTATTCGGATAAAATATTTTTAATCTAAACTTAATTACAGTTCCTTAATAATTATTTTGTAATTAAAAGCTGCATATTGGTAATTTGCAAACATAAGTATCAGGTAGAGTGTTTAATTATGAACAAATTTTGTATTTGTTTTTTTTCTCTAAAATATATAGGGAAGAATCGGGGACGAAGGAAAATTCATAAACATGAGTTTACATGTAAAATCCCTATTACCCGCCATCAAATCAGCACCCGGTATATAAAAAATTTAGAATTAAGTAATCATTTAATTTTAATAAATTAATGTTTTTTATACTGACAAGTTGAAGTGGCGTCATCGTACACGATGATTATAAACTATATTATTTCTGTTGGAATCAAACCATATATATCGTACACGATGATTATAAACTATATTATTTCTGTTGGAATCAAACCATATATATCGTACGCGATGATTATAAACTATATCATTCATAACTGTCAACCGTGAGGTTCGAGCTTACACCGTGCTTTTTAACATAGACACAGCTTACAATAATTGAATTGTTATAACGGTACGGAACCCCCGTGGTGTGAGTTTTACTCGCACTTGATCGGTTTTTTGACTATTCATAACTATAAAGAGAACGGACAATTGGGTTTTCAATTTTTTTAAACGAGTGTATAGAGAATTGGAATAACTTTCAAATGGGGTACAACATGACCCCTTTTGGTATCTAAAAATGTTGAGGTAATAGTGCCCCTAGCGCCATCTTTGAATAAAGTATTAGATATATAAAAAAAAGTTTCAAAAAAAAATTGTTCCATAGTTAGATATCTAAATATTTGCTTCTTGCTTATTTTCGTGGATATGGAAAGGTATATGGTCAGAAAAAGGGCCCGAAAGTCGTGTGCTTTTGTCGCCTTGGAATTAAACAGCTTTATTTATTATGTTATTTATCGAATTATGAAGATAGTTTATGTGATCACATAAACTATCTTTTAAAGATAAATTTGTATTTCGAAATCGATGTATAATCATATTGTGATTATACATCGATTTTGTCCAAGCTCTTTAACTCAATTCGTTCAAAAGTTAAGATGGGGGGAACACTTTAGAAGCGCATTATAAAAACACTAGCGGACCCGTCCCGGCTTCGCTCGGGTGGTATGAAATTATGATTTAATAGCGGTCACCCATTACTCCGCTCACGTATATTTACTATAGCTGATCCGGCAAACGTTGTTAATAATTTCTAGGAATAATTACATTACTCACTCGCTTCGCTCGTTCGTTTGAATTTTATTAATACAGTACTCACTCGCTTCGCTCGTTCGCTTGAATATTATAAATACACTACTAACTCGCTTCGCTCGTTCGCTTGAATATTATAATTACATTACTCACTCGCTTCGCTCGTTCGTTTAAATTTTATTAATACACTACTCACTCGCTTCGCTCGTTCGCTTGAATATTTTCGCCTACTCGCTCGCTTCGCTCGTTCGCTTGAATATTATATATACACTACTCACTCGCTTCGCTCGTTCGCCATATATGTATTTTTTAAAGCTTAATATAAAAATCGCGATTAAAAATCAGGGGTTGATCGTATAAGAGTGAAAATTTAGAGTTGTATGTATTTTTCAATGCTGAATCATGAAAAAATTAAAACAAAAAATTTTGTCAAAAAAATAAAAAAAAGTTTTTTGGGGTGGACCACCCTTAACATTTAGGGGGATGAAAAATAGATGTTGTCCGATTCTCCACCCTACCCGATAAGCACACAAAATTTCATCAAAATCGGTCCAGCCGTTTCGGAGGAGTTCAATAACGTACACCGCGACACGAGTTGAACATTAATAAATTGCTATTATTTATTAAACAATTGCACTTATGAACATAAAAAATAGATAAAAACCTATTCGCAGACCTAATAAATATATATACGAAATTTCATTAAAATCGGTCCAGCCGTTTCGGAGGAGTTCAAGGACAAACACTGCGACAGAAGAATTTTATATACAGGGTGAGTTCGACCACCCGTATCAGTCGTTTTTTTCGAAAACGGTTAGTCGTAGAGAGTTGTGTCAAAAATTTGTATTATAAAAGCCCTAATAAAGAATCGAATGGTGATAATTTTTTTTTCCGGGAAGGTCGGCTTCCCTATTAGTTTGCTCCAGAATGTCCAGAACTCTGGAATTATAAATGTAACGATAGGTCGAAAGTGGTATTGTTGAAAAGATCTTTAAAAAATAAGCAAGTTTTGTAGGAACATTTTTTTTATTACTGCCACCCCTGTAAATTTCTATAAGTATAAATATAAATTATTATATGTTCAAAACTCCGGAATTTTAGAAAGCACGATAGGTTGAAAGTGGTGCTGTTGAAAAGCTCTTTAAAAAATAGGCAAGTTTTGTAGGAAAAATTATTTAATTACTGCCACCCCTGTTAAGTAACAATCGTTTGAAATTATTAAATCAAATTTTCATAATAACGATCGAAGTCGGCATTAAAAATCTAGCAACCTTAGACATTGTCACAAGTGTTCAAACTGTCTTCCATTTACTCTTTAATACATACTACTGAGCTCTTCTGGTTATACTGTGAGTGTACTTTTTCAGTGTTTAATGATCGATAGATAGGTAACTAGATTTTAAATGCGGACTTTTAAAAAGTTCGTTATTATGATTTATGACATTTTAATTTAGTAGTTTCAAACAAATATTACTTAACAGGGGTGGCAGTAATAAAAAAAAATTTCCTACAAAACTTGCTAATTTTTTAAAGATCTTTTCAACAATGCCACTTTCGACCTATCGTTACATTTATAATTCCGGAGTTCTGGACATTCTGGAGCAAACTAATAGGGAAGCCGACCTTCCCGGAAAAAAAAATTATCACCATTCGATTCTTTATTAGGGCTTGTATAATACAAATTTTTGACACAACTCTCTACGACTAACCGTTTTCGAAAAAAACGACTGATACGGGTGGTCGAACTCACCCTGTATATAGATAACATCTGCAACATCAAGGCCACAAACCACTTAGTACTATAGACGCGTAACGACCATGTTATCACTTAGGACAAAAACTCTGTTGCTCGGAAGGTGAACTAAATTTATTTTGGCGGCAATTCAAATGTGATGTCACTGTTTTTCATACATATGTAATTATAATTTATTGCTTATACATGAGATAAAAGGCAAAACAAACACACAAAATGTATAAAAAAAATTAATTTATTAAAATTACAAGCAATTTAGCATTGTATATAAAATATATAATACATAACTTAATAATAATATTAATATGCTACGTAACAATTTAAAGCAATAAAAAAATAGACCTACATTATATTATATATTTATTTGCTTAGATATTATTACATGTTTTTTAAAAATGTTTTGATTATATTGAGTCGTTTCTTTTAGCACTGCATAGAAAAGCTTTAGAAATAATGTACCTATGTCCAAAAATCGGTGATTTCTCATATCTTTATAAAATTACAAAATTACATCTGTCAAAAATGATAAAATAATGATTTTAACTTTAATTTGTGTATAAAGTCCACGAATACCTAAAAAACTAATGTGAAAAATACAAATTTTTTTAAAAATAAATTTTACATATAAAAAATCTTTGGAATGGCTGATAAAATTGTTTTTTTCTCTTCAAAAAATTATATTATTATCGATTTAATTAAAAATTTAGCATTCACATAATATTATAAAGACTCGACAATTTTGAAATAACATAGCAAAATAGCAATCATTTCAAAGATCTTTTTTTTCGAGAATCTTTAAAAAAATATTTCAGCTTATTCTGCTTTGTGTGATTTTAAAATCACTGGTATACGTTTTATTGAGATTCTTTCTTTTTGTATTTATTTTTTTACTTGAACTCATACACTATAGTCTGTAACACCAGATAATAGTCTACACATACGATTTTAATAAACTCGCGAAAATACAAAATGAAACACACAAAAATACAATTTTAATAAGCTCACGAAAACACAAAACGATATAAAATAAACAGGTCTCTAACCATAGAGAAGACACACACCAAACGTAAATCACTAAAATATTCCTAAAGGTGAAGATAACGCAGTTTTCTGCAAGACAAAAATAAACAAAAACTATTCGACGCGACATCTCTTGACCGGAAGGTAGAGTTAAGTACTGAAACAAATTGCTTCCATTTAGGAGAAACGTCTATAATACTAAGTGGTTTGTGATCAAGGCGTCCCACCAGGCACCAGTGCAGCTGTCGATCTTTCGGAGTAGCATCAAAGAAACATTACGCGCTCATATTAGAGCATCCGCGTCTCAACGATAAGAATAAATAATAATTGTTAGTTGAATGGACAAAACAAGTCAATATTTTATAAAGTCGTTTTGTCTTCTGTTCGTCTCACTTTCACATCGGGCACCCAGGCTATAATCTCCTCCCTTGTGGGGGATATGGGCTGTTGTGATTTTCTGCTACAAATGCCTCAAATCCCTGATCTTCTTTGCGTACAGTTTGTCACGTGACCTCGAAAAAAGAAGTCCAGTGGTGGAAATCTAGTGTTTAAAACGTGGCGAACAGCAAGGCTATAGTGGGGTGGGGCGCCGTTTTTTGGAATAAAACTGGTCCTACTTCAACTTCACTTTTCTATTTGCGGAAGTACAAATTTTCTAACACGTCACAGTAAATTACACCGTTGGTTGCTAGTCTTTTCGGCAAAGAAGAAGAGAACACACTGGGAATTTTGTGCGTCACGAAACTTTTAGTTTGTCTACCAATATACGGGTTAACTTTTTAACATTTTGATTATTTTAACCGAAAATACATTTTAAAATTTGTCAGTTCTTTTTCGATGACCCTGTAAATATTTCATTTTTGGGGTTGAGAAAAGCCAACTTCTTTATATGTCATTGCCATGATTCGTTTATTAGAAACTCTCAGTTCCCAGGTTCTTATCCAAGAACTGGTAAAATCAATTGAATTTTCAATTTATTAATACAATTGTTGATGAATAAGTTATTATTTTAATTTATAAACATTTTTCTATTCATTTCAACAAAAAGAAAATACCTATCGTTAAAGGATTCATACACTATAAAAATGTTTGTGTAATTAAACGCGTATAAAAAAAAACTTTTTAACAAAAAAAAACCTCCTTCAAAAAGGCACTAAAAAGAGGAAAATAATGAAATTTTGAGGTCTGTGCCAATTAAAATATGAAATTGGTTAAAAAGAAAATATTAATCACTATACTATACTTTTTAACCGACTTCATATTTTAATTGGCACAGACCTCAAAATTTCATTATTTTCCTCTTTTTAGTGCCTTTTTGAAGGAGGTTTTTTTTTGTTAAAAAGTTTTTATTTTGTACTTTTCAGTGTCAAAAAGTAACATTTACCTTAAAGAATCACACGCCGTTACTTACTTTTTTATTAAAATCAGCCGAACTACTGAACCGATTTTGATGAAATTTCTATGGGACCTATCTGAAAGTATATCCTTTCAAATAAAAAAAAATTTCAAAATCGGTTCATAAACGACGAAGTTATCCGCGAACATACATAACCACATAAAAAATATATATATACGGTCGAATTGAGAAACCTCCTTTTTTTGAAGTCGGTTAAAAATGTAGAAAATAACGTTATCATTCAATTCTGAAACATTGTATAGAAAAATATTTTTCTACTTTTGATTCGACAAGTTTTTAGCAGTGTGTTTTATTATAATTAAATTACCTATACCTAATATAGAAAGAAAATTTCAAAATATTTAGTTCAGTAAAAAACAGCATTAATTTGTTTTGCTACTCAATTTCTTTTTAGTTGATTCGATTTTGCAACGAATATATTTTTGTCTGATATGAAAGTGGTTCATACTGCAATATGGGATTTCCAGACATGCAATATAGTGGAAGAGGCGAGATAGATGGTGGAAGCGCAGGTTTAAATGTCGATAAGCATGATTGAGAAGCGTGGATGCATACCTCATCACATCAGGGGCGTAAGTCGTAACTATCAATAGGCTAGGGTAGGCAAAGCGTAAGAGCACAACAAATTTAGGAGCCCTTAGCCGGACCCCAAAATAATAAAAAACATTTTTTTCGAACAAAAAGTCTTTGAAAACCGAAAACAAATTTTTAAATTCGGAAAAGTGTAAAACGAGATTTCTTTCTTATTTACATTTATTATTTCGGAACATGAGTTTGCAAAGGATAAAATAAAGACTAAAGAGACCTCAGGCCATCAGAGAAATTTAGTTTGTTAATTAATGTTGTACCGTTGTTTCAGAAAAAATACTTCTTATAGGTAGTAATAATTACTTTATTGTCTCAAAACAAAAATTACCTGCAGCGGCGCTTCAAAATGTAATTTCGTAACAAAAATTATTATTATTACATACTCCGAAAAAATTTCCCGCAAACGGGGCCCGAAAAAATTTCTGCGTAGGGGCCAATAATTCCTAGTTACGCCACTGCATCACTACATGTTAATTCAACCTGGAAGCACTGGAGTAAATGATGGGATAGATCATAGATAGTGGAAATACAGACTTGAGAAATTATTAACCTATTGTATGCCTACTGTCATTTTTTTATTATTTACTATTTTAGAAATTTATGAGACCCTAACTAATGTTTTGAGATCTGTAATCACGACCGGGGGTCATCCCCTTTTTCAAGAAAAACCACCCTCAACTTGATTTTAGACAATAAAAAAAACTAGGAAAAAATAATAACCACTAAATTTAACCTAAAACTGTCCCATTTATGTTTTAGTTTTTTCAAAGCTATTTCACAATGGTAAAAACCGCACTTAAATCTGTACTGTATGGAGGATGCATTCCGATTTGCACCGGGGCGAAACCTTCCTCAAAAAACAAACTATCGAATAGTAAAAAGCGCATTAGTAGTTTGCAAGATTAACGGCTTAACTTTGATCTTCCATTGTGAAAACAGCTTTAAAAAAAATTTAAGCATAAATGGGACAGTTTTAGGTAAAATTTAGTATTAGGTAAATGATAAAATCAAACGATTTTTTAACCCCTTATATCCACAACAATATTATTCACATAACAATTAGAGGTGAAAATAATATACCTACTTACTTATATCAGACAGCCAAGCTGCCATGATTTGTATAAGCTATATCTAAGAAAAAAACTGGGAGTTTCGGGTTCAAGTCCCGACAGTGGTCATTTGATTTTTTCTTAAATATAGCTTATACAAATCATGGCAGCTTGGTTGTCTGATATATATTATTTTTACCTCTAATTGTTATGTGAATAATATTGTTGTGGATATAAGGGGTTAAAAAATCGTTTGATTTTATCATTTACCTAATATTACTGTCCACAAGAACTCAAACCTTTGTTTATTTATTTGTAAAATTTAGTGATAAATATTTTTACCTAGTTTTTTCTTTGTCCGTTTGGGAACTATACTCGAAAATCTAGTTGGGGTGGTTTTTCTTGAAAACGGGGATAACGCCGTAACCCCCGGTCACAGTATTCTCTGTACTGTGGCCCGATCGTGAGTACAGATCTCAAAACATTAGTTAGGGTCTCAAGAACGGTGTACTAAGTGGCATCTTTTCATCATAAAATGCTAGTTATTTTCAACGAACATTCTTACAAAGCTATATTGAAGCTAAACGAAAAAATTTGATAAACTAAACAATAAGAAATTAGCAGAAATGCGACTCTGACAAAAATATGTATAAAACCTTTTTTGTAATGAATTTAGTTAACTTCAATTTTGTATAGAACTATTTTTGTCGCAGAGTTAAGAGAAAGTTATGAATCCGGTAAAACCTGATTTTCGTCCTTTCCCCAACCCCCCAGGGAAGTAGCACACTTCGTTGGAGGGGGACACTTCAAGATTTATTGAGGGCACCCTAAGGGACCATCATGTAAAAATAAATTTCTTGTAGGAATTTTCTCCAATGTTCGTACATTATTTCGACTTGGCGTCTGGTCTATTTAGGAAATATCTGATTTCAAATTTATTAATGTCTTTGTTACTTTCAAATCTGACATTTTTTGGGATTTCAAAGCAAAAAATTAGACGAAAGTATTGGACGTGACTTTATTATTTTAAGCATTATAATTCTATATAAAATATTTATATTATACTCTATTCGATAATCTTATAAATATAATATTTCTTGAATTTAATATTCTAATTGAAATATTTCTATTTCAATAATATATTGGTTAAACGATACATTTAAAATAAAATAAAAATTTATTATTACAAGGTATAATATTCTTCTTGAACATCTGAACTCGAAACTTTTTAGATAAATCAGAATTGAACAAAACCTGGAACATATTATAATTAACAAATTTCGTTAAAAAAATTAGATAGGTAGGTATACTTATTAAAAAAACATACGTAGATTAGTTTAATTTAGAAAAATATTCTTATATAAATATTGTTATGTTTTGACCACGTTTTTAAAAATTTTATTGGACCTGCGCAATTAATAAATACAACATTTCTAACAAGCAGGGGCGTTATAACTATCATTGAACTTTGAACAAATATAATAGGTAATATTACTCCGGGCTTCAATCATAAGGGACATGAACACATTTATTAGAAATATACTTACAACAAAAAATGAAAAATCCAAGATCGAATACATTTGATCATAAACGGTTTTACGTTCGGTACGAGGAGGAGCTCATTTAATTAATATTCTGTGAAAATTATATTATGCTATCATTTTTCGAACGGTAACACCTGACCTGTATAAATGATATGTATGTTCCTTCATTATTTAGTATACAAATTCAACTGTTTAGGTCAATCGCCATTCCGAAAAAGACAATTAAAGCAATTATGTATCTAGTGATTTTACGGAAGGTTATACCTAATCAAAACGATTAGAAACAGCATTGTAAAATAAGTTTTATAAGCGATCAAAAAGTATACTTTTTTACTAGGTATCGATAATACTTATTTTTATATAAAATATAATTATTTATTGTTATGAAAAAGCTTATGTTCAAGAAAATAATTTTTACTTAATCCTTGATTTAAAAATAAGAATATCTTACATCATTGATAAAATATGAAACTACTTATGCATTTGAAATTTAAATGAAAATATGTATAATACGATAGATCAGTAAAAATACCTAATAATTTGACATAACAAATAATATATTTTTCAAATAATTTACTGTCACTTGTAAATAAACAAAACACTTCCAAAGTTATTAAATTTTATTAAAAAGTTACGTGCGCTTTCCACTATTTAGTCATCTTCAGATTGATGTTACCAAATTATACCTAATCGTTATATGTGTGAATCGTTATTCGATCACATCTTAAATTATACTAAACTTTAAATTATTAAATTCTAACAATTTCTCAAAGCATAATGTTTAAATTGTTAGAATTTAATAATTTAAAGTTTAGTATAATTTAAGATGTAATCGAATAACGATTCATATATTATTATAACATCAATCTGAAAATGACTACATACTCGAAAGCGCTCATATTTTTTTAATAAAATCTAATAACTTTGGAAGTGTTTTTCTTATATATAAGTGACAGTGAATTACTTACTTTCCAAATTTCTTTAATACATACAACACTACAATGATATTTTTCAATTATAGCATGTCGTGTTTTTCTTTTTTTTAAGTTCAGAAAAAAAAATGTTTTATTATTTTAATTTTATTTGCAAATAGCCTTCTGCTAAAATCTCGGCAACAAGTAATTATTATTATTCTTCTAATAATAAATTTCATTAGTTATGTTTATGAAAGATGGTTGATTAAAGGTTAAAAGTTTTGAAATGGAAGTGAATCATATCATAAGCAATCAACCTTTTTTACGTAAAAAGTCTAAAGATTATGGAAAAAAATGTTTGGCTTGAAATTTTTTTTATCTTTCAAATAAATTTTCACGGTTATAAAAAAAATTCGACCATGGTACCGACTGGCACCACGCAATTTTATAATCAGGTCAACCCCCCGACAAGATGAAAACAAAAAATTCAATCCGACTAATTTTTTAAACAACTGCGCTACTAAGTATGCCCTGGTCTAAATTATCAGATTAGAACTTGGAGTTTGTAATAAAAAAGTCATGGAAACTTCATATGAACAACGGCATCACTACAGACTCAGCTATTCTCAAGCCCATAAATAAATTTCTCTAATTCACTTTTATTATCTATTCATTATTTATCGGTCCATGATCTAAAAAGCCTTATAACCCATTCAGTTTTGATAATTAATATGATTAACTATTGCTCCATATTAAATATTGAATTTATTTGAATATCGCCAGAATATACCATTCGTCCCACACATTATTATGCGATGTAACGGGGTAAAAAATAATCTATATAAGTAAATACCAGGAAGACGGGGGATGAAATACGTCGCATGCAAAGTCTTCTTGCGTGGATAGCTTTTAGCTTCCGTGACGCTAATGACCTGAGATGCCGACGCGTCTATAATCTACAATAAATAAATAATTTTCCGTAATAACAATAAGTAAACAATGCCAGCTATGATCTTCTTGTTGCTAACAAAAGTGAGCACGCAAGAGGAGTAGAGACAAGAAGGACAAATGCATGCGCATATAGTATTGCAAAGTGCACGATCGACGCCATGATGTGCGACGTATTTCGTCCTACCTCCTCCACTCAGTTTTGATCTCATTATCTCTAGCATACGTGATTAATACGAAATCGAAATGATTAATTATTTCTCAGCCATTCGAACTTGACAGTACTTTTCTAACCCTTGGTTTTTACAATATACCTACTAGAACAGGTCATAGGTTTGAAGGATTCAAAAAACACTTTCGTATCTTTTTTTAATAATAAGATTATCTACGCTTGGATATATTCACACAGACAGTTGTATATTTCTGTGCCGATGAAAATATAAACGAAGCCAATAGCGTATGAGCCATGTGGTAAAACACTAAAAATTATCGAAACACCGTCAGCTACTAAGAAAGTATTTTCTGAATCCTGTAAACCAATCCTAGTATACATTAAATATCAGATGTAATCTGATATAATTAATGTTTTGGCAATTTATTATTGTTATGTGCACAATTTCTTGTCGAGACATAGTGAAGGCATAATTCTTTTTTTTTTTTTTTTTTTTTATTTTAGAGAGAAAAAAAAAATAACATAAGCGAATCAGCATCTAATTTAAAAATCATCGAATTGTCTTGAAATGGTGTCCCCGAGAGGACAACAGATACCTATGTTGTTTATTTTTATGTCATACATGGTGTGAAAATATCACTGACAACATTAGATTAAGACAACCAAATGAATTCGATGGCCCAAACGCCGATTTAGTGAACATTTCATTATTCTACTCAATACATCGGGTCTTGAGAATAGCCGAGCATGCAACAATTCTATTGTTTATATGGCGTTTCAATGACTCCCCTATTACAAGGTTCCAGTTTCCAGGTTCTAATTCGAGAACTGGTGAAAGCATCAATTGGATTTTCAATTTACTATTAAAAATAATAAATTCAAAATATGAAATAACCCTAGCTGTTGGCGTCCATAAAAAATTAAAAAAACATTTAATAATACGCTTTTTATATGGTTATGGAAAACCATATAAAATGAGTATTAAATGGTTTTTTAATTTTTTACCTTCAGTACGAGCCCCCAATTCTCAGGTTCAATTTATTACACCATAAATTTTCTGATCCTGGTATATTCGATATATAAATTCTCAGAGGGAAGTAGGATCAAATGAATCAGTTCATCTTTTTTATTATTTTACGCAACATTTTATTGCTTCATCAGGCGATCATAATAATATAGTATTAACATTGACAAAGTTAATATTATATTATTATATTCGCCTGATAAAGCAAAAAAATATTGCGATATGTTGCGTAAAATAATAAAAAAGATGTTAACTGATTCATCTGATTCTACTTGCCTCTGAGAATCTATATATGATCAATTTATTATTAAAAAATAAAAAATCAGTACTAGGCCCAAATAATCTTAGCTGTTGGTGGCCTTAAAAAATACTCAATATTTAAAACCATAGCTTTCATGTCTGTAAATTTAGAAAGTACTCATTGCGTTTAGTTAAAAAAAAATGTCACTTAGCAAAACAACCAAATGTTAAATTTTGATGAAATAAACATATTTTTAGAGCTATAAATCGAAAATATATCATATTATTGTCATTTGACTGGTTTTCTTAAAATCAATTTTCTACTCTATATGTATATTTTATTTATGCACCGTTGTTTAGAAATAAATTCTCCTAACTTGCTCAAAATATTGAAAAATATAAACTCAAAAGGTTTGAAAATTAAAAAAAATTTATAACAAAACTGAAAAGAAGAATTTGAAAATAAAAAACACGAATATTTCTCAATAATGTTTGTAAAAATATATTATGTATTATTTAATATTCTTTTTCTCTTACAGTTCTTATTAAAAAATCAAGAATTAACAATAAAATCATACTTAAAAACTAGAAATATTTACATTGATATAATATTTAAAGATAAAAATCAACTCTATATAAAACAAATATGATAATTACTTTTGATTTTTTTAAATATTAAAATAAATCACTTATTAAGTGATGGCAGCTGGCAGTTATTTAGAATTATTATTAATTTTTAAACTGCATATCACAATTAAATAACAGTAGGATTCTTCAATAATAGGTGACAAGGCGTTCCATGAGAACGTCTTGGTCACACGTTACACTGTTATTTTAATACAGAGCAAAATATATAGCTAAAAATATTTAATTTGGAAAAGAAAAAAACCAATATTAACCTATGATAATGAATTTATTCGGTTAAAAAACGATGTCGTTTGTTATCTCGTCTTAAGTCGGAATTAGACATTACCTACATAATTTTATTCAAACATATTTGCATTTGAAATACATATTCGCTTTCTTCCAAAAATAGTTGATTCAAATAAAAAACAAATTAATATCATTTATCTCTAAAAACTAAATTGCAATTTAAA
Source organism: Mongoloraphidia duomilia (assembly GCA_039654895.1). Classification (NCBI taxonomy): domain Eukaryota; kingdom Metazoa; phylum Arthropoda; class Insecta; order Raphidioptera; family Raphidiidae; genus Mongoloraphidia; species Mongoloraphidia duomilia. The sequence continues at coordinate 21,399,817 of CM077521.1, read as the reverse complement.
ACAAAGTGTATAATATAATATTCAATTCATGATGGGTATTCAATAGGGTACTATTTTTAAAAAACTTTTAACAAGTCACATTAGTGAAATTATCAAAAATAAAATTTTAGCACCATCGCATCGCTTCACCTCATTATCACTGTTTACAAATTCCTAAAATATTTCACATTGTAGGTATTATTTCGTAAAGCATGGTTCAAACGTTTGACTTTTAATTCAGTTAATTCAAATTATTTAAATGACAGCAATCTCCATTTGAGCCAGAAATTAAAAAAAAATATTATAATAGGTATACAAAAGTTTTTTGATTTTTGCGTTAAATTAAATGGTCACCTGAACAATATTTAAATTATATTATTGAAAATTCCACTAGTTACTTAATAATAATTAGTAGGAACATCACATTTTGCACTTTAATAACATAACATAACAGGCTTTTTAAAATGAAATTTTCTTTTATGTTCTTTCAAATTACATCATTATCTGACAAATGCCATCTGTCTATATCTCAAAAAGTTACGTTAGCTGTTTGAAACTATTTAGTACTCTTTTTTAAATTTTTACGAATCATTATTAATCATAATAACATACTGCATAAATACAGTACAGTCTCTATAATCTGCACTAATAAAAACCACAGCTTGTTCGAATTAACAAAAATTCGGATTTGTGGATTACTAACTCATTTTTGTTATAAAAACAAAGTGTAGGTACATAAACAGTTTTTATTTTATTAAAATAAAACGTTTTTAAGAAACAAAAAAAAAACCTTAGCCCATTGCGTTTTTTATTAGTGTTCCGTAGCCAAATGGCAAAAACGGAACCCTTATAATTTCATACTGTCCGTCTATCCATATGTCAGTCATTTTACTTGGAGACTATTGGTACTACATAGACGAAATTTGGAGGGTAGGTATTTTCTATGAACCGCTATACAATGGTGTAGTGAAATTATGAAAAAAAATTAGGGGTGGCCCTCCATACATTTAACTGAGGGATGAAAAAAAAACTTTTTTATTTAAGTCAATAGTTGGTGAGTTTGCGCCTCTAAAGTAGTAAAAAGTGTGTCCCCTCACTCTAACTTTTCAACTATGTGGAAAGTTTTGAAAAAATTTAAGGTGGTAGAACTTAAAAAACACTTCCAACGAAAATTGGTTCGAATGTTGTATAGTTTTTGTGATTTGGGATATTTTCGGTTCCACGCTATTTTTTTAGCGACCGCAGAAATAACTTTGCTTTTCAGTGTCTAAGACTACAAATTATTATTAAATTTATTAACTTTGAATTTTAACAGTGAACATTCTTCCGGACTACAGAACCCTTCACTGTGCATGGCCCTTTTTTAAAAGTCGTACGAGTGAACGCGGCTGTCGGTATCTAAACAAATACATATTATGTACTATACTACTACAAAACAGTAAACCACATAACATTCAACCCCAAACAATTTTCAAGGCCGCATTATTTTGCGTTCGGATTACTGGAGGTAGGGATTAGCGTGTGTTCAGATTATAGAGACTGAACTGTATTACAAACACTGTTTAAGAAGACAAAATATCATAACAATTTATGTTTTGAGACAGTGAAGTTTGGTAGATTTATTTTATTTATAATACGCATTTGGAAATGATTCAAAATTACTTATGAAAACGTTATTTATGCATCGACAAACATATATTAACTCACTGATTTTTTGTTTAAATTGGTGATAATTATTGTTCCCTTTGATTCGATTCAGGATTCTATCCAATTATCAAAACTAGGTCCGCACATCTGACTGATCAAAAGATGCAGTAAAAAATAAACCATAAGATCATAATTTTGCAAAATACACCTAGCTATACTTTTCTTAGTTTATATTTGAAGCTTCAACACCTTGCGACATACGCATATATGTGAAATGAACAACAATACTTTTTTTTTCTTTCTGCGCTATCAACTTTTCAATAATGAGCCAACGTAATTCAGAAATATGCATACTAAATGATAAAACCAACTCAAATTTCACACTACAGTGGATGACGATCTAAATATAATTTTGCTTCCGTTTAAAACTGTTTTAATAAATTAATAATATTTAAAACGTTTAGCATTTAAATAAAAGATAGTAACATTTCAATATAAACAGAAAAAATAACAATTTTCAATTTCCTTTTCTTATTATTGACAAAAAAAAACTTTCTGTAGCAAAATATAATTAGATATCATTAAGAAGTCTCACATTTTTAATAAAAAAAATTAAAACACAAAAAGAACAACCGGAAAATAGTTATTTTAAATACTATTTTAATCAATACATTTTTTCAAATAAAGCTAAAAACCGTATCACTATTAATATTGATTGTATTTTGAATAAAATAACAGTGTAAAATTGTGCTGACTGGCGAAACAAAATAAGTCCACAAAATAAACAATTTCTATTAATTTAAATACGACATAAGTGGAATTACCAAAAGCTATTGTCATTAAATAATACAATTATTTTCTAATAAAAAGGTGAAGATCAATTAATTAGCTGTTGTTTTAACAGAAGTAACTTCTTTTCAACTGTTTTGTTTACTCTAAAAGTTCGTACATACAATTTGTTGCTACAATCATGAACTTATTTAATTCGTTCTATGTTCCACGATGCTTCAGAATTCTAATGGTATAATGAAATGAGGTGATAGGGAACTATAAAACAATATGATAATTTAGGATGGTTATGCGAGAATTTGCTTTTTTTATGAGTTATGCCACAGCTACAACTTGAGCATCTAACGTTCTCGGTGTGCCATTCATAAACAGTTTATATCCATGTTTAGTTACAAAAATTAGTTACAAAAATGCAATTATTAAATGAACTACATAATTTTAATACATAAATTTGAATTTTTTTTTCAAAAATTGAATTGGAACAGTTTTAACAAATCATCCATATTTTTTCTTTCATAATTTTTAGTTACCTACTCTCTTAATTAATTTTTTTAAAGCTGTTGCCAAATGTAAGAAAAATTTACAGAAAATTAATTTTTGGAAAACTATTTATAGTTCCTAGTAAAAACACTAAGTTGATAGCTGAATTACAGTAAAAACAGTTTTTTATATTTTATGCCATTTAACAACTAAGCTTAAAAATTCAGAATTAAGATAATAAAGCAAAACGGAATCAGATTTCAAAGAGCTTTAATAATATACAGTAACAATTATTATACTGTGGACTTCATTTTGAGATTACAATACTCTTTAAGTAGTTTTTAACACAAAACATTTTTGTGAATGAGCTGTTGCAAACAAAAACTTCAAATGATACAAATAATTAAATATGTATATCGTTGATGACACCGTAAAATCACTGAATTCTGCAATACCGCGTAACGTTATATTACAACACTGCGTAAGTGTTGGAAACAAAATTTTAAACAGCACAAACAAATATTCGAGTGACTCCATGCGCGGTATTATACGTAGACTTTTAAGCGATTCATTATGTGCATGATTATGCGCCAATGAGGTCGTATATCACGTCGGTGCGCAATTTTGCTACTTCAAGCAGTTACTCGGAATTGCAGTGACATACAGAGGTTTTGCAGTATCACTGATGATATGTTATAGCTGTTGTAAAACGGTAAACAATAATTGAAGAGATTTATTAATGGACGGTAAAAAAATTGTTTTTTTTAGGTACCTACGTTAATTTTTTAAAACACAAGATAAGATTTAACATTAAAACAAAACATAAAATAATACATTTCCAACTTCCAAATCATTTCAATATAATACCAACTGGTACAGTCTAGATTTCAAAGGTTCAAATCATAAGTTCTGTCAACAGATGGCACGAACGATTTATTTATATAAATTTGATATTAACTCCGAAGTGATATTAAATAGCATTGAAATTAACAAAATTCGATGGATAATTAATTCTAAACACGAGGACATATTTTTCTCAAAATTTGTTGTATTCTTTTTAAGTACCTAACTTATAGAAATTTCTCAGAAAAGACAACTCATCATGTGTTGTCACATAGAAAAAAACATTCTTTATTAAATCTTATACATTTTAACGTAATTTAATTAGTCAACATAGATCCAGCACATTTCCATCACTTGAACTTGCTGATTGGAACCTTAAAGTCTAGTACAATTTATTGAGAATGACAATGAATATTATTATATTGCGATTTTGTTTTCCATTTTTAAACACACGATTCCACTCTTGCACATTAATTGGATGTTATTTTGTTTGACCAGCGCAAACACTGTTAATCATTGTGCCTGAGCATTAATGCGAAGAGCAATATTATTATAACACAACCTAGCCAAATGTCTACTGCACAAACAATTAACACATTTACAGTGAACCTCATTTGCTTCTACTAACAAACTAGTATAACCGTCTCGATATTTTAATGTTGTAAAATTACAACAAAGTCACTTGCTTTATTTGCGTGGTGAGAATTTCGGATTCGTTGGGCTGTGAAGGAAGCTGCGCAATTCGTAACTCATCATATTGATGTGAGCCGTTGCTGTATCCATATCCGACTTACGAAAAATGATCATGCGTATGTCTGTATGAAGATAAATGCGTCCCGATTTTGAACTCATAAATCTGTAAGTAATATTTTGTTTTCAATACGCACTACTTACTCAAAAATATTATACATATAACAAACAAAGTGTGCTCTATATTATAGTCTAGGGATGTTACGGAGCTTCGACTCTGAATCCGAAATGTCAGAACCTCCGGTTCTAATTGTACCTCCGATTCGACTCCGGTTCCAATAAATTCAAAACGGAGGTTTAGCGGAACTTAGCAGACCGCCGACGAACGACGAAGAGTGCTCGGCCACCGTCAAGTGCCATGCGAGTTGCGATAGGTGTGAAAAGTTGCAACTGTGTTTAGTGTTTACTGGCGTTGTGCATAATTCAATTTTTTTGTAATTTAAATTACACAATTATTAAGACTTATTACTAATTAATAATCTTTTTTATAGAATTAAAAATCTACACTAATATATAAAATTCTTTGTATGTATGTATGTATGTTACACAGTCCTGGATTTATAAATAGGCCGTATAGGCCGCGGCCTAGGGGCGGCAGCGTCCTAGGGGCGGCAGATTTCAGAGGACGGTCACTTGAAAAAATTGTATATCTTGTTTCTTTTTTACGCTCTCTTTCTTAATGACTAATTCATTCGTTTATTTAACTTTCATTCGTTTATTTAAATAATAATTTTCCATTTGTAGTAAAGGAGGCCCCTTTACTACAAATGGAAAATTATTATTTTAGAAAGGTATGTACATGGGGCGGCGGAAATAAAGTGGCCTACACTCATAAAAAATATAAATCCGGCACTGATGTTACATATGTACGTGTGTGTGAGTGCGTGCGTGCGTGTATGTAGGTATGTATGTTTGAGTTGATAAAATCTATTTGACGGATTTTGATGAAATTTTTTAAAAAATGCTCCTTATGATTCCAGAAGTGCTTAGGCTATGTTTTATTAAACTTTTTAAATAAATTTTTGAGTTAATTATTTAATTAAATTTTTATTGATTCTCTAATCTCTACTACTAACAAAACGTGAAATTCTTTTGCATTTTAGCGTATAGGCGGAATCCTACTAATATTATAAACACCACCAGCCCGACTTCGCTTCGCAGAGGGAGATCCTTGCGGGGGGGTATAAATCATAAATTCTGATCTCTGGAACTACTGAACCGATTCTAAAAATTCTTTCACTAATATAAAGTTACACTCCCTGAGTGATATAGGTTATATTTTATTTTGATTAATTTCTCGCGGGGGGGGGGGGGGTAATTCCTGTGGGATGGTAACAAAACGTAACTCTGAAATTCTTTTGCATTTTAGCATATAGGCGGAATCCTACTAATATAAACACCACCAGTCCGACTTTGTTTCGCAGGGGGAGAATTTCTCACGGGGGGAGGAGGTAATAAATCATAAATCGAAATATACGTGGGCGAAGCCACAGGTAGGGGCTAGTTATTTTTAAAAAATTTAAATTCATTTTTAATTCTTTTATCGTCAATAAAAAATTTTATTTTATTTTGTAATTTTCTGTTGTTAATTAATTAAAAATTATTGATTAATTTATAATTGTTTTCTGCGAATTTAACATTTGATTTTGTGACCTCGGACTCCGATTCCGACTCCGATAAAATTACCTCCGTAACATCCCTATTATAGTCATAGATGTTTTTTGACCTCCATAAATTTGTCAGGCGTCTGTAATCTACAATACCTATGGTCTGTTCCAATTGGGTATTTGAATTTAAAAAATATGTATATATCACGTGACTACAAAACGCGCCAGGAATGTTTGTGACATCGTAATGTTCGAATTTGTGTGTATTAGAGTCCAATTACCCTTAGAATGGTACCGATACATCATCAATGTTTTCTGTCAATGACGTGGCGGTATCATTCTTAGAATAATCGGATCTTATACATACTATCAAAAATATTATATATTTATCCTTGGTAACAATGGATACCAAAGACCATACATAAAACATTACGACGTTACACGCGTTCAGATTCTTTCAGCGCGTCATCACCCATCGGAATTTAAAAAAATTTCATTCAAAAACCCAATTTGGTGTGAAGAACCAGATCTGGTTACTATGGCACGCCGTTTTACTATTTAATCGTAAAATATTTTTACAAAATATATGAAAATATTTAACACTTTCAAATTCAGAAAAAAAATTTTGAGTGAATATTTCTTATGTACTGACATAATAAAAATACAATTTTATTATGTTCTGACATAAAATTAAATGCTTAAATAATATTATGTACATAATGTTATTTCTTGAATTTTTATTGTTGAATTAAAATTATGTACCTACATAATTTTAATTCTGCATCTCTTTCTACAGCATAGTGTAACATACTGTAGAAAGAGATGGAGAATTAAAATTATGTACATAATTTTAAATCGAGAATAAAAATTCAAGAAATAAAATTATGTACATAATAATAATTCGGAAAAAACGACGAATTATAATTATGTTGCGACATAATTATAATTATTTAGGATTCTTCTCTTGGAAAAATAAAAATATTTTTATTATCTTGTGACATAAAAATAATTGAAAATAATATTTTTCGTTAGGATATTTTTAGTTAAAAAAATATTTATTATTTCTATACATAATAAAATTATTTTCAATTTTCAAATTTTTTTCTGAAATTGGAAGTGTTAAATATTTTCATATATTTTGTAAAAATATTTTACGATTAAATAGTAAAACGGCGTGCCATATGTTACTTTGGCCACTGTTTTGTTGTAATTGAGGATTTCTCAACTCAGCTTTAATTTGAAATTTATGTGCATTATCAATCAGACATAATATCTTTGTACAATCATTTATTTCTACCCTAAATAAAGATTTGTTTATTATTATATTTATACAATGTGTAAGAGAAAGTCTACAGATGTCAAAAATCAATGTTGAAAATGTAAATATTTATAAATTAAAAAAGGAACGAATAAAAAATCTAATGTCGAATGGCTAATAAAATCATTTTTCCTCTTAAAAAATATAATCATCGATTTTATAGGATAACATTAAAGAATTGCCAACATAATTACTCACCTCAAATGTATCAAATATCTGAGATATTTCTGACCCCACAGTGAATCTCCTTCTCCAATATTCTTTGGTACTTCACAGTTTGTAGGCATATAAAGGGTGCGTTGGCGAATAAATGTTTGTGAATTAGATGGCATATCACTCAAATCATATAAAATGACAAACATCTTTACAACGGAACCCATCGGATTGAAAAGAGATACTTGAATTGTTCCTTTTTTTGGTACATTGTAACCTTTCTTGCCTAAATTTATGTGACCCTAATAAAAAGAAAAAGAAAAATTATTTACGAATTTCAATTTGAAATGCACTTATTTAGTAGAAGTAAATTGGAAATAAAAGCTATTAAAATGTCACATGGATTTTTAATCTACTATTATGAGAAATAATTAATACTCTGAATATAAGGCAATTGGGCGTACTTTGATACTTCAAATTACGTTATAACTTATAACTTGAAAATGCCAAATACACAATAAAAAATTGATCAGAATGGGTATTGCGGATACCTGCAAAGTTGGGTACAGATACAGGTATATAGTATTCGAGTGTCAAGTGCAGATACAATTTATTTGTGCGTGGCTGCAAGATACAAAATACGGATACTTTTTATCTAAACAGTTGTCAAATACCCTGTATTCAGATATTTTTCAGATACCACATATTATGGATACTTTGCTGTTAGATTATTTGGTATTTAATTAATAATAATTGATTCATTGCAAATTACCCAAATTCAAGATACTACTATTAAACTTTTATTTTACATCAGCTGCCCAGTTTTTTTTAAACAGTTTTCTCTAATAACAGCTGTAGAGAATACAGACTTTAAAAACATGTAGGTATATTTTGTTTTATTAGGTGCAATCAGTGAATTGTTAAAATTAGAATAACAAAAACAAAGAATATCAAGTCCCTCATATAATCATTAAATTCATTTAAATTTAATCCTTAAGTGCATTACCAAACATTACTCTTGTACACATATGCTCAACGTTACGTCACATTTTTGTTTTCATTAGATGGCAGGCTGGCAGCACTGTCCAGTCTAGTATTTGTGTATATTAGTTCCAGTGATTAGTTCACTGCCCATTGCAGAGTTATCCTAATTACAAAATGTCAATTTTACAGGACAAGTAAAATACTTTGAAATATCATACACTAGATTATTTTTTAAGTTCACTTTTATACCGGGCAGTATTAAAATTTATAATTATGTTTATAATTCAATATTGTATTTTTTGTAGAAAAAATAGTCCAGCTATAGGTCTAGGCGTCAGGCGACAAATTGTAAGCTACAATTGCAGTGGTAAACTATAGGTACTGCGGGATCTCAAATTTTCAGAAGTAAGCCAGTCTAGAAATAGTTGAACACATTTTATAAAATTAAAAAGTGTACTGGCAGGTATAATATAATCTAATCTTTTTTTAAGTAACTAATTTTTCTAGCAATAGATGATGTACTCGTGATGTACATTTATTTTTGATTTAAAATTAATGTTTTTTGAACACAAATTGTCAAAGAAATATAAACATACCAGATAAGGCGTCGATAATTTATCAATATCTCCAAGTGTGTAGAAGAACACCGTAACTGGCAATCTCTTATGTGCAGGTGAAAATGAACCACTTGCACCAATATCGGCCATGAAACCTTGAACAGTTGACACAGGTTCCAACCTTCCGTTTAATACTGATTCCTCAAAACTACCTGTAAAGTCAACAATAAAATAATGGCATTAATTAACTGTCAAATCAGTTTTCAAACACTACCTCTACAATAAAAATGCATTTGTTGTTACTACTAGTCAAATAATACGATGGCTAATTAGCAGTTGTTTTACAGAAAGAAAAAATACAAAACTTCTAATGTAAAAAAAAAACACAAGTTGTACCTGAAAGGAAAAATAACAATGAGGCATCAATATTTTTTGGCCAGTTAGTTCCAACAAACTCATTTGACAATCGCGCATATCATATACTACCTAGTAGACTAGATCCGTTGTGAGCATATTTACGTCGCAGCGACAGCGGACGTGGAGGAATCGGGAACGTTACGATGATGTCCGGACTGCATGGAGATGTAGCAGTGCAGTCTGATTCGCTGTCCTCGTCATTCGTTACCGGCTCTAAGTCGAACAGTGCGCTACGCAATACAATACGTTGCGCTTTAGACCCATTTTAGACAAACGATAATAATAATAAATTGTGTGTTGCTTCTTAATTATGACAAAAATTTTATTTTAAAAAAAGTCTATAATTTGAAATGATTTAAAAATTGTGTTTGTTCAAATCTAGTCTACTGTGTTTACTTCTTTTGTTTGAAACTACAAAAAAATTGTGTTGAATCTTGGTGGAAAATTTTATTTGAATGAATATTTCACAAAATATTATGTACTTATTTACTTACAAAATATCTAGAACATAAGTATTTAACACAAATTAAATAAAGATGGAATGATTAAATAATTTTTATTTTATTTTAATACGTTTTAATACCTATTAAGTATTATTAATTATTATCAGATCAAAAGTTAAAACTATAATTTGTAAATGGTATTTTTATACGATTAGTGAGCATAAAAAATTATCATTCGTTTTATTTTTAATAATGTCTTAATTTTTTTCAAGTGAAATTTTTCAGCTCGCGGAAATTGGGTATGGAAGTGACGTCACGGGCATGAGGTAATCATGTCTGACAGTTGTTTTATCAAAATAAAAGGCTGAAATTTGAAATTATGACTCAAAATTAATAGTACGGGAGGCAGCGTTGCATTTTAGGTAGTGATTTCATACCGACCAATTCATATTTCTAGTAATTGTTTAAGTGTCAACAGCAATCAAAATGAGCGTCAGTCGTCGCACCCGCGGTGGGTGTGGTAACTAGAGAGTGTCGAAATTGCTAAAATAATTAGATTTTAAAATTATTTCATACCGCACCAAACTTGGTATGGTGATTCATTATATAATAAACAATAAGAAAATAACTGTCAGCTGCGTAGACAGTGGGGGTAAAGACGTCAGTTTCGCCATAGAACATACCGTGTCTAGATAATTTGAACGCCATTGAACAATAAACGTCACGGTGTGTTCATTTTGAAATATAGATGCCGCCGATAATAAGAATTTGTTCTCCAAAGAAACAAACCCTTTCCAATGACAGATGCACATCTTCTCTTCAATTCTGCTTTCAAATCGCATAATTTCCATGTAGAATATATGTTTAGAACTAGTTTGTTTGTGTTGTTTTACGCGAAACGACGACAAAAACGAATAACAACAAAAGCAAAAATCGTCCCTATAATAATTTTAAATAAACAACAATAAATATTTTTTTGAATGCAAAAATTCCCAACGGTCTCAACCATTGAAACAGTTAGACTTTGTATTTTAATTAAACTTTATTTAGAAACGTATTTGTCGCAAATATTATATTTGAAATTATTAAATAAATAATTTTTAACCTACACAAAACAACTACACGTTTATGATAATATTATCATGATATTGTCCATCGACTGATTTTATCACTCACTGGGTGCAAATCAGGTGCAAATACTCCTTGCACCGTGGATTTTATTTACTATAATATGTTCACTGCGCTAGAGGGGTTTGTTTCTTTGGAGAACAAATTCTTATTATGGACGACATCTATATTTCAAAATGAACACACCGTGACGTTTACTGTTCAATGGCGTTCAAATTATCTAGACACGGTATGTTCTATGGCGAAACTGACGTCTTTACCCCCACTGTCTACGCAGCTGACAGTTATTTTCTTATTGTTTATTACATAAAGAATCACCATACCAAATTTGGTGCGGTATGAAATAATTTTAAAATCTAATTTTTTTAGCGATTTTGACACCCTCTAACTACCAACCCCACCGCTACTAACGCAGCTGACGGTTGGATGTCTCATCAGGTGGACGACAACAAACGTTGGTATAATTATCAGCCGATATGAAATAATTTATTCATTTGCAACGCTGCCTCCCGTACTATAATGTCTCCTTTTACTTTACAAAATTGTAACGACAATGTCGTTTCAATACATGTCGTAGTGTATTGCCAACAAACAAATATTTACGATAATTGAAGTTGTTTTTTGCATAAATGCGTACAATAATCAAAATAATAAATTTACAAAATGCAGGTACGACCATGGATTGTAACTGTTTTCAGAGCATGGATGAATTAGTGTCAGAAGATGTTTGGGTGACTACAGTTCATCCAAGAGCTGCTTCTCTCGTTAATCATTTTAAGAGAGTATGACGAACTTGACGGTGACACAATTTTACTGAATGTAAATTAATAGTGCAAGTCCAAAGATTGACGCAAATACTTCTGTGTGTCGTGTGATAGGTTTAATAAAGCTCTAAGGGAGCGAACTTTCCCGATCCTCAGCAAAACAATAGTGTGGATTACCGATGATCTACCAGTTTTTGTAGGGTTCCATATCTTAGAAACGAACCCTTCATAATAGAATTACTTTGTTGTCGGTCAAGATCATTTTTCTCAGGAACAGTTAGAGGTATCCAGTTAAAATTAATATGAAATACTAAAATCTTCAACCCCATAGTCCTGTAAAAATGTCAAGCTTCTAACTCAATGCAACAAAAAAATCACGTATTTTTTATACTGACCAAATACTGACTCACTCATCAAAATCTATAGAGTACTTGCTGTTGATCTGGAATCTTCAAATTTGACACAAAGAAGGGTCTCATACACAAGTAAAGGGGGAAAAAAATGCGAAAATCATTAATTCCTAATTCTATGTGGAACTATTGCGTGTCAAACTTAATTTTAACATAATTTAATCATAAACCTACATCTACAAATCTCTTGGACCCACACAGTTGATTTATATTCACAATGTTGTCAAAGCATATACACGTCATACTATCGTCAAGTTTAGCATACTCTCTCGTAGAAACTCTATAGTTTGGGGAAATCGTAGCTACATAAACTTCTTTTACTATTTCATATTGTCAGCCGAGGTTATTCTTTGAAAACCATTACATTCCAGACCCTGACTGTATTACCAAAAAAACAAAAAATTGATAATATAAAAACACAAAAAATTATGCTATTTAAAAGACAACGAAAAATGACACGTGTGATTTGTTTTGTATTGCTTATTAGTAAAAATAGGTACTATTCAATTGACTAAAAATTATTTGACAATGGTTCGTTGTTTTCTTCTTTTTGAAGATTTCCATCAAAATGGTGGGAGGCACATACGCACAGTAGCATTCGCACTCTAAAAATAAACAGCGCGCAACGAACTTTGGCTTTGTTTTACGACAAAATATGCGTTGTCATACTCATAGATTCATACAAGAAGCATTCCATATGTTACAACATTACTGGAAGTGTTAAAATCTAATACAATTCAATACAAATGTGTTACATAATATGTGAAGCCTGAGGGTGACAAGTGTTACAATTTGGCATCCTCAGTATTAAACTGTTTATGAAAAATAACAAAATATGTGTTTGTTTCTTCTTAAAAAAATATTTGTAACTATTGAATATTTAGATATTTTAATAAATAAATATGTAAGAGAATACCTGAATTATTATTTTACAGTTTAAAATATTTTTCACAAGTTGTAGTATAAATTTAACATTAATATTTACTTGAATAATCCTTAGCAACCACTGATTATGCCTGATAAAAAATTTAATTTAATTGCAAGAAACTTACCTGCTAATAGCTGATACTGAATTGATGTCAGAATCGTAGTCAAAACATTTCTTCCCTTTCCGAATGGGTGCTGGACTGCTAGTTAACGGTAGCCCAGTTCTCGAATGAAAGACCATGGATGCAGCATTATCGAAAGATTTTCTGAATTTTTCTTTATCCAAAACAGACGGAATATTGCTCATGAAATTCTCACATTCTTGGTCTAACTGATCGAATTCATCATTTGCTTCGGTGCAAGCATTAGATAAATCTAACGAATCCTGTGTACTGTCGCTGTTATTTGATGCCTTTTCAACACATTTTGTACTATCCAATTTACTGAAATCAATTTTACGTTTTGTTTCAACGAATTCTGAATTTCTATATAATTTCTTACGACTTTCTGCCAATAATGACGCCTTCAACATCGAATGACCACTTTTTTCAAAACATTTGAAATTAATTTCTTGTTTAGGACATTCACTCAATTCTATCAATGCACGTTTGGTGCCTTTGTTATCTGATTTTAATTCATCATTCAATTTTATTGGACTTGTCATGGTTTTCTTGTCTAAAACTTTCGAATCGAGTGATGTTTTTTCTGTATCAATATCCATTTTTAAATTCTTTACTGTATTACTGCCTTTCCTACGTTCTGCTAAATGTCTTCTGCCATTACTCAAAACATTTGATATATCTTTAATTTTCTCTTTTTTTACAAACGCATTCATATCACATATACTTTGTTTATCTACATAAATAAAATCTTTATTATATAACTTATAACTACTAATATAATCATTATCACTCTTTTTATCATTCATAATAATATCACATTTACATTCAGAAATATCACCCAAACTACTATCTCTAGTCTCAGATCCACAAACTTGGTTTCTGGAATTTAAATTCCCGCTGAAATTTGAATCAATAATAAATGACTTCACGTTGCCTATATTGGACAGGGTGCCAGATCTCTGCGTGCCATCCTTATTTTGTATTTTAGAAGAACGTAAAATAGCATTCAGTAAAATATCACTTTTACTTTGATTATTACTAGTGAGATCAGTTGTATCCGCGTTATTTAATAACTTAGCTGATGGTGTCGAATGAGAATTTAAGCATGTAAGTATTTCTTTGAATTCTTTTTGTGATAAACAGTCTAAATCAGACGTCTGTGTCATTTTATCACAGTAACATTTTACTCTCTGTGATTTATTTTTTGATCCATAATTTATCATTTTTGCCGATGAAGTGTTAAAAAATTGTGTATTTAAATTTGGCCTTTTGTTAAAATTATCACATTCAAGCAATTCTTGACTTTCTGGGCTATGCGAACTTATTTTTCGGCTATTACTTTCAGTATGGTCATTCGAAAAAGTGCATTTTTTACAGATGGAATCGTTTGTTTGTCTAGAATTGTTTGATGTTAGAATAATATTGTTATGAACACAACTGGAAGTGGATGGCACAGCAAAATAGTAATCCATACTTTTTGTACTTGTACTTGGCTGATTGCGCATGAACTCTTCGAAATCAAGCCTTCTTCTGAGATCTGACATATCACTCTGTTCTGTCATACATATAGCAGTATCTTCACTGTTGATAGATTTGTCATTTGATGTGTCCACATATTTTGGCTTGTAACTTCTCTTCATTATCTTCCTCTTTGCTTCCAATAAATTTAGTTCATCTAAATCTGATTCTAGGTCGCCATATGTGCATTTATGCTTGCCATTCTTTGAACACGGAGAAGGCATTCTGTCATCAACAAATTTACCTTGATGTTTCAGCGGTGATATTGCATTCTTTACGGGAGATTTATTTTTCAATTGCTGTTTAATCTTACAATTTAAACATTCAACTACGGGGACTTCGTCAGTTTGTGGCAAAGTATTTACGGTTAACTTTAGAATTTTATTGTCACCCATATCAGCAACTGGAAAATTGTGTTTTATCAAATGCACGTCGTATTTAGAGTTATGTATGGTCTCACCGGGAATAGTTAAACGATAAATTATGTTTTTATGCTGATTGGGGAACCGAATTTCTTTAGAATCGTCATTTTTAACAGAAAACCAAGACGCAAGTTGAGATGTTTGTAACTGAGAGCGAATTTTTTCAATCAACTTTTCAATTGTAGTAAAATGAGTCCAATCATGTGATCTAGAACAACAGGAAAAAATATCGCAATTAAAAACACTCCTATCTATTTAAATAATGACAAAGATAGCTGTTGTAATGTTATGAATGCATCGTCACCAAGCGCCTTTTTGGGGGCGACAACATTTTGATAAACCAACATTTTCACCAAACATATTATTCAAATTAATTTGAAACATAAAATGTAGATGACTATCAGTTATCACAATAAAGGGCGGATAATGTCCGCATCTGATCGTCACTCTAGGATATTGATAATTGTGGAGATTTTGCTAAATTTATATCTATTGTTTTTAATAAAAAGTATCGAGTTCATAAACTAGCCATCAATATGTCATCTTTTTTAATTTCTTTAAAAAGAAAAATCATTTGAGGGCTTCATCGAGATGAGAACTTAGGATCTTATAGGTTGTATTATCATATAACAATCTAACCGAATTGTCACACTGCCCAATTTATCTAATGAGCCTATAAACGACGTTTTTTTATTAAATTATTTATGTGCTCCGTCTGATTTAAATAATACCGTTGGATATTTTTTCTGTCTAACACTTAAAACGGCTTCACACAAATTTTTGAAGTTGACTAAAATAAACCACACCTCTATTTTTCCTTTCGAGCGGCTGACGTCACATGTCCCGAATATCACGACCTATTTCTACAGCCCATATATTACATATAATACATGTACCATATTGATAGTTGATTGATAGCAACGGTGCTATAGAGATTGTAAAGTCAACGCGGCGGGGGTTGTGACGTAAGCAGGTATTAAAATTTATATCTCCATAAATACACTTAACGTATTATAATAATGAAATAAATGTCATTAGAGTTTGTGGCATTGATTTCTAATATGAAACAGTATTTTTTTTTCACAGCCCCATTTAGTGTTGCTGTCTAGATCTAAACTTTCTAGTCTTGTCTTGTCTAGATTTTCAAGACAAGACTTGCAAAAGTCTTGTCTAGAAATTTTCAAGACAAGACAAGACTTGCTTTATCTAGATCAAGACTATTGCCAAAACTTTAGACAATTTTCAAGAGTATAGATAAACTAAGTAGTAGTATGTAAAGGTTTACTTTACCTAGTACTACTAATCTAGATTCTTGAAAATAATTTAGAGTCTTGATATTAGGCAAGACAAGAGTTTGTTAATCTAGACTTAGACTTAGTGAAGTCTTGAAATTTCAAGAGAAGACTTAAGTGAAGTCTTGTCTTGATATTTCAAGACAAGACTTTGAAAGTCTTGTCTTGTCTAGACGGCAACACTAGCCCCATTCAGAAGGATTAATTGCATAACATTTCCGGACATATTTCAATAATAATTATAAACGCGCCTACCTTTTGTGTTCAACATTTATATACCACTGTTCCAACAGCAGCGTCTCTGCAATAGCTACACACTCTCCATTCGCAAGTGCCTGCGTACTTGATCCAGTGCCGGTATCATCCAAAGAGACGTCGGTATTTAATGAAAAAGTTGCCCGTTTGGATGTAGCCACATTGGAGAAGTCAATACTAGCTGCTAAAGATTGGCCGCACTCACAGTCCGATGTTAATAGTACTTCTATGCACAGCGGTATTGCCTTCTGCCACAGCGCAAGCACTTGGGAACGTAACTTCTCGTATCTGGAACACTGAAAACAAATTTACGATATTTATTACAATTATTAAAATTTATCTTTAATTTTATTTGTGTCATAAATAGGGTGACCAATGATCATGCATCTCGATTTAGTCAAAGCAATTCTCTCCTGATTTTTGTTTGTCTCGGATTTGTCGTTTTTGTAAATTATAAACTTCAAAATTTGTGAATTTTTGATTACCTAACCCCGTTTAAAGGCCGGTTTATACTATCCGCACAGACACATATCTGTTCAGCACCGACCAAGTGTATTTGCATTATTAGGTCTGTACTTTCTGACTGTACAGATATAAAAGACTCCCAGCGCAAATATATTAAACAATATTTGTCCGATCGCTACTGAACTAATGTGTCGGTGCGGATAATATAAATCTATCTTAAACAGTCAAAAATTACTTCTTTATTATGACATCCCTATCAACTATCACAAAAAAACTTAGTTTCATATTAATAAAATATTAGAAATGTCATTTTTTAAATGAATACACAATGAAAATTAAATATTACCTTTGTGTTCAATAAATACGGATAAATACGGTAAAACAAACCCAAAAAAACTAAATTTGATATGTCAACTTTAATCAATTCCTACTTCGGGGCACACTTAAAAAGTCTCGAAATAATACGCTGCAGTATTTTTTTCACCATTTTAAATATTTTTTCTCTATCACCAAGTAAATTTCTTTACTCGCTGTCAGTATTGAAACCAACGTGCTAATACTAAATACTACATACTAACAGCAAGGCAGTAAACACAAGATTTGTTTAATTGTAAAAAATAGACGCGTCGACAACTTAGGTAATTTAAAGGCAAAACCCTACTTTTTATACTTCGTTGTAAAGAGAAATTTATTTAGAATCTTATTCCGAAAAAATATACAGAGCGTCCTACTCAAAAAACCAAAGTTAGATATTTTTTCGGAAAATAAGTAGGCCATGGAAAAAAATTGTTTGTGCCATTTTATAGATCAGATTCAGATACATAAAGTCTTTTATTTAACTTTTTCTTGTATCTTTAATATTTCAGCAGATATAAGCTGGACAATGAAAAATCAGCCACCCTGTATAATAAAAATGATTGTTTCTTTGTTTGTTTGTCCCGTATGCGTTCCTATACCATTCATGATTCTTCCGATTGCGATGAAACTTTGGGGCGAAGCCGGACGGGACCGTTAGTTCACTAATATAAATGAATTCGTTTGTGAATTTGAGGTATAAATCATTTGATTATCAGATATAAACTATTTTTTAGCAGGTAGGTAATTTACGTATCTTTTCTAAACTAGAAACCAATCGATAGATACTGCAAATCTAACTCAGAACTAAGGATAAGTAGAAAAATTCAGTTAGTATAATATCTTAATTAAAACAGATTGTTTTTGTCCACTTATAATCTAAATCTGAATTACCAATCTCAACTGCATTTATCTTCCACGATTAATCTCAGTTATATTCCATGTACTGACTGCTTAGCTTATCTATTTATACATGGGAATTTTCCTTTATGAATTATGAGTCATGCAGGTAGGTATACGATTTATCAAATTAAAAAATAGGTATTTACTAAAATAGCTAACACTCACTTATGTTGTAATTAGTTTTACGTCTGTGTTGATTTTTAATAAAAAAACGACCAATAAGACAGACAGATAATATATAGGTAATACCTAAATAATAAAAAATTTAAATCAACGTTTGGACTATAAATGGAAGTCCTCTTCAAGATAAAATATCTGTAAATATTTTATCTTGAAAAGGACTACTATTTATAGTCGAAATGTTGATTTGATTTTTTTATTATTTATTATCCTGTTATACAATACGTATATTATCCTGTTATACAATACGTATATAATAATAGTCATCCACATAGTATATTCCTGTATCCTGTTAGTACTTCTGAAGTTAACAGCGTCATTAAATCATTACCAAATAAACATACGGCAGGGTTCGATGAAGTTCCAAGCATTGTTTTAAAAAGTTCTCTTGAGTATATTGGAAACATTCTGACAATAATTATTAATTTAATATTTGATTGCGCTACGTTCCCAGACAAATTAAAAAATTCAGAAATAAAGCCAATACATAAAAAAGATAGTGTTTATGAATTAAAAAACTACAGACCGATATCACTGTTGTCAACTCATGCAAAGCTTGTTGAAAAAATGTTATATAATAGACTATCTGATTTCTTTGACACATATAAAGTATTACATCCTTGTCAACATGGCTTTAGAAAGAACCATTCAACAACTACAGCATGTTTATCATTTAGTAATTTTGTAAGCAAACAATTGGATGAAAATAATATTGTAATTGGGTTATTTTTTGACTTAAGTGCCGCTTTCGACACGGTTAATCATTCGTTTCTTTTACAGAAGCTTTTAGCAATGGGAATCAGAGGGCAGGCTAATGATCTGATTAAGTCTTATTTACAAAATCGATGTATGCAAATAAATATTCAAAATGTAAAATCATCAAAAAAAGATATTAATGTTGGGGTCCCGCAGGGAAGTAATTTGGGACCATTATTATTTTTATGTTATGTTAACGATTTGCCGGATTACATAACAACAGGATCAGTAATCATGTATGCTGATGATATAGCCGTGTTGATAGCGGCACATTCATTCGATGAAGCTGTAACTAAAGTAAATAGTGTTACTGAGCAATTATCTGAATACTGTCAAAAAATCAAATAATCATTAATATAGAAAAAACTAGCTGTGTGCAGTTCAGGATCAGAGGTCCCGTGACTGTTGGTGGCTTATTTACTACAAATTGCAATGCTGATATACAATTAAAACAATCTGTCAAATTTTTACAACTACACATTGATGATACATTAAAATGGGTAACTCAAATTAATAACATATGTAAAAAATTGAATTTTTATTATTATTTACTTAAACAGATGAGATCTGTGTATAACAGAGACACATTACTAACATTTTATCATGCATTTGTAGTAAATACTATCAAATATACCATTCTTATTTGGGGAATGTCAGGAGATAGACACAGAATTTTTGTTTTGCAAAAAAGAATTTTAAGATTAATTTTCAATTTAAAATATAGAGATTCGTGTCGAAATCTATTTAAAGAAAACAAGCTACTAACTTTTTACGGAATTTTTGCTCATGAGCTGCTCACAGTTATGCATTCTAATAAGTATTTTTTTGAAAATAATAAACAAAAACTATATAATACCCGCAACAACAATATTGTTTTAAAGCATAACACGACATTTTTTGAAAACAGTCCTATCTATTATAGCAAGCTATTTTTGACCTTACGAAACAAGCCCTTAACCCTTAAAAAAGGACCGGATTGAGATTCCGTTTTCATAAACATTCTTATTTAAAATTTTTGATTTTGTTAACTTTTGGCTCACCCTGTATATGTAGCTTGACATTCCGCAAGGTCAAGCGATCTCTGATTAAAACATGTCCGAGTTTTGTGAAGGAGATTGATTGATTTTTGGATTAAAGAAAAGATTTTTTTTTTTGTCGAGGAGTAGCGAGAGTACAGACTGGAGAGAAAGGTCCAGAAGAAAAATTTTAAATTGAGTGATTTGCTGAGCCTCCACTGAGAATTTGAAGAATTTTATCGTATTATCGTCTACTGTCTCGTTTCGACTTTCGTGTATTGTAAAAAATATCTATTTTAACGTTTTGTATCGATTGGCGAATATTGATTTTTTTAGTATCGCCATTACCGTCTTAAAAAGTAAAGACGTAGTTGCATCGCATTTTTTTTTTTCTCGCCATTTTGGAAGTGTCGTTTGTGTTGTGTTAAAGGCACGTGTTGTCGTTTAGTATCAGATTTAGAAAATTATAATTTTCGTGTGCGTTTATCGATTGTCTTGGTATCTGACGTTCTCGTAGCAAGTTTTTGGATCATCTGTTCATCAATTGGGCATCTTCACGTCTTTCGTTTGAGAAATATTCCTGTCCGACATCATCTCACTGGGACGTCAACTTCTTCCCTGGAGTTACCTGTAGGGATCTAGATTTCTCTACAGCATCTTAACTTCTATCGCTGTAAGAAGTATTTTCAGGTATTTTCTATACTTTTCTTATCTCAACGTGCTGCCAGTAAAAATTAAAAAAAATTTTTATTTCATGAATAACTTTTAATTGCATAATCTGTGGTGTAAAATTTTATACAGTGAAAAATTTAAAGTCGTAATTTTTTGTGAGCTGAATTGTATATTTCTAAAGTTAATGTTTTAAAATTCTGAATGTACTTTTCGCGATTGTATTTAACGCGTAACTTTTATCTTTTGCCTTTCAATTTAATATCGATTTCAGTGCATTTAACAATAACAGATCAAATCATATTTCTTTTAACGCTGTTTTGGCATGTGTTGAATATCGCCTAAAATATTTCAAGTGTATATTTGATGAACCATTATTGCTATCATACGTAATACCGTATAAACGATTATTTTTTTATTTTAAGAATATCTTGTTATGCTGGTGTAATATGTTCCACACGGTGGATTTTTTGTTGTTTATGTGATAGAATAAGGTACGTTCACATACCTGGTGATTAAGATTCTCTTTTCGCGCTTGTAGATTTTTACGAAATAATGTTTTCAGGTAGTCGTGTATGCTTCTAGTGCTTTCCTTAAGTCATTTTTATTAAGTTTGTCGATAATACTGTTAGCGTACCTAATTCTAATTTATTGTGTATTATTATTTATTGGTCAAATTTTTAGCTATTATTTCCGGAAATATTCAGGTCGATTTAATAATTCAATTTTACAGCAATATTAATTTTCTCAGTTACTGCTAGTCATCTATGACTTATAATTTTAAATTTTTTTAGCTAATAGTTACAGTCAAACTGATACAACTTGTCATATTTTATTTTTTTCTTCAAGTCAAACTTTGGCATTATTACTTTTATAACCGGTATTATTGTTCACCACATATTTTGCTTATCTAATTATATTAACTTCTTTCATTTTAACTTTTTGTGTTTACTTGGAATCGAACCTATCACTTTCCTTGACAACTGAGGCTAACACTTGTCAACGACTCAAGCACAGGGAATTAGTCTGGCGTCCATAAAATTTCAACGGAGCATAATACCTCTTTTAAGTTGCTCTTCCCCTATGCTAAAATTTTATAAAAATCGGGTAAGTTTCGAATTCCGACTATTACTAACGAACCCACCCCAGCGCCGCTGAAAATAAGCTAGCCCGGACTGAATGTTTTGCCCCCCATTAAGGGCAACATTACAAATTGGCGCCCAACGTGGGGCCTGTTGTTTTTTCTTGATTCGTATTCTAATAATTCCCTTGTTTAGTGAAACTTTTTAGTCACGTTATCTTGTGTGCAGTCCCGTACCATTGAAGTTAAAGTAAATATATAAATACAAATAATTTCGCTCATCATGAGCAATATGGCTGAAGGTCTTCATCGAGATGAACTTTTGTATGAACTACGAGTACGGCAAGTTAAAGGGAAGGAAAATTTTACTACTCGTATGTTACGTGAAGAGGTTGCGCCGCTGCTAAACCAAGCTTATGATACCGGTTTCCCCAACACCGAAATGGATGTTTCGGAAGAATTGGAAGTTTGTTCTGCTCGTATCGGTGAGCTAACTACAGCCGTGGACAACTTTAGGGGTACACCGCAATGTACCATATATTTAGAATTGGATCATCGTATATTTCATTATATTTCCCGAATTCGACGTTTGGACTCTCATGCTACTGCATTGCAAAAGCTCGAAGTAGCCACGCTTTTAGGTAAGGTTATCTCATTGGATGAAAAGCTTAACGCCGCTTGTGCTCTACAGACCCCGGAGTCTGTAACCTTACCAAATATTTCCAGTCCCTTTGCACCTAATGTTACTCAGATGACTACCGAACGGACTACCGATTTTATCCCAGTTCGTAAATGGAACATTTCTTTTGATGGTAAACAGCCTCTCGGTGAGTTTTTATTGCGCATTGAAGAAACCCGAATAGCTCGTCAGTGTTCGAAGGAAACGCTATTTAATTCCGCTATCGACGTTTTCACTGGGGATGCTTTAGCCTGGTACCGTATGGCGTTTTCACAAGGAGTTCGCGATTGGGATTCTCTGGTCGCTGCTCTTAAGAAACATTTCTTACCATCTAACAATGACTTCGCTTTGACTCAGAAGATTTACGCAAGGACACAAAAGGCTGAGGAAACAGTTACCCATTTTGTCACGACCCTCCACAACATGATGCTACAGCTATCGACACCTTTGTTTGATGAGCACCTGATCGACGTCATCAGGAGAAATTTATTGCCACTTTACGGCCCTCACATACATCAACGGAATTTCAGTAGTGTTCAGGAAATGGTTGATTTTCTAGTGTCGCTGGAAGAAACTCTACTGAAAGCTCAGGCATTCCAACCATCCGGTTCTGCTACAGTTGGTCCAGTAAAAACTGAATCAACTGTTCCGTCAAGGCCGAGGGCGACTGTAAATTCTGTGTTGTCTACATTGAAATGTTGGAATTGCGGAGAGTCCGGTCATGTTTATGCCAAGTGCCAGGTGAAAAGAAGAAAGTTTTGTTACCGGTGTGGGAGTCCCGATCATATCGCCAATATCTGCTCTCGGTCGTTTCCGGAAAACTCGAAGAGGGACGAAAGCCAGTAAAGAGCCGTACTTTTCGTCGCCAGTTACCGGCTCCTGTTCCGTCACGTTTTAACGAAGTAAAATGGAAGCTCTGGCTTCATACCGTTCATGAGTTCTGCAAGAAGAAACCTTTACAATCTCTTCAGGAGATTCGCACGTCGGGTCCGGGTGAGGCCAACCCCGCTTATCCGACGCTTCGTTCCAATTCTAAACGATATCGTACTCGTATTGTGTTACCTTCGTCTAGTCTAGTCTTATCTAGTTCTCGTCAAATACCGTCTCGATTTCAGCAATTCCCGTCTGAATCTCGTCAAACCGCCTTACGCTCCAAATATCGTGCGTGCCCTATCTTCACGCATGTTGACGGGGACAACCGCCCGTTTGTCACGTTAAAAATTTTCGATCACAGTATCGTGTGCCTCTTGGACACTGGTGCAAACCGCTCCGTGCTTGGCGGTCCCGGTTTAAATTTTTTAGAATTATTTTCTCTTCAATTATTGCCTTCCAATCACGTTCTCTCTACCGCTGATGGCGCCGAACAAACAGTTTCCGGATCAGTCTTACTACCTATTACTGTCGGGGGTGTCGTCAAACTTCTCGATGTCATTGTAGTTCCGTCTCTGAGACATACCGTGCTGTTGGGTATGGATTTCGTGAAAGAATTTAATGTTTCTGTTGACTTTAAAAATGATTCCTATGATCTTCCAGTCCCGACGTTGAGTCGTTCTTTTTGCAAATTAGAATCCTCTCACGCTATTAGTAATCGTGCTGACCTTTCTGACGCTCAGAAAACTATGCTTAATGCCGTAGTCAATCTTTTTCAAGCTATATCGTGGCGTGATGGTCATAAACTGGGACGTACTCCGTTGATTGAACATGTTATCGACACTGGAGATTCAAAGCCTCTCAAACAACGCCAATACCCGCTGTCCCCTTACATGATGGAACATTTGAATAAAGAGTTAGACCAGATGTTAGCGTTGAAGGTCGTTAAGCCATCTACCAGCCCGTGGACTTCGCCTGTTTTATTGGTGAAAAAGGCCAATGGCGAGTTGAGATTTTGTTTCGACGGTCGTAGACTCAATTCCGTCACTAAACCTGATGCCTACCCTTTACCCTTAGTCAACCATATTCTTAGTATGTTAGCTGGTGCTAAATTCCTCACGAGTATCGATCTTAAGTCTGCCTTTTGGCAGATTCCGTTATCTTCCACCTCTCGTGAAAAAACAGCGTTCTCCGTTCCTGGTCGCGGTTTATTCGAATTTGATGTCATGCCGTTTGGCCTTCGGAACGCACCTCAAACTCAACAGCGACTAATGGATAGCGTTCTTGGTCCCGAACTGGAGCCTTTCGTGTTTGTGTATTTAGATGACATTATCGTTGCGACACCAACTTTTGAGGAGCACATCGAAGTCTTGCGTGAAGTTTTGTCTCGTTTTAAGAAAGCCAATCTTACCGTTAATTTATCAAAATGTGAATTCTGTCGTCCTTCTCTTAAATTTCTTGGTTTTGTCGTAGACAAACTTGGGCTTCGCACCGATCCCGACAAGGTCTCTGCTATGCTGAACTACTCTCGCCCCACAACAACTACCGAAGTTAAAAGATTTATAGGCTTGTGTTCCTGGTACCGGAGGTTCATTCCTCACTTTTCGTCACTTACTGCTCCAATTTCTGAACTTATTAAAAAACGAAAAAAGGGCCAACCGATTGTCTGGAATGAAGAGGCCGAACGATCTTTTTTGGCCATAAAACGGGCTCTTGTCTCCGCTCCAGTCCTAGCAACTCCCAATTTTGATAAACCTTTTACAATACAATGTGACGCTTCCGATGTGGGCGTAGGTTGTGTGTTGACACAAGCCAATGACGATGATATCGACGTTCCCGTCGCGTTTGCTAGCCGCACACTAAGTGCTCAGGAGCGCAATTACTCTACCACAGAAAAGGAGTGTCTTGCCGTTCTCTTTGGAATCGAGAAGTTCCGACCGTATGTGGAAGGAACTCACTTTAAGGTATTGACTGACCACCATTCACTCTTGTGGCTTCAGAACTTGAAAGACCCGTCTGGTCGTCTGGCTCGTTGGGCTGTAAAAATCCAACAATATGATGTTGAGTTCGAACACAGAAAAGGCTCCATGCATATCGTCCCGGACGCACTTTCTCGCTCTCCCGTTCAAATTTCCGCCCTTCACTTCAGCAATGAGTTTTGTAATGCCGACCCTTGGTACCAAAGAACGATTAATTCCGTTCTACAACACCCCAACAAATACGATTGTTGGCGCGTCATCGATGGCCGTTTGTACAAACGTTGCTCTCTTGCCTTAGATCAAGGACCAAATAGAGACGAATGGAAGATGGTGGTCCCTAAACGTGCCCGCCTTTACGTCATGGAACAGTTTCATTCACCACCAACAGCTGGTCATTTGGGCATTGCAAAAACCCTATATCGTATCTCTGAACTGTATTACTGGCCAAGAATGAAAGCAAATGTTTGTGACTTTATTGCCCGTTGCCGTATTTGTGCGGCGCAAAAAGCTCTTAATACCGCTCGTCCCGGTTTCATGGGTCAGCCGAAACATATTAAATTCCCCTGGCAGCTAGTTGGGTGTGACATAGTTGGACCGCTTCCAAAAACCAGGAATGGTTACCGTTTTATTCTGGTAGTAGTAGATTGGTTTACTAAATTCCCGCTGTTAAAGCCATTAAAGCAAGCCGATGCCTCCTCTATAGCCAGTTTCTTGGAGAATGATGTCTTTCTAATGTTTGGCGCGCCACAAATCTTATTGACCGACAACGGTACGGAATTTACCGCTGGCACTATTAACAAGTTGCTAGAAAAGTATGGCGTTAAACATTGGCACACTGCCCGTTACCACGCTCAAGCAAACTTCGTTGAGCGGGTTAATCGAACCATTGGAATTTCTATCCGATCTTACTTGACGGAGACCATACATCACGAATGGGATAAAGTAGTGCCGCAAATTGCGTTCGCGTTGCGTACCGCTCAGCATGATTCAACGGGATTTGTTCCGGCCTTCTTAAATTTCGGACGCTTTGTGCCACATAACGGGGGATACTATGGTGACTTGGGTGATCAAGACCCTGTGGAGTTAAGTTGGTCCAGTGAATTTTACGCCCGTACACTTCAAGAACAACCCGCAATCTATCATGAAGTCCGTAAACATTTAGCCGAGGCTTATAATCGTCAGGCAATCGCTTATAACGAAGGGAAGCGGCCTGCGGTAAAGTTCGAGGTCGGCGAACGTGTTTGGAAAAAACACTATATCCTATCCAGCGGAGCTCACGGTTTCTCCTCCAAGCTAGCCCCCCGGTTTGTCCCATGTCGAGTCAGCAAGGTAATTTCCCCGCTCATATATGAGTTGGATCACGCGGACGGTCACTCTCTCGGTCGATGGCACGTTAAAGATCTGAAGCCTTATGTGTCAGACTCAGCATCGGAAGATTCTAGTGAGGATAACGATGACGAATCTTCGAATGACTCGCCCAGCGTTGAGAACAGGCATGGTCCTGATAAAGAATCCGACGAATCAAGGTTAGCTTCAGACGACTCTGCATATGACCTCTTCGATTAAGAAAAGTTCTACGTCCTTTTCTTTTTGAGGGAGAGGGGGTGTATAGCAAGCTATTTTTGACCTTACGAAACAAGCCCTTAACCCTTAAAAAAGGACCGGATTGAGATTCCGTTTTCATAAACATTCTTATTTAAAATTTTTGATTTTGTTAACTTTTGGCTCACCCTGTATATGCAGCTTGACATTCCGCAAGGTCAAGCGATCTCTGATTAAAACATGTCCGAGTTTTGTGAAGGAGATTGAATGATTTTTGGATAAAAGAAAAGATTTTTTTTTTTGTCGAGGAGTAGCGAGAGTACAGACTGGAGAGAAAGGTCCAGAAGAAAAATTTTAAATTGAGTGATTTGCTGAGCCTCCACTGAGAATTTGAAGAATTTTATCGTATTATCGTCTACTGTCTCGTTTCGACTTTCGTGTATTGTAAAAAATATCTATTTTAACGTTTTGTATCGATTGGCGAATATTGATTTTTTTAGTATCGCCATTACCGTCTTAAAAAGTAAAGACGTAGTTGCATCGCATTTTTTTTTTTTTCTCGCCATTTTGGAAGTGTCGTTTGTGTTGTGTTAAAGGCACGTGTTGTCGTTTAGTATCAGATTTAGAAAATTATAATTTTCGTGTGCGTTTATCGATTGTCTTGGTATCTGACGTTCTCGTAGCAAGTTTTTGGATCATCTGTTCATCAATTGGGCATCTTCACGTCTTTCGTTTGAGAAATATTCCTGTCCGACATCATCTCACTGGGACGTCAACTTCTTCCCTGGAGTTACCTGTAGGGATCTAGATTTCTCTACAGCATCTTAACTTCTATCGCTGTAAGAAGTATTTTCAGGTATTTTCTATACTTTTCTTATCTCAACGTGCTGCCAGTAAAAATTAAAAAAAATTTTTATTTCATGAATAACTTTTAATTGCATAATCTGTGGTGTAAAATTTTATACAGTGAAAAATTTAAAGTCGTAATTTTTTGTGAGCTGAATTGTATATTTCTAAAGTTAATGTTTTAAAATTCTGAATGTACTTTTCGCGATTGTATTTAACGCGTAACTTTTATCTTTTGCCTTTCAATTTAATATCGATTTCAGTGCATTTAACAATAACAGATCAAATCATATTTCTTTTAACGCTGTTTTGGCATGTGTTGAATATCGCCTAAAATATTTCAAGTGTATATTTGATGAACCATTATTGCTATCATACGTAATACCGTATAAACGATTATTTTTTTATTTTAAGAATATCTTGTTATGCTTGTGTAATATGTTCCACACGGTGGATTTTTTGTTGTTTATGTGATAGAATAAGGTACGTTCACATACCTGGTGATTAAGATTCTCTTTTCGCGCTTGTAGATTTTTACGAAATAATGTTTTCAGGTAGTCGTGTATGCTTCTAGTGCTTTCCTTAAGTCATTTTTATTAAGTTTGTCGATAATACTGTTAGCGTACCTAATTCTAATTTATTGTGTATTATTATTTATTGGTCAAATTTTTAGCTATTATTTCCGGAAATATTCAGGTCGATTTAATAATTCAATTTTACAGCAATATTAATTTTCTCAGTTACTGCTAGTCATCTATGACTTATAATTTTAAATTTTTTTAGCTAATAGTTACAGTCAAACTGATACAACTTGTCATATTTTATTTTTTTCTTCAAGTCAAACTTTGGCATTATTACTTTTATAACCGGTATTATTGTTCACCACATATTTTGCTTATCTAATTATATTAACTTCTTTCATTTTAACTTTTTGTGTTTACTTGGAATCGAACCTATCACTTTCCTTGATAACTGAGGCTAACACTTGTCAACGACTCAAGCACAGGGAATTAGTCTGGCGTCCATAAAATTTCAACGGAGCATAATACCTCTTTTAAGTTGCTCTTCCCCTATGCTAAAATTTTATAAAAATCGGGTAAGTTTCGAATTCCGACTATTACTAACGAACCCACCCCAGCGCCGCTGAAAATAAGCTAGCCCGGACTGAATGTTTTGCCCCCCATTAAGGGCAACATTACACTATATAGGCTATAAAATTTTTTACAAATTGCCAGATGAAATAAAAATCATAAATAAAACAGAATATTTTAAAAATAAATTAAAAAAACATTTTTGTAATACTGTGCCTTATGATTTAAAGGATCTTTTTTAATATGTATTATATTTTCCTGACGTTTGTATCCACATTAGTGGCTTTTCAATAAAAAATTATTATTATTATTATATCTGTCTGTCTTATTGGTACAGTTTTTACTCATTTTGTTATCAGATATGAGGTGCGAACAATATTATTTCAGATGGAAAATGAAAATTCGACTGAAGAATTGCCTTATTAGTGTGTCCTTTTTCGATGTTTTTACTTTTTGTAAGGTATCTCGGTAGTTATACAAGTTAAAGAAAAACTATATGTACTCTTATGGGCTGTTTTTTGAGTCAAATTCAGAATTCTGGAGGCATGGTCCGTTTCTGAGCCATAGCCGAAAATTGAAATTTATGTACTGATTTTAATAATTTGCAATAACTTTTATTTGTTATTGATCAAAATTTCAAAAAAAATGGAAATTACTTTTACATATTTTTTATGAGAAATCAGTATCTAGCAGTCAAAGTTTTTACATTTGTGGTAATTTTCGAGATTTGACCCAAATCTACATTTTTTAATGGTCAGCATAAGTAGGCATTGACGTTTTCATGTTTGACAGACCCACAAACCACTTAGTACTAAGTGGTTTGTGGACAGACCTATGCGCAGTTTCTGGTAGTGGTACGTTTTTACTTTAAAAGTAGATACTAGATAGCATTTGAAAGTCAATGTTAAATCTATATTCTACTTTGAAAGTGGATTTCGCGTTGACAGTTGTCACAGAACCCAGGCGCGGATCTACGGGGTGGGCGAAGGGGGCGATCGCCCCCCCCAAGACAGGCACATTTTCTACTTTTTATTTTTTGAAAACCGGAGGCTTTCAATCCACAAGAAATCGAGGGCTATAAAAATTAAAAAAACAGGTAAATTCGAGATCTGTAAGAATTAAACCTCAGACTTTAAAACCAAATGAACGAAGTAAAGAACAGAGGGCTATGAAAATTAATTAAAAACCAAAAGGCGAAGGTCGATCTGAGCACGTGCTCAGATCTGATTAAAAATATTTCTCCTGATATGATTTCGTTTTTTTTCTTTTTTCATTACCCACTTGTCTTATATATATGTATATAAAGAAAAATATATATAAATATATATATATATATGTTGCTTTTTTCTTTGGGTCGCCCCCCCCCCGCTGGAAGTCTCTAGATCCGCGCCTGGAACCCCAGCATTAAAAGGCACCAGATTCGATTAATTTTATGTGCTCTGATAGAAAACTGGGCAGAATTACTATAGTCTGTAGGTTAAGGAACAAGACCAACACCTACTTGTTTATAGTAATTGTATCTAGGCATCCGTCTTGCCACACGTGGAATAGTAATACACAAGTTACCAATTAAATGAGTAATTTCATAAGACAGGCACATTTTGAATGTCATTTTATTACAACATATTAAAATAGCACGACGAAATAACATGGAAAAAGTTTCCAACACATTATAATATTTAACACTATAATATCTTAAACACTTCTTCTGCTGCACTATAGAACCGTATTAGGAAAAATTACACGATGAGTGATGACAAATAAACGGTTCGTCTCAACTCGGGTTAATTTATCCATTAAAGAAGAACTAATAGACGGATAGCCCACCGTCACATTTCTTATGTATCGAATAGACAGACAAATCTGTCTGTGTAAGTTAACATTGAGATTAGACAAATAGGGAGCCACAATTATTATTATTTTTATTCCCCCGGATAATGGGATACTGTCACTGACGTCGCTTCCGGTCATTTTTGGATTGTTTTCTTATGTCATCGATTACATAAATAAAACTGACGTCAAATGACGATCTCAACGAGTACTTTCATATCATCATGGGATGCCAGAGTTCATCCTGTCGCAACGCAACCCCTTGGCAGCCCTAATTTTTTAGTCAATACTCAAAGGTTACACAGTAAAATTCAGTTTACTTATAAGACCGCCTAGTTTACACAACAGAAGTGAAACTTACGCAAAATCTACATACGTCTGGCAAACAATGATTCTAGTCACTGATCTGAAACGCAAGTTTGTAAGTGGCCAAAGCTATACCGACAGTTCGACCGCATCCGGCAAAAAGTGATTTTAGCTAGTGATCTGGAACGACGTGGACTTTTTGTAAGTGGGCAAAGTTATGCAGTAGGGTCTGCGACACTACACTACACACTACAAAAGTGAAACGTATGCGCAAAATCTACATCTAAACGCTATAAATTGGCATGTGTAGAATAATATACAGTGTGTCCCCGGATTGAGTTCACAATAGGTGAGATTGACCAAAAATTTTCGAATTGGAATTTCATATTTTGGGATTCCGCCCTGCTTGGTCTGAAACTTATTTTTGGTTTACTTTCGATTTTTTTAAATCAAGTAGGCCTTTTCGTTTCAGGTAAAGTACCTTTTCCGTTCATAGTACGCAAAAGTGTCACTAAGAAAAGTTGTTCACAATGAAAAGTTATGGCGTTATGCAAATTTTCAGAATGATTCGGCCTTCTTTGATAAAATCCGCTTTTGTTTTGTTTTGTTTGAAAAACAATCGCGTCGTAGTAAAGCAAACAATTTACTGTCATTATCTTTGATATCAAAGTAGGCCGATCATTCTGAAAATTTGCATAACGCCATAACTTTTCATTGTGAACAACTTTTCTTAGTGACACTTTTGCGTACTATGAACGGAAAAGGTACTTTACCTGAAACGAAAAGAGGTTTTGCTCAACTGTAAAGGCCTACTTGATTTAAAAAAATCGAAAGTAAACTCTAAAAATAAGTTTCAGACCAAGCAGGGCGGAATCCCAAAATATGAAATTCCAATTCGAAAATGTTTGGTCAATCTCACCTATTGTGAACTCAATCCGGGGACACACTGTATATTAATATATTTTTCGTAGTCATGGTTACACCGTTAGCGTTAAATATTTAACGCAAATGTTAAACGGCCTGAACTCGCATAAGAAGTTACACTTCAACAAGAGCATTCGAACGCTGTTGGCTTTGTCTTGCGAATTTTAAATGTGATCGTATTTGACCAAGCCGGTTCTGGACACGAAACACACGTGGAACTACACCGCAGCAAGAAAGTACATAAAATGAAAGGCAATAATAAGCATATACTGTTAACAAGCGTTTAAAACTAAGTAGACATCGGAGATGTTGCAACACACGTGTGTGTATATACGCAAAGCACACAATTATAATATTATGTTATGCTAATGTAGCTGTCCGTGTATTACATATTATACCTAAGCAGTAAGCATACCCTATAGCTAACATCTATAAACATCGTGTGCCTATTATAAACTGGGACATAGAAAAAAATAACATGGCACGATACCATCAAAATAATTATTGCTCCTCATTACTCAAAATGGCTTAATGCTTCACAATATTTCGATTTATAAATATTCGTTCGGATATCAATAATTATCATTCAATTCCTATTCGCTTCTAAGTGAGGCATAGGCCTTCCACAAGAGATCGCTATCTGACGCGGTTTTGTGCGATATGTTTAACGTCCATCCATGACTTCCCGATGTTAGCCACCTCTGCCTCGACAGTTCGCCGCCAGGTGATACTGGAACGTCCGTTTCTCCTAGCTCCCCGAGAATTACAATCTAGCGTTTGTCTAGAAATGTGTGCTGGGCTGCGCATCAGAGCTGCTTCCGGGTGATTGAGAAAACTGATCCTATTAAGAAGCTGCCCCGTTACGCGAAGTTCCACATAAAGAACAAAAATCCCGGCGTAGATGAGTACATAGACGACAGACATCTTAAGACAAGTATACCTACATCATGATCATTCAAAATTGCGTATTAAATCAACGTTCATGTGAGGCATATGGAATTTCAAACAAGCCCAGCAAATTCTGCTCATTTTCTTGATTAGTTTGAAAAATGTTGTAGGTTTTCAGTTTCTAAAAGAGATGCTTCCGAACGCTTTGCTTAATTTGGAGAAAAAATCTGTGAAGGACAATTTGCTTGCGTTTTTTACTGCAGATTTGGAAAATTTCTCATTTTTTTTTTACCAATAAAATGTGTCATTTATACACAACTGATGTATCACTAGACATTTCTGGTAGCCGAGTAATCGTCAAATCGCGATTCTAAATCGCGCGTTTTCGATTCAAAAAGTAGCATGTGTGCGTTGGCCCTCAATGTAATCTTGAAAAGACGAGTGTGTGGAAAGCCTCAATAAAATAGCGGTTTGGTATAGTGGCATGTCTACGCGAGTGAAACTATAGAAACTTGATAATCTTTCACTTATAATAGTTTACGCACACACGTGCATTTGCTAGAAGTACTGTTACGACTTTGAATTAATACAAAATATCTAGGTAAGATATAATACTATAAAACATCACACTGAACGGTGTCAAGGTTGAGTTTCATTTGTTCACTATTGCAATTAAAACAATAATCTGAATTAAATTCATAAATAATCGTCATTTTTGTACTTTTATTAAATTAAAGTTTCTAATTATACTGCACAAAATTTTCCAACGTCGAATGCAATTAAATAAGTAGGGATTTATCTGCACACAGACCGTGGCAAAATCATTCACAAGGTAGTAGTACCTAATATTACGTAGGTACCTATAATATTGACTCATGACCGCCGCACCACGCAGCTGTATATTTTGTTTTCACATTTAGAGCTATCTATAAATTAAAATTGTGCAGATCGTAATTATATCTCAAATGTCCAACATTAACAGGGACGTAGCCAGCATTTTTATTCTTTTGCATGGGCCAGGGATGGGCCACACTGATGTAAATCTTCAACCTCATATAACCCAAGACGTCTTGAGATCTGTAAAAATGACAATGTAAAACCACAAGCATTTAATCCCAATAACCAATTGTCTGCTTGGGGGAAGGGAGAGTGGTTGATGTACGACGAGCAATTAAACAATGCTAATTTATATTAACGCAAGCGCGCTAGATCTGTAACATATTTTCATTTTTACGGAGCACAAGGCCTCTTGGGTTATTGCATGGGTCATGGCCCACCCAGGCCCATCCGTAGCTACGTCCATGAAGATTAAGCATATTACAGACAAGAAGATTATAAGATATTATTATTATTTTTAAGTTAGGTCTAGAATCAACATTCCAAAGAGGAGTCCTAGACTAAACCTATAAAACGCATGTTGAAATAGTCAATTAATAATGTGTTGTTTTCGTTTTTTTTCCAAAATCTTTTCAAGGAAACTGATTTCTGTTTGTTGGTGGACAATACCTCACAATCAATAATATTAATATATTATACATACCTATTATAGGGTGTCTTCAAAGACACTTAACACGCTCCTACCACATGTTCCTGAGACCAAAATAAGCCGATTTAAGCAAACTTACCTTCTTACAAAATTGCTTAGTTTGGGCGCTATACGGTCCTGAAGTTACAAGTTTTGAAATGGTTTTTTGTTATAAATTTAAAACGCCTTCTGCGATTTTGCTAAAATTTGCCACGTTGACATAGTTTTATGGAACAAAAAAACCTATATCAAAATTATGGTTAATATTAATCCATAGACGTAGAACTCGGGTTTTATAATATTTGCACGTTTCAAAATTCTACGCCAATGGAAGAAAAGGGGTTTAAGTATAAAATTTAGATTCAGTAACTTATTTGCTACAAAAAAGCTACTCTTAATAAGACTCTATTACTCTTATGGTTTTTGAGAAATTTGTATTTTAATAATTCGAAGTAATTTTTACAAAATGAAGTAAAGTTACTAAAGCATGAATAGAAATAAATAAGTATTTCATAAAAAGTGGTCAAAGTGTCCACCATTTTCACGCATACAAAATTGTATACGACGAAGAAAATTAATTTACTCTTTGCATAACTTCCTCATTATCTCCAGTTTTATTCTTAGAAAAAAGCATGGCCATCTTATTTGTTTATTGATCAACTTATTATTATCATCGTATTATTTATTGATCAACTTATTATTAAAATATAAATTTCTCAAAAACCATGAGAGTAATCGAGTCTTATTAAGAGTAGCTTTTTTGTAGCAAATAAGTTACTGAATCTAAATTTTATATTTAAACCCCTTTTCTTCCGATGGCGTAGAAATTTGAAACGTTCAAATATTAAAAAACCCGAGTTCTACGCCTATGGATTAATATTAATCATAATTTTGATATGAGTTTTTTTGTTCCATAAAACTATGCAAACGTGACAAATTTTAGCAAAATCGCACTAGCCGTTTTAAATTTATAACACAAAAAAGATTTCAAAACTGTAACTTCAGGGCCGTATAGCGTCCAAACTAAACAATTTTGTAAGAACGTAAGTTTGCTTAAATCGGCCTATTTTGGTCTCAGGAACATGGTGGTAGGAGTGTGTTAAGTGTCTTTGAAGACACCCTGTATAAGTTGGACAAAAAACATCTTAGTTCAAAAATCGCCTAAAAATGAAATAAAGAATATGAAGATCACTGTGGTTGGAAACTATAATTAAAAAACAACAATTTAGTCACTTTTAACTACAACAATTTTATTATTGGATGTACATTTCAAGAGCAATGCTCCCGCCTCCCATCTAAACCAACTTAAAGGTGCCGTTTAGTTTTTGCTAAAGATGGGAGCGTAGCTCTCGAATTGTACAAAAAGTAATTGAATTGCTGTTTTTTAATGACTAAATGTTCAAATTATGAACAGTTCCTGATTATCAATAATATATTTTTTTCTGAAAGTCTTAGTTAAGTCGGAAAGGAGAAAAGGTAATATAATTTTTACTAAAAATTGGCAAAAAACGTCTTTGATCTAAATCAGGTGAGGATAAAAATTCGTACTGACTAATTTAGATGATAAAACAGATTTTTTGTCAATTTTCAGTATAAATTATAAGAAAAGATAAAAAAAATATTTTTATTTATACGTGATTTAAATAATAAAATTGATTCTGTGGTACTTTCACTGTTTTTCAAATCTTTTTCTGTCAAATTCATTAAAATTTTGAATACAAATGAGACATGTTGTTTTTGCTTATAATATGACTATGGTAAATGTGAAAAATATTCAGTCTAAATAATTTAGACCAGCGTTTCATAAACTGGGGCCCGCGAATACAATCCGAGGATGTCCGCGGACTCATCTCTGGTATTTATTGAAAAAAAAAAATTGATTGTGCAGTTTACACTACCGATTACAGAAGTGAAATTTACTTATGTAAAATTTACACACGCCCGACAAACAGTGATTCTAATCAGTGATCTGAATAATCGCGCAAGTTTGAAAGTGGGCAAAAATATAGTTTGGTTGGCAACGGCCGACTGAATGAACACCGTCCGACAAACTGATATTTTGTTTATACTACAGAAGTGAAACTTATGCAAAATCTATATCTAATGCTGGGCTGCAGAAAGTATTTGATTTGACGATGACCTTAGATTGCGACAGAAAAACAAATGACTGATCTGTATAGAAAAAGATTGCTTTTTAAGCTAAATTTTAATCAAAATGCGAATAAAAATGTCTCGAAGTGGAAATATCGTTTCATTCGATCAATAAAAATTTTTTGAGTAGGATCGATTTAAAATTCTACAAAATGCTTTTCTTATGGAGAAATATGGGTGGTCACAATCTAAGGTCATTGTCAAATTAGATTTTCTGACAATGCTTTCAGCAACCCAGCATAAAAATGTTATAAATTGACAATTACAGAATAATTGTATGATTTGTTTTTCGTTGCCATTGCTACACCGTTGCTGTTTTTCGTTAGATGAATCCAATTCACTCTACCGTGCGCAAAGAAGTTTCACATAAAACAATTACTTTTGTTTTTTATTAACGGGGGTCCGAGACAATCTTACTAAACTATTCGTAAGCGAACAAGCTTATGCCGAATTTACACGCTTGCCAAGCCTTGGCAAGCGTCCACAAGCCCCAAGTCTCTACAAACGCTAGGCTCGCATTTGGAAGTCATTTACACGCTTGCGAGTGCGTCAGTGCCACTGCAAGCTTCCTTTGATTTGTGTCAAAAAAACCGACACTCGATCGGATCGGCAGCAAGTGTTTGCAAGTCTATGCAAGCCAAGCCAAACATCCCCGTTCACACGCTTGTGCTTGTGGACGCTTTCCAAGGTTTGGCAAGCGTGTAAACCCGGCATTAGGAAACGCTGATTGAGATAATTTGTGTACACTTACCAAAAACTCGTTTGTGTCGCATGAATGATTGTGTGACCCCGTCGATTCACAGGAACAATGCGGTCCCTCGGAATAGCCGCGCTGGCTCGTGTTCAACTTGTCAGGGATCCTACCTTCCGTCACCAATGCCGCTATCGCAACCAGTACGTCGGAGCTATCCAAGGGTCGTTCGCACGAATCACTTGCTGAACTGTGCATCTCTGAAACTGAAAAAAAGAAACGCCACTGTTAAAATAATATAATACCAATCTGAAAACAGTGCAAAAAAACACATTATTATTATGATCACCACAACTAATCCTAAATCTCATAGTAGGCAGGTATGACGCTTAAACATTCTTTTTTTGGTGTGTGTGTGTGTGTGTGTTTAGTTCAGTGGAATAGTTGGCGAGCGCACTGGCTTTGATATAGGTACGCATGATGTACCTATATATCCGTTCGCTTTTTCGTCACATTAATTTTCTGACATTACGGTCGTATAAAATTTGGGGGGGGGGCTTAAGCTTAGAGGTTTACACATCAAAAACAGTTCGTGGTGTTAAAAAAATATATCTTACTAGCGGCCCCGTCCGGCTTCGCCCGGGTGTTAAGAAAGCCCGAGTGCAATACACTACTCACTCGCTACGGACGATAAAGAAGATAGATAGACGGATCACTACAGGGATAGTGACATCGGACGAAATTCTGTAAAACTATGAGCGCAAACTAAACTAAAAAAATTATAATTATTGTCAAAGAAAGAATATAACAAAAATAAAAATATATAAATAAATATAATGTAGAATTTAGAAAAAAAATCCAAAAATTCTACGATCAGTTTCCGAACCCGGGTTCCTGTGCATAGAATGCTGCGATGTAACCTCTGCGCTACGAGTGGAACAGTTGAGTACGGTCGTTTTTATGATATACATATAAGTATGTTGCGAATTCTTACGGTCGGGTTACGAATTTAATTTATTAATTATTATTATTATTATTTATTATGCTATATAAACATTCCGTGAAAAATTATCTAACTGATGGTGAAAACCGCATCAAAATCCGTTGCGTGGTTTAGGAGGAGTTAGCGGTTAAACAGACAGACTGACAGACAGACAGACGCAAAAAGCGACTTCAATTTATACTATGTAGAGAAGAGATGATGAATGTTCATATAGTAAATTTTAAGTTAATCGAACTAACAAACTAAGATATGTAGGTATTATATGAAAGTTTCTTTCGTTTTAATAATGGACGCAATAATGGACCGTAAATACTCCAGACTGTTTTCAACTTTTTAGTTTAAAAATATTTCACAGCACACTACAATTTTTTAAAAGGTGAAATTACGCAATATTTAGGTATAGGGAACCCTTAAGAAACGTGTTAGTAAATATTCTAAAGTATACAATTCCGGCATAAAATCAACCCCGGTGCATTTAACAATCAAAAGTATTACGTGATTTAAAAGGACATTATTCTGAACATCCTGTATAGTAAATTAATTTTTCGAACAGAAACATTGATTTACCCCGTCTGTTATAATATAGTAATCCCCAAAATATCAGTTAGTTAAAGGTTTCTGTTTTAAAGGTCTGCATACGTCACACATTTCGAACAAACTTAGATACCTCAAAAACTGTTAAATTTTCGAGAATGGCTTCCCTTACAGTTTATGTTGACAAGTGCATAATTCAAAAATCAAATAAAAACAAGGTGCTGCATTAAAAAAACATAAATGTGGTTTGCCACCGTTAAATGGAACACCCCTGTATACTAGTCAAAAAGTCAGCAGTCGACACCTCGCGTCGGGGCGCTTTAAAAAGGTGTAAAAAAACTAGTGTTTTGTAAAAGCTGAAATTTGGTATATTGGTATTGAATTATAATTATATAGTATGTATTTATGAAAAAAACAGTCAGACCCTATTTTAATAAAACCGACCTATAGTTAGCAATCGGTAGAAGTTTCGGACTTCTACTAGGATTTCAGAGCTAAAATTATTGACGTGTGTTCTAACTATACTAGCTACAGTAAAGTGATATACAGGGTGCTGAATTGCTTTGCGGGTAATAGGGATTTAACCCGTAAAATCAAACTTTTGCGATTTCCTGCTTCCCTAATTATTTTAGGAAAAATATCTTCGAATAAAAGTTTTAGAACATAAAATTCTGCATCTAAATCATTAAACAAAATTAATTTTGCATGCTTTGTAACGGCAGAAATTTGATATGAAAATGTCAAAATTACCTCAAAAACAAAAAACAGTTAAAACGTCATCATTTTGTTCAAGTTCCATGGCTATCGCTATCTGTTTTTGGGGTAATTTTGACATTTTCATATCAAATTTCTGCCATTACAAAGCATGCAAAATTAATTTTGTTTAATGATTTAGATGCAGAATTTTATGTTCTAAAACTTTTATTCGAAGATATTTTTCCTAAAATAATTAGGGAAGCAGGAAATCGCAAAAGTTTGATTTTACGGGTTAAATCCCTATTACCCGCAAAGCAATTCAGCACCCTGTATAATATTATGTATATGATGAGAAATTTGTGGCTCTTGACTAGTAACACAACAGCTGAGCATACTTCTGTATGTCATTCATTTACCAGAGATTCATTCACACATTTGGATATTAATTGTTGATAATTGTGGAGTGATTGAAAAAAAGTTGGGTGCTGGTCAGTGCGAGTTGCCATTTTGGAAAATGGACGCCATCTTTGAAGCTTATTGAAAATGCACTGCATAAGCATGTGAGGTGTCATTTCACATGTTTTAAGGGTGCTGCACGTTAAAGACATTAAAGAAACATATTAATTTAATATATTTCAATTTTTGTTAAAATGTTTCTTTAATGTCTTTAACGTGTTCAGCACCCTTAAAAACATGTAAAATGACACCTCATCATGCTTATGCAGTGCATTTTCAATAAGTTTCAAAGATGGCGTTTTCCAAAATGGTCACACGCACTGACCATCACCCAACTTTTTCTCAATCACTACACAATTACCAACAATAACCAAATGGGTGAATCTATATGGTAAATGAATGACATAAAGAAGCATTCTCAGCAAA
The DNA here is from genome assembly GCA_039654895.1 of Mongoloraphidia duomilia. NCBI lineage: Eukaryota > Metazoa > Arthropoda > Insecta > Raphidioptera > Raphidiidae > Mongoloraphidia > Mongoloraphidia duomilia. The sequence goes on along the minus strand of CM077521.1, from coordinate 21,359,151 downwards.
TGGACTATAGGTATTTCATCGCCAAACCAAAATCTGCCCGAGTGAACCGGGTCGGAAAGCTAGCTATTTTATAAACTAAGAAAGAATATAAACTTTTTTTATCGATATTCACAATTTTGTAGAAATTTCGACAATTTATTCTCGATTTCGTCTCTGAAATCGAGACGATAAAACTTGTCAGTCTGGCCTTGGCGGCCACACTATTTTATATGGTATCCAATCTAATAGTTGATCTAATACGAATATGACAAAAAAAATTGAAAAAAAAACTAAGCGTAAACATTTGAAAGTACACTTCAACATCCGTTCAAATAATAATTAATATAGCGTCGTCTACAATTATCACAACAATAATATTCTGATTAATGTTAATTAAAGTCATGACGAAATATCAAATATTATGATTTCATTTTTTCTGTTTACAAACAAAACGGAATTAGCATTCAGGAGGTTAGCAAACTGTATATTTATACTTTTATCAGCACACTCTAAAAAAATCTAAATTAATGTTCCTATCCAATACCGATTGGTAGGAACGCATAATAATATACATAATTATACAATAGGATGTCGCAAAAGTTCCTACATATTTTTGTGCAATAAAGAAAATTTCAAACAAACAATCGTTTAATAATCATGTTATTATAAAATAATAAGAACACCTTGGTTATAATGATTGGATAAAGAAAACAACAGGATACAAGGCTTATAATTTAAAAACAGTTATTCACTAATCATTTTTAATAGCCAACGTTTCGGCAAACATTTTTTGCCTTCCTCAGGACCTTAAATATTTTAGTGAACCGTCACAAATTTAAAAACATGCATTAGTTTAAAAATTAATTTTGTCCAAATAAAACTTTTTAAGAGTATATCTCATTAATTAAAAATTGAAATCTAAAAATTTTTTAAAAATTTTTAAAATATAAAACTATATATATATTTTAAAACTATATATATATTTTAAAAATTTTTAAAAAATTTTTAGATTTCAATTTTTAATTAATGAGATATACTCTTAAAAAGTTTTATTTGGACAAAATTAATTTTTAAACTAATGCATGTTTTTAAATTTGGACGGTTCACTAAAATATTTAAGGTCCTGAGGAAGGCAAAAAAAAAAATGTTTGCCGAAACGTTGGCCATTAAAAATGATTAGTGAATAACTGTTTTTAAATTATAAGCCTTGTATCCTGTTGTTTTCTTTATCCAATCATGTTATTATGTCTGAGTTGGCCAGGATTACCGAATCGATTAGGCATGCTCATAACAGACTTAGATCTCAAATTTAACCCCATCAGATTTTTTCTTCGGGGTTTAATAAAATCGGACGTGTATCATAGGAAAATTCAAGAATTGCCATTTTACGAAACGCAATTCCAAAAATAATCCCTGAAATGCTTACAAATGTGTTTGGCAGTAGGACATAGGTATACCTGCAGTGCTGATCGATTTACAGACACTTCTGTACCTACATGTGGAAAAAATTACTGATTGCATATTACTCTAAAATACATGCATACAGAGTTCCGGGTTCCCCAATCCCCATATTAGACTGATCCATTTTGGTGTGCGAATAAAATATAAACTAGGCAATTGATTCTTTTTTTTAGTGGACCATGATCTATAGTCTTTAGGATTTATGTCGATTACCTAGTTTAATTAATGATTTTGTGGAACAGTGATTTTTAATTGTTATAGTGATTAGCTCTTGTATCTGCGGATTCGTTCGCGTTAATGTCGCTTAATTTGACCGAAATATTATTTTTGTCCCATTGTAGCCGGATAAAAAGTAGCTCGTATTATGTAAGTTCCTACTTTAATTTTGGATACTAGTAGATAGTATACCAGGTTTCATCAAAATCGATCCAGGCGTTCTCGAGTGACGTTGTAGGTGGTCGAAATTTCTCTTAAGCATTAATTATTTCTATTGCAATTTGATTACATTTTGCTTAACAATTTTTTCATAATTATTATGGGTACACATCTTATTATTGAGAAAATTTTAATGATAATCGAAATGTCTACATTGTTAATTTTATATACCACAATACGAATTCACTGTAGTAAATGAATTTTTCTTACAAACACACATTGTTTTCATAACGTCACAATGCTACAACTATAACTAAGTTATGCAAGTATGTAGCATTCTAGAGATTAAAAAATTCTATCAGAATAGTTGAAAAAATGTCTATGATGCTATTTAACAAGCAAAAATTGCATGTTGCCTCTTTAGCCTATACAGGGATGTCGTCGATAATTTACCGCCACCTTGTAGAGAATTCCATCCCATTTACGAATATATAGGGTTTGATGAGGTTATCTTCAAAAATAATTGAGACACAGGCTTGAATAGTCATGTCTGGGACACCCTGCATTAAGTCTTGATGGCTTTATTTTTAACTGACAGGGTTTCATACTTTTAAATGTTTAGTTTTAGTTATTTAATTTTGTGGATCTCTTTTGAAAAGAAAAAGAGCGTTCATTTACTGCGTATTAACAACAACTATTGCATACTAATCAGCTTGAAAAGACCTTCATGTATTCAACAGGAAAATTGGTGTAAACATGTCTGTATAAATATTAACGAAGTATAATTAAGCTGAAGAAATTTGAATCTGATCCACTGATCAATCATGATCATATTATAAGTACCTATATTCATTTGTTAAAGCTGAACCTTGCACTATTACCGTTGGTTGTTTATCATTCAACGCAATTAGCCTATTATAATATACACATGTTTATAAGATGAATTCATCCGCGAATGCCGAATAGCAAATGGCGCAATGTATACATGTGTAAGAATAGGTACCTAGTTGACCAATTCACTACCTGACGTCCTTGCTTGCATTGAATCCACAATAATTGAAGTCGAAGCTGGAGAATATCTTGTATCTACGATATTATTTTGTATCTTAGATACTTGTATCTTAATTTTATTTAAGTATCTGTACACAAAAATTAATAAACTTTTCAAAATTGTCTGGTATCTAAGATACTTTAAAAGTAGATATAAATCCGACACTTAGATATACAGTAAAACCTCTTATAAGCGACCACCCTCGGGGAATCAAATGTTGGTCGGTTAATAGGGGTGGTCGCTTTATAGAGAAAAATTAAAACAACTGGTCTGCATTTTACATTGTTAACTTCCCATTGGAAGTTATTGTAATGGGTCCGAAAATCGAAATCAAAAAGGAAAAAAAAATTTTATGTTTCAAGGTCACTACACTATTTTTACACTACTTTTAGAAAGATGTCTGTGTGTGTGTGTGTGTGTGTGTGTGTACGTATGTACGTACGTACGTATGTGTCAATTTCTTTCTAAGACGAAATCTCGAGAACGAAAAATGATATCGACTACGTTGGGGTGCCAATCGACGCGTATTAACGTAAATATGATCTGAAAGGAATTTTTTTAAAATCGGTTCAGCCGTTCTTTTTTCTTAACCAAATAACCTCCAAAAAAGTAGATTTTACACAATATCTCGCGAATAAAAAATTATATCGACTTCGTAAGGGTGTCAATCGAGGCGTGTTAACGTCATTTTGATCCGACATAAATTTTATAAAAATCGGTTCAGCCGTTTTTTTTTTTTTTTTTTTTTTTTTTAATTATTGATGTTTTAATGATTAAAATGATTACTTTTCTGTGTAATATCTAATTTAATTATTATTATTAAATATTTATCAAACTGGGAAGTTCGTCGTGTGGACCTCAAGGGTCGCACTTTAGTCCTAATAAACGACCCACCTCACGGCTTGTTTATTTATTAATATATGTACCTATATATCAGGCAAAGTACATACAGCTAATTACCTGCAGGTGCTTAAACCAGTTTTTTCACTTTCCTCGATAATTTCAATTTTATCTCTTAAAGAAAGACATTTCCTTTTGCCCAATCATCTTCAAATATTCACGTTAGTCCCAAAACAAAACTAATGCTAACAACCCATTTTATTAGCTTATATAGAAAGCAAATTCATCGGATTTGCCCACAATAAAGTAATTAGTGTAAGTATCTATATTTGTACATATTAACTAGGTACCCTAGGTAGGTAGAATTTGTTGGTCAGGTTTTACCGAAGGTTTTATTGCCCTTAATTGAGGGTGTTTTTAGCATTAATGTGTACCAAAAATTCCGATGATGACTGCCCGCGGTCGTTTAACAGAAGGGTCGGTAAAGAGGAGTAAAAAATAATGATATTTCCATTTTTAAATACGGAGAATTCATAATTGGTCGTTTAACAGAGGTGGTCGCTTGATAAAGGCGGTCGCTAACAGAGGTTTTACTGTAATATTATCTTAGATACTTTACTTTAGAGTTTCTGCCTGTATAAAGTATCTTAGTATAGGTATTTCGATACTTTCATACAAAGCATCGTCTACCTTTAATATCTTTTGGGATATTGACTGTTTGGTATCTTGTACATATCTAGATACTTTTTTCAAGTAGGTATCTTCCGCAGCTCTGATTGCAATGTATTGTGCTTGTACCAGCAAGCACATCAAACACTGAGCTGGTGAACTATTATTCTTAAATAGTACATAAAATGACACCTAGTTTTATGTGTTTTTAACCGACTTCAAAAAAAGGAGGAGGTTCTCAATTCGGTTGTTTTTTTTATGTTACCTCAGAACTCCGTCTTTTGTAAACCGATTTGGAAAATTCTTTTTTTATTGGATAGGGTATACCTCGAAGTTGGTCCCATATAAATTTTACTTAAATCGGTTCAGTAGTTCGGCTGATTTTAATAAAAGTGTGTAGCGGCGTGTGATTCCTTTAAGGTAAATGTCACTTTTTGACACATCACACAGCGTAAGAAATCGGTTTAATATAAAATAAAAAGTGTGTAACGGCGTGTGATTCCTTTAACTAAAAATTAAAAAAACTCCTTCAAAAAGCCACAAAAAAGAGGAAAATAATAAAACTTTGAGGTCTGCGCCATTTTAATAAAATATGAAGTTGGTTAAAAAGTAGATACCTATATTAATTAAATTGGCACTTTTTAACCGATATTATTTTATTAAAATGGCGCAGACCTCAAGTTTTATTATTTTCCTCTTTTTTGTGGCTTTTTGAAGGTGGTTTTATTTTTGTTAAAAAGTTTTTTCCTTGTATTTCTTTTACATAGAAATAGATCATGTTATTTCCTTAAAGTATCTGGGCGCGGATCTAGGATTTTTTTTGAGAATGGGAGTATCTTAATATATTTTTTCTTATTTTTTGAAATTTGTGTCGTAAAACTGAGAATTGTTTATTTTTTTATGTTCCCCAATTTGAATTTATTTTGAATTTGGGGAGACTATAATGTACTTATAAAGTATAAACTCTCCGATAAATATAATTCGCTGAATTAAGACAGAAAACAAAATTTAATGTTTTACTTGCAGAAAATAAGCGTCAACAATCCGTTTATTTACTTTATTTTACACTTGCACAATATAAAACAATGATAATTAATAATACACAATTAAATACCTACAGTACATAAACCGATACCAACTGGTACGTCCTGTCCAATACCGACATAAAATATAGAACCTTATATCTATGATGCCGTTTCTTTTAATTAGATTTTAAAAAGTAAAAATTTAATGGCAGAAGTGTGCAATAATTTACTACATGTTACGCAGTTGCTGTTTCATACCCAAACTGCACAATTAAGTAAAAGTAGAGAACATCGAACATTTACTATTATGAAATGACAACTTTCAGCTGCAGCTCGTTCATATAATAATTGTTTACAACTTATTTTTTAATAATAATAATAATAACAATATTGCGTTTAATGTCCGTTTCTCAACATAATATCATAACCTGCACGCAGGTAAACTAACTTCTATTGTCGAACGTCTCTAACATGGAGGTCTCTAATTTGCATATCCATTACTTACTTACATTCACAATTTCCTCGCTATTTTACATTTTTTAACTTCCCGCTATTGAAATTTTCAAACAGATCCCAATACAGAGATATCGTGGATAATTTATCGCCATTTTGTAGACAGTTTCATTCCATTTACGAATATTATAGGCTTTGGCTGGGTTATCTTCAAAAACAATCGAAATACAGTCCTGGGGGGTCATGTCTGGGACACCCTGTATATGAAACAGCGATGGTTCATATTGCAATTTTGGAATTGAACCCATTAAATTTTTTTACTTAAAAATAATGAAATATTACTTATTCTTATTTACACTATAAACTAGTATTAGAATTATTAATGCCAATTTATTGGCACCTTGCAGCAGTCAGTAATCATGTGAACTCTTTATCTGTGACCTTATGGACAGCACTGTGATTAGCATCCATTTCAAATTAGAAACGCAAAAGAGTTTGATGATTTCAATGAGTTTTTATTACTTGCTACATACGCTGTTGGCGTCCGTTGGATGCGTCGGCCTAGGGTCGGAGAAAAATTTCTCGATGTTTCACATCATCCTCAACAATTTAGCATCGTATTTTAAAATGTTCATGTATATACAGGTTGTCCTATTTAAGCGTGACAGACCAAAGTTATGTCACTCTGTTTTTATTTGCTTTTTCAATTCTGCAAATTGTAAATATAAATTGTATGGGAAGCTATGCTCGAAAATTTAGCAGTTTTTGAGTTATAAAAGTTTTTTCGAAATTTTTGACATATTATGCAGACCTTTACCTAACAGATGGGCAAATTAATGTTTGTGTTAAAAAATAAATATATTATACAGGGTGTTGAATGGCTGAAATGTATTGATTTAACAAAAAAAATTTGAAAAACGGTTGACACTTGACACTGCAGGCCATCCCTGAAACTTCCCGCTGTCTAGTTTTATTGTCCATAAATAATGACCAAATGCACATCATACTCTCTTTTTAAAATGTTTCACAATTGTTAGTTCTTCAGGCTGCATTACTATTTGAAGAAAATGTTAGATCTGGGGCCACGGTGGTGGCCCTCCCAACTCGAGCAAACGGTCGCCACTGGGAACCCTTTTCTCGAAACAACTCGAGAGCAGAGGCACTTTTAAACTTTCTATATCTCTCTTACAAATGCAAGCAGAAGCCAGAAAATTACGTTAGAGATTGTACCTAACGCACTTAACTAAATTACTCCTAATCCAACTGAATAATAAAAATTTCTAATTAATATTTATTATTCAGTTGGATTAGGAATAATGCTTTTTATGTCAATTCATTGTCGTAATATATTTATGCATGATTTTGACAATTATAATGTTTATTAATTGAGTACTCGTTAAAGTCGGGAAACCGACGAAACGTTGTATGAAAATTAAAAAAAAACATTAAATAACAACAGATGCATTATACAAAAAAACTGTGAATCATTTATTTACTTATAATTAATCATGGATATGAGACAAAATAATACTATTTTTAGATTAGATTTTTGAATCGATCAGTTCAGTAATTTAAAAATTATTTCAAAAAAACATTTTTTCGAAATTTTTTTGACAACGATATCTTTTGAAGGAATGAACCGATTTTAATGGGCCCTGCGGCATTAGCCGACTTTTTTTTTGAGCGCAAAAAATGATTAGATTTTAAAAATCGATCGGTCAAAAAATCTGAGAGTTATTTTGAAAAAACACTTTTTTGAAAAAAACGATATCTTTCGAACGAATCAACCGATTGAGATCGGGTTTACGGCATTCGACGCAGTTTTTTGGGGAATAGAGCCGATTAGATTTTGAAATCGATAGTTTATTATTGGGAGGTATCTGTAAATGATAACAAAATAAAATTATTTTGTTGAGATTTTTTTTAACTTTTATGCTGGGTTGCAGAAAACATTGTCAAAAATCTGATTGATTGACAATGACCTGAGATTGTGATCATATAATTACAGTTTTTATACATACAGGAACAGTGTATAATGTCGTTGTCAAACTCTCTGTCATGCAGAACATTAGGTTATACTCACACAAAATTTGATTGATCTACATAGAAAAAGATCGCTTTTCAAGCTAAATTTAAATCAAAATGCGTAGAAAAATGTTGTTTCGAAGTGAAAATTGTACAAAAACTATGTTAAATATATGTATGCACAGTTTAAAAAAATATCGTTTCAATCGATCAATTATTTTTCGAGCAGGATCGATTTAAAAATTATTCTACAATGCTTTTCTTATTATGGAGAAATATTTGTAATCACAATCTAAGGTCGTTGTCAAATCAAATTTTCTGACAATGCTTTCTGCAAGTGGATTGTATAAAGGTTTTAGGGAAATCTAGTGGATTGTATAAAGGTTTAAGGGAAATCTAGTGGATTGTATAAAGGTTTTAGGAAAATCTAGTGGATTGTATAAAGGTTTTAGGGAAATCTAGTAGACTGTATAAAGGTTAGGGAAATCTAGTGGACTGTATAATGGTTTTAGGGAAATCTAGTGGATTGTATTTTAAAAGTTAATCAAAAAAAAAATATTTTTTTCGAAAATTTTATTTTTGAGATTTCTCAAAATTCATTTGATCGATTAAGTTCGAATTTTTAGGAAATCTAAACTGAGCAAAACTCTTTCGAGTGCAGTAAGCCCAATCCCAATCGGTCGATCCGTTCAAAAGTTATTCAAGGTTAGTACATACGTACACACACACACATACAGACATCCACTTGGAAATAGTCAGAATTGCTTCCTCAAAACGTCGAGATTTTCGAAAATCGGACTGAAACCAATAATTTCCCGAATTTGTGAAAATTTACAATATTCTTAGCGGGAAGTTAAAAAAACATTTTCAGAAAAAAGATTAATGATCAACACAACAGATCTATTATGGACTTTTTTCTTTGCGGTTTTTTTTTGTAAAATACATTTATTTAGTTGATATTATGAGTTTTAAAGACTGTTTTCAATTTTTTAGGTTAAAAATATTTCATAGCACACTGCGACAGTTCCTTTAAAAGGTGAAATTGCGCAATATCACATTTATATTCTAGTAATTACGAAAATAGTTTAGGTTATCGAGAACCCTTTATAAAAGTGTTAGTAATTTTCCTAAAGAATATAATTCCGGGATAAAACCAACCCCGTTGCATTTAGCAATAGTCACACGTGATTTAAAATTTAGGTAAAAGAAATACATAGTACACTATTTTGAACAGCCTGTATAATAAATTCATTTTTAACACAAACACTAAATTGCCCGTCTGTTATCTAGTGATCCCAAGATTACAGTTTGATAAAGATTTCTGTTTTGACTATATCGAATTTTAGGGGTTGAAAAATATACCGAAAAAATTCTCAGAATCGTTTCAAAATGGAAATTTAACCCTTTAGTAAAGATTATAAAATATGCTGCTAAAATTTTAATAAAATCGATCCGACACGACCGGACTTAAAATTTCATGAAAACTGCACTAGTTTGCGGATAACGGATTTATTTACTGAATAGTGTATTTAATTTGGTGCAAATGTTAGAAATGATGATAATACTGCAATTAAGAAAAAAATTATTATTTTAAGGGATGTATTACCCCCATTTGGGGTTCAATTAAAAAAAAACTCGAATAAGCCTATAACCTTCCTCAATAAACGGGCTATCTAACAAAAAAAATGTTTTTCAAATCTGACTGGTAGTTCCTGAGATTAGCGCGTACAAACCCACAAACTCTTCAGCTAATAATTAACTATAGATATATCAAGGTAACAGAACCACAGACGTAATATTATATTGCACACAAAATTTGACGCTGATTTAATCATAATTTTTTTTGACAATAAAAAACTTAAAAAAACTTCGAAAAGCCACTAAAAAGGAAGAAAATAATAAAATGTTGAAGTCGGTGCCAATTTAATTACTAAAACTTTTTATATAGGTAGGTATCTACTTTAATTTTATTAAATTGGCGCCGACCTCAAAATTTTATTATTTTCCTCCTTTTTATTGGCTTTTTTAGGTTTTTATTTTTTTACTTTTTAGTGGCTTTACAATACGTAGTTTGCACGTTATTAACCGACTTTTAAAAAATAAGCAAACCACGGGACCGATTTTAGTAAAATATATATGGAACCACATTGAAATATATGTGGTTCCACATATATTTTCTTATTTTTTAAAAATAAATAAAATAAAACTAGAATAATTAAAATCGGTTCACAAATGCAGGAGATATGAGGTGACACATATACCTACATAACAAAATACATAATATAAAAAATCAGTCGAATAACTGAATCGATTTAAGTAAAATTTAAATGGGACCACCCCACAGGCATACCCTATTAAATAAAAGAATAATCATCAAAATCGGTTCAGCCATTCTTGAGTAATCGGTGTACATACATAAAAAATACGCATCAAATTGAGAATCTCCTCCTTTTTTGAAGTCGGTTAAAAATGAATGAATTCCAATTATTGCTTGTATCAAATAATCAAATTTCCTTTACCAGAGTTTAAACCAATAACAATAAAGTATGTAAATTAAATCCTTAATTTTCCATTTTCTCAAAAATCTATATACCCACCTAGGTATGATATTTTGTAATTTAAAGTTTAAACCCCCAATTTGACAGATTTAAGTTTAGGTACTGGAGGTTTAAAACCCCAAATTTTTTGACAAATTCTAGTCTACTTGTCAAATGGCGTGAAGCTATATAAAAGTACCCATTACCTAATCATATTTTAGAAATAAATCTGGTCACTTTAATTGTATAGTTAGGTAGGTACCTATCTTGTTAAAAATATTTTTAAAGTGATAATTTTATTGTTAGAAATAAAAGTTCTAATAAAATTAACGCTTTTCTTGTTTCGTTTAGTCTAGACATCTCAAACGTCACAACTTGTGACAATATTATTAAGATTTTATTGATAAACTTACTGCTGAAATAAAATTAAATGCCTACCGTTTTTATCCGACACACTAAACAAGCAAGTGAATTCACTTTGGCGTCAAAATAAACACAGTAATAATTTGGGAGTCACACAGTTTTTCTAACATTATCAGCTGTTCATAACATAACCTTACTCACTCACTTACAAATACCAACTGATATATTCACAACAATATCATATGTTCAATGTAAACATTACTCATCAGCTGTGTAGCTATCCGTTGCACATGCGCAGTGGTTAGTCAGAGTATTCTAACCTTTTGGCGCATGCATTTAAGAGTTTTCTTTGTTTATAGGTACGTACAATGCACATTGTACAATGTACATACCTATATAATACCATGTTCGAGAGTCGAGCGACTAGTCTAAAATTAACATTGATTTTTCATACCTAAACGAATAGCCATCACAAAAGGAAATTGGTGATTGTATATCCTAGTGACGTAATGAGATATAGTACTGACACTATAGTGTAGTCATAATATCATTATTTTTTGTCCTACTCCTATATAGCAACTTTTATCTTCATTTTCAGTGTTTTCAAAATTTTTGACATTTCATTAGGCAGCAAACTTCTATAGTACTTTCCCACACACCGACCTGTAAGGCCAAATATGCCTGATGCATGTAAAGCAGCTATTTTATAGGGGGTAGGACAAAAAAAACGAAACTCTCAAACTCAAATGTTTAACGAAAAATGTGATTTTCTATAAACGATGATTTGGGTCTGTTTTTATCTCAGAACAGGTACCTAAGTAATTGGTCTGAAGTTTTTATCTATATAAAGGGGGACCGCCCGTGAGGGTAATAATCTGTAATATCTATACCTATCTGATTATATTCACGGTATTTTAATTTTTAACAGTGGCCTAATTCCAAACAATTTTGTATCGACTTTACTATATAAGTTCAACATTATATTGTTATATACTTATCTATTTAGATTATATATAAAATTTAAACTGATAAGCAAATAAAGTCGCCACTTTGAACAGTTTGTAAATTAGGTAAACTGTGTGAAGGGTACATAATATTTTTATATTTGCTAATCTGAACAGTCAATGCACTTTGAACTCAAATTATTAAATTTAAAAATCAATGATTTATATTACAAATTCTACACTGTATAATTTGCATTTATTCTTAAACTCACATTCATTGACATTAGGGCTACTTTATTTCGTAGACAATTATGATATATGAATATATTCAATTAGACCTTAATAATTAACCTCTCCTTAATATAACTTATGAAAGTACTGTATAGAACAAACAGTGATTTCCCATTTCTTACAATTAGAGAATTAAGTACTACATGCAGTCTAAAACTGTATTGTAAATTGCTACCTGATAAGAACCTATAAATATTAGTATATTTTGTATTTTTAACCGACTTCAAAAAAAGGAGGTTTCTCAATTCGACCGTATATATTTTTTATGTTTTATGTGGTTATGTTTTATGATTGTTCGCGGATAACTTCGTCGTTTATGAACCGATTTTGAATTTTTTTTTATTTGAATACTTGAATATTTGATACTTTCAGATTGGTCCCATAGAAATTTCATCAAAATCGGTTCAGTAGTTCAGCTAATTTTAATAAAAGTTAGTAACGGCGTGTGATTCCTTTAAGGTAAATGTCACTTTTTGACACTAAAAAGTAAAAAATAAAAAACTTTTTAATAAGAAAAAAACTTCCTTCAAAAAGGCACTAAAAAGAGTAAAATAATGAAAATTTCGGGTCTGTGTCAATTAAAATATGAAGTTGGTTAAAAAAGAGAAGATATTAATCACTATACTATACTTTTTAACCGACTTCATATTTTAATTGGCACAGACATTTTCATTATTTTACTCTTTTTAGTGCCTTTTTGAAGGTTTTTTTTTGTTAAAAAGTTTTTTATAATTTACCTTAAGATATATTTCTGAAGAAGTCACTGTGTTGACGAAACACCAAACAATTGTCAAATATAAGATATAGTGTAAATTCCTAAACTCAGTGTTTTATTTTCAAAATGTATCTACTATTTTGAGTTCTTGGCAAAATCTGCATTTATTGTGACAATTTTATAAACGTAGGTATAGACCAGGGGTTTCCAAAGTCGGAGTCGCGACCCCAAGTGGGGTCGCGGGCTGATTTTTTAGGGTCACGGCCTGTTTCCGTGATTATAGAATTTATAAATCTCGTGATTATACCATTAAATTCGAATACCTAATAGAAAAAAAATACTAAGTAAATAAGAACACGAAATCAAATAAAAACGGAGTGAAGAGGCGGGAGGGGGGTCTCTGGGGTAATCATAATCGCTGAATTGGTGGATAAGATGGCGCAACACCATGGTAGCAAACCGAAAGCGGTGATCTAGATTGGCTTATATCATTTTTTTAATTATTTAATTTCTTTTAGTGCCTTGTTCTCACTCTGATTAGTTTTTTTCTACTTGTCGCGTAGACAACTAATCTTTAAATATTTCAATTTCTATATTACTTTTATTGTACTTTTTTATATTTAAATTCTTGAGTAAACGACTTAAATTTGAATTGCTGCATTTTTTTGCATGATCAAAAAAGTTTGGGAGCCCCTGGTATAGACCATAGTCCATAGATCACAAATTCACAATAGGTGTTTATAAATGTTGCACTGGCGAGTATTTGCTTTGAAGTTTGAACGAGTAGAGTGGGTATAGTCCATAGAGATATCATAGATAGAGTATAGGGGAGCCATAGGCACAACTGTAAGTGACAGTGTTACCTTGGAAAAGAGAGATAGAAAACGCAGCAGTTCTCTTTTCCTTGTCTTCTGACGCATTTGTGAATTTAAAAATTTATAGTAAGTATTGTTAATTTACATCTGTAACCATGGTTATGTATTTGTGATAGAAAAAAGATAGAAGAACTTCTTCTCCATCTCTATATTTTGCATCCACACTTTTTTGGGTGGCTTCCCTATTCTATCTATGATATTTCTATTTTCTATGGTATAGACCAGGGGTCGGCAACCTGCGGCTCGCGAGCCGCATGCGACTCTTATGATGTCAAGATGCGGCTCTCCAGTTCCATACGCAAATATTAATAATTATATTATTTTATTTTCAAAACTCATAAAAAAAAAATAAACTGCAAAAAAAACTTTAAACAGGATAAAAACACTCAACAGAACAGTGAGAATAGGTGGAGTAGAGAGTATACGGACAGCTGACATTTTTTAAATGTGGCAACACTGTTCTGTTTGTTTAGTTATAATCCTAATCAAATACCATAATATTGAAATAAAAATGTTAGTGGCTCTTTAAAAACTGGGAAATTTTGTAAATTGTAACTTTTGTCTCTTCCGTCTCAAAAGGTTGCCGACCCCTGGTATAGACTCATAGACCATGGTGGAAATATTACCTACATGGTGTGGTCATCAGGCAGGTTTCAAAGTGCAAATAAAACCCGGGGCTGACAACTTGAAGACAAAAAAACGTTTTACGTTAGAATATTGGTGTGCCTTAGTCGTCCGTCCTTGTTGCACTCACTCAACTCGAGTTGCTATCTCTTTCAAATTTCAATTTGGAAAATTGTAACTACGGATACAATTTGTGGCGCAATATTTGACTTAAACTATTTGATTTATATAGTACCTGACGGGAATTATATTTTGTTAAAAGTTTGTATGAAAAATTAAGATGAGGTGCATTGTGGCGTGTTGTGACAACAACCGCAACAGCGGAAAACACTCTATTAGTTTTTTCAAATTACCGGAAAATGTAATAATGCGCGTAGGTTGGATGAAGAAAATTGGAGAAGTTAATATTCATGTAGAATTTATGTATAATTCTTGACTGATTTCTCATCTGCGATTCATGTATAAATTGCGTACAATTTGCATTGATTTTGTGTATAATTTTTGAATGATTTCTTACATATTCATGTATAATTTATGTACACTTTGCATTGATTTCATGACTATATTTTGTGACGAAACTTCCACTTTCGCGGTGGAAGTTTCGGGTTAGTGTCCCGACGGTGACATAGGTTTGAAAAATGAAATTTTCCATTGTTGCATCATATTGTTGCGTCATTTCCAATGGGTGTTTTAAACACGTATGCAAACTTTGCATTCATTTGTATATATTAATAATTGCGATACTTTAATCGTACGAACAATTTTCTGTATATTATATGGTGTTAATCAACCAAAAGATTAGATGTTTTCGATTCAATTTGCCTTGATAAAATAGAAAAACATACATATGACTCATACTTAATTAAAAATGGATATTTCATTTTAGATTCACCCGTGATATTAGCTCCCGCATGTGAGGTGGTACATCTCTACAGTAGTAGGTACCTAATTTAAATCAGCTCTCACAGCTAGTGATATTTCAGTGACAAATTGCTTCATTAGGAAATAACTGATTGTTTAAAAGCGTGTCACTGTAGAGTAATTGTCAACTCAGCCACCACTAAAGTGGAAGTTTCGGGTTAGAGTCCCGACGGTGACATAGGTTTAAAAAATGAATTTTTCCATTGTTACGTCATTTTCAATGGGTGTTTTAAACACGAATGCAAACTTTGCATTCATTTGTATATATTAATAATTGCGATACTTTAATCGTACGAACAATTTTCTGTATACTAAAATTTAGTATAATATAGAAAATTAACATATTTTACAAGAGTTACGTGACATTTAGGTGTCAAAATTTTTTTAAATATCCAGACATTTTTTAATGTGTCCGATTTTACTAAATTTATTATTTTACTTTTACTTTGATGTGATCCCATTTAGCATATCTTTTTTCGCCATTCTCTTTACTTAATCCACTTGGTAGAAAAATTATTCCTTATGCCCTTCAACATATGGGGCGAGTCGAAAATTGGGAAGATTTTGTAAAGCCATCGATTCCAAACGATCCTTCTTTATACTTTTATAGCCATTATCACCTTTCCTAATGTAACCCGCTCTTGTATGAAAAGTTCCGAGATCTGCCACGCTGGCGTCTATTGTCATTCTACTCGTAGTCTATAGTTTAAATTTATTTTTAGGAAAAAAGTAGAGTACTTAGTAAGAACAATATGAATGATTCAAATAATGAATAAATAACTTCACCATAACGAAATAATTGGCACATTATATTAATTTTTCGTCTAATTTGTTTGCCATTATAAGTACTTTCATGACTGGTTCAGCGACCTGACAAAAGCAATTTTTCTCCCACGCAATGCTGTTTATTGTCTATGTATCTCAAATCAGCAGTATTCTAACTGTAGTCGTAATTAAGCTTAGAGAAATAGTACAAGTTGATATGCACTATTCAAAAAAATTATATTATACAGATTACAGAGTCACTGAGTTAAAAGGTAATAGAAGCGCTGTACTGTATACAACTTGCTTATACAAAGTTGAAGCAGGTCTGACGTCACAGCCCACAGGGGACAACATACATGGCGGAAAAACAGGGGATGGATACCATCATTTTTAGGCGCGACCTAAGCAAAGCTAGAAGCGCCTATATTTTGATAGATGAAGATGCGTCAACTTTAATTTTAATTTCAATTTTAAGTAAAAAATAAATGCATCCTGGATCCATAGCAACGTAGCCCTAGACTGTTGATTCAATTTACACTCATTAGTTACTGGATTGCCACTGCGATAGCTGGCTGTCAAATTCCAGTAAGCTCCGCTTTTCTGCTCGTAGTCTATAATATAAACGCGTGTATATTACACACCCGCTTTGTCTGAACGTCTGTGAATCTGTAACGGTTTTTTTTTATCAGTCGTACAGCCCAAACGGTTTAACCGATTAAAAAAATGTTTTTTGTGTTCGATTCCTCTCGGGGTCTATTTGATCATAACGTCGCCCGATTTTTGAATTTTGGCCCCAGAGGGGAGCAAATTAGAAAAAAAACAGTGTTCTTTGCTTACAGTTCGCTCAATTTAAGTCAAATCGATTCGAAACCTCGAAATTCTACATAGACTTGGTATATTGCCTAGAGTAGAGTCAAGGCAATATTTGGACCACTGAAAAATCAGGCAATGTCCTTTAAGAACGTAATTTGAATGGCAGCTATTATACATATCTGGCTGTACATAGGATAGTTTGGTGTGAAGTACTGCGAGCGACGCTACGTGAGAGCATCGGTATTCGGTAAGTGCGTTGAACCCTTCAGCAAGATCACCGACAAACGCGCGCAAAAACAACCACAGTGTGACTTGTTGTAGCTTCAAGTTCGACGTACCTACGTAGTAAATAAAATCGGACGACTGCACACGATGCAGTGGCGTCGTTACACCGGAGGGGATGGAACGACGCCCGCTCAGCTAAATAACGTATTTGCATTTAATATAATTTCATTTTCGACTTCGTTACACTTCGCCATCGCTGTCGTCGCTGTGTTTTATGGAAGGGGCGAATATTTAGTAATTGTAATTGTATTTTAAAGACCACCAACAGCTAAGGTTATTTGGGCCTAGCACCAATTCATATTTTCAATTCATTATTTTTTTTTTTTTTATAATAAATTTAAAATCCAATTGACACTTTTACCAGCTCTCGGACTAGAACTCGGGAACTGGGGACTTGTAATAGAGGAACCATAGCAACGCCATGTAAACAACAGCGCCGCTACACTCTCGGCTATTCTCAAGCCCTGCGAATATTTAGTAGGTATACAGTAACAGGTATGTGCAGTGTTGTGTTTCCATCCACTCACTTTTCCCTGGACACCGCCCTTTTTTATCTTCCCGCTATTGAAAATTGAAGATTTTCAAAAATTCGGGAAGGTATTGGTTTCAGTCCGATTTTCGAAAATGTTTTCAACAGATCTCAAAGTTTTGAGATCCTAGGAAGCTATTCTGACCATTTTGGGATGGACATTTGTGTATGTATGCATGTATAGGTATATATCGTAAAAATGTGCCTTCCCAGGACCAGAGTTGTCCATTTGCATATCGTTGGCAGCCCAGGTGCGATATAATCATAATTAATGTTATAGTTATAGGTAAATAATTCATTAGAATTTTGACTGTAACGTTATTCAACCCCTTTACATTAATTAAATAATAAATCATATTTTATTTATAAATTGTATGACAAAATATCATTTGTGTAATTATTATATTTATGTAATATTATGTACCTCTGTCCTCTACCTACCTCAAATATCAATAAAGATTTTTACACCTATGTAACATCTTCATTTCATAATATAGTAAATCTCAAGAATAATTTTTAATAAATAATAATTAACTGAGCTAGATTATGGTTCATACTCATAGTAGACTGTATGTCTAGATGTGTAATGGACTATATTACTGACGAATGATGACAGTATGTAAAAATGAGCGATGGCGAGTTTTTACAGCCACACTAATCTTAATATCATTACGCACGAAATATATAACTATGGTATTTTTTGCCATACTCAGTACAAAATACCTACTTTTCACTTCAATTCCAAAAAGTTTTGAGTTCATTTGCGTCGCCATCTTTACTTTTACAGTATGCCGTGAAGATCGTGAGTAAGTAATCACAGGCGCACGCAGGCGGGTAGAGCAAATAAACAGAAGTTGCTATGGCAACCGTTTACTTACCGCACTAGTGGCAGTAAGTAAAACACTTTCGGCAGGTCTGCCAGTTAAATGACCCATTACAGGCCAGTATACGTATGCATCGAAAGTAGCTAATTTGTAGTGGGTATGGCAAAAAATAATATAATATATATTTGTGTGCAATAAAGCTCGCCTAAAAAAATATCGTCTCTTGTAAATTTCAACAAAATTATACGCATATTGCTGTTTAACTGTTAGTTTACCATTCGAAAATAATACCTTCTATAATAATTTACATATCAGTTGATAACGATTGTTTGAAATAATCAGTACATTTTCTAATTATAATAAAGCAAAATAAAATATAATTATGAATAATAAGCAATGACACTGATTCGAAACGTGCATAAACAATAATTATTTATTATTAATCATTTCCATTTTTATTGTTCAAAAACATATGTCCATATCTGGTAATTTTATTACGTACCTATTGTCTCATGTTCTGTATTTCAAATTTACTGATATTGTTTATCTATTACTTTTACAGTTTTAGGCAAAATTCTTGGAATATTTTAAATTACCTGGTCAGAAATGTTGGTTCTTATGCCATAAGTTAAAATACGTTAACAGGTGAGCAGGTAGTGATTACAAGTCTAATATCTGGTACCTCTTATTGTAAAAATAATAATGATTTACTCGGCAATTGGCATGAAATAAAGATACACCAAGAGATTCGCACAATCAAACTTGAATATGAATAAACAAAGTCGTGTGTGGATGTTTCTAACATTGACTTGCATTGACCTTCATTAATTTAGGTTTTGAATCAATAAACATGAAGATTTGGCCATTTTTATTTTACGACTTTATATCTCAAAATAAGTACCTACGGCTACATAACAACAATAATTAATTTAATATATTTTGTGAAATATTAAATTAAATTTTGAAGATAAATAAATATGAAACACAAATGTAGGTATATAATATGGATTCATGGTGTGATTTACCTGTATTTAATTGGGGATAACATTTATTAGGTAGTAGGTACTATGATTATTTTAGTTTGGTACTTCTGTAAGTCTTATATTTATCCGATTTCTTCATTTTGTGTTAAAAAAAATGCTTCTTTTTTACTCTAGTGCGAAAAAGGAAGGGTTATGATTTTAGCAATCCATGTATGCATGTATAGAGAATATGTACCTATATGGATGTTTCCTCGCTGTGGCGGACTAAGCCCGTCGGAGGCCCGGGGCGGCAGAGCTAAATGAAGCTCCCGGTCTGCTTAGAAATTGATATATTTGTAGTGTAAATTTCATAAAAAATGAATAATATAGATGTAATGGCTGACAAAAAAATCAAATATCTACTTATAATAAACGACCTACCTACGTTTATATGTATTTTGTATACGTACGGGGCCTCCAACTCCAAACTACCTCTTACTTACTAAACATATTTTAGCCTTGTTTGGGATTTGATTAAGAAGGACTTCTCAAGATTTGGAGGCCCCCCAGGATCAAAAACCCGGGGTGAGCCGCCCCCTCCCCTCTTAGACCACCACTGTTTGCCCTTCTAAACTACTTGACCAATAGAATAATTGCAAAGTTTTTAACATACCATTGCAAAGATTAGGCTATTAAAATCATATTAGAACTAAAGATATTGTTTTTTATTGCTCAATTTTAAATAATTTAATATTAGAAGTCATAAAAATCAGCCCGCATTTAAAACGCGGCGTAATTGGTTGAAGCGTTTGTGACGTCATTAGCCATGGTCTGTTTAGTTGTCAATGTTATTTGTATACAAGTTCGATTACGCGAGTCATAAGAACGGATAAAAACCTCCAAAAATAGTAAAAATTAGCCGAAATCCGCAAATTGGCTTTGTGCAAGCGAAGTCGGACTAATCTTCCGATCCTTGACGTGCAAATGGTGCCGAGTTATTTTGCTGGCAACGATTGTTTTAACTTTCTTTTCAAGGGTGCTTTCGGGCGGTCAGATCGTGATAGATAGCATATGAATCAAAAATAAATTCTAGAACTTTAATTTATTTATTCATGTCCTTCTCCCTACGATAAAGTTTATTAATATTATATATACTAGACACGAAAGTGATTTATTTATTTATATAAAATAATGTTAAATTAATGTAAATTTGAACGCATTAGAGTGTTCGGATTTGTCTAAGCGTAAAAACGAATTACCTTAATATGGCTGACAATGACAAATAAATTAGTTAATTTTCGATTATTTTAAAAATCTCCAAACGTACAGGGTAGAATACTTTTTTTATATTTTTTACATAATCTATGAGAATTGATATAAACTCCAGTTTTCTAGATTTTAATCTTTAACAGTTGTGGTTGAATTATATGAAAAATGTGAGTCTTAATAACATTTTTAATAACATATTAAACAATCAGCTCGTTATCTTTACCTTGCTTTAATGCGCGAACATTAATATATAAATACAAATACATCACAAATAAATGACATAATATGTTTTATATGCAAGTGTAGTGATATGAAAAAATAAAGTATAAATATAAAGTACGGCAGTAATACAAAATTAAAAACAATTTTTTTCCCTTTTGGCACGGTGCGGGTGATAAACATTTTTTCCAGGAGTTTTCTGAGTTGAATTTGTACAACGAGGTACAAAACAATAGTTATAACTACAAAATAAAATATAGTTACTTCTTACCACAACAGTTTTATTGAAATGTACATCCATCAATAAAACTGTAGTGGTATAAGAAGTAACTATATTTTATTTTGTTTTTATTCCAACCATAGTGCTCATATATATTTTTATTTTTTTTAATAGTTATAACTAATTATTTTTTTCACGTTTTCCATGTTTATCGGTGTTTATTGTACATTTTAGCATTTGTTGACATCTCGAAGTTGGCTAATGACGTCACGCAACATGGCGGGCGTTTTGTAAACGTTTGAAAAGTACCTTTCTTTCAATTTGATATTTTGGGGTCGGGATGAACTTTTGGAGTGTAAAAAAAATTTTTTTACAGTTTTTTCACCTCTAGATTGCATTAAAAAGGTTTTCATTTTTGATGTAATTAGGTACTCTATTTGGACAAATAAGATATCTATCGATTCGTATTGATGACGTGCGTATTTTAGGGTATATTACCTACATTACCACGGATCCAACATGGCGGACAATAAACGAAAATTATTGACAATGGAAAAAAATAAATGGAAATTAGTATCGTGTAGGATATCAAATAAAAGGAATTGACGAGTGGATTCTAAAACTAAAAAGTTCTAAATAAAAATAAATTTTTAAAAAAATTAAAACCCGACTACGAAAAAGTAGAAAACAAGCTCCCAATATGAAAAGTAGTCGGGTAACTAAAACCAATATCTTTTTACCAGACTACATTTAATTTTGAAAACTCGTTTTCTACTTTTTCGTAATCGGGTTTTAGTTTTTTAAACTTTTATTTTTATTAACTGTACACTTGACAATCGATAACTTATTTAATACTAACGTTTGTTCACACTGGTCGACGCACGCGGTCGCGACTCGCGACATGCCATTTTGTCTGTAGCCACCTTACCACCCATACACTATTTGCTTTTAAAATTAATTATGTACGTATTTTTGACAATTTAACTAAACAATAAGATGTTCTCGTATTAATAGTTATGATAATGACGGGTGGAATACAATACCTAATCAATAATCATTTTCATACAGGTTCACGGTCTCCACTCTAAACGAACACATACTTTGTAATTGTGCTGTTCTGTCACTCAACGTTTCTTTTCTTCTGTGACGATCAATGTTCATCAATTTAAGATTCGTCCAAAAAAGTGTCCAAAAATTATAAGTTCGTAATGCAGGAATTCCGTAAGTAATGCACATGCCGCTACACTACGTCTAGCGGATGTGCTCTATTATCGCTTAGCGCGTCAGAGCGGAGCTTCGTTCATACAAGAAGTTATATCTAGGTTAATTTCGCACGAAATCTATTCAAATTGTAGCTTTTTGAAAAGGGAAGATTCCGTTCTACAAAATGGAACCATTTTTAGATTGATCCGAGTTCATAATTACTTCTAAAATTGAAACTGAAAATTGCGAGGAGCAGTTGTCGGTTGGTCTGTACGTACGTACGCCCGAGCTCTACAGATCGCAATTCTTGACGAATCGCTTTGGTTTATATTTTATTCGCTTTGTTTACTATCAGACTAGAACCCTATTTAAATTTACTGAAATGCGTTCACTGTAGTTTAATTTTTATAAACAATTTTATTTTAATTTTTGACAGCTTATAATATAATATTGTACAGCATAAATAATATCGTAGAAAAATTAAGTGCTACTGCTATACCATAAAAGTAGCTATTCATCCAAAGCGATTGTGGACTAGTGGTCAGAGCTCTTGCATCGTACGGGCAAGTTTAATTGAATAACGTAGATAAGTAACCGCGTAGATATTTAAAAATAATATAAACAATTAATGTTCAGCAAATAATCTATTTCAAGTAGAAATCAAAACTAATAAATTCATTAAAACCATTTTTACCCGACTGCGCACGCAAAGGAGTGGTAATGTGTTTAACAGCCTATGTATGTATGTATGTATGTTTGTATGTTCCTTTGAAGCACTATACAGACCAAACGCCTGGGCCGATTTTTATGATTCACACGTCAATCGATTCCCCTTAGTCCGGCGAGTGTCACGAAAGACATGACGTCACGGAAAATTCAATATGGCGGACGCTAGACGCCATTTTGTCAGAATGCAAAAGTAATTTATGTTCCTTTGAAGCACTATACAGACCAAACGCCTAGGCCGATTTTTATGATTCACACGTCAATCGATTCCCCTTAGTCCGGCGAGTGTCACGAAAGACATGACGTCACGGAAAATTCAATATGGCGGACGCTAGACGCCATTTTGTCAGAATGCAAAAGTAATTTATGTTCCTTTGTAACACTATGCAGACCAAACGCCTGGGCCGATTTTTATTATTCACACGTCAATCGATTCCCCCTAGTCCGGCGAGTGTCACTAAAGACATGACGTTAGTGAAAATTCAATATGGCGACTACAGGACGCCATATTGTCAAAATGAAAAAAATGAAATGTTCCTTTGAAGCACTATACAGACCAAACGCCTGGGCCGATTTTTATGATTCACACGTCAATCGATTCCCCTTAGTCCGGCGAGTGTCACTAAAGACATGACGTTAGTGAAAATTCAATATGGCGACTACAGGACGCCATATTGTGAAAATGAAAAAAATGAAAGTCAGCAAACTATGTCAAGTGGGGTATCGTTGAATAGGTATTTAAAAATCATTTTTAGTTTTCCCTCAACATTTTTCGATTCGACTGACCGTTTAGGATCTATATCGATTTATTTTTAATTAAAAACATTTGAAAAAATCACATAATTTAAACTTAAATTCCAGTGCAATTGTGATGTAGTACTGATGCTGACAGGAAATCCAGTCTGGTAAATAGCTAGCTAGGTACTCATAACTAAAAAATATAAAATAAAAAAATTATTAAAAAAACAAAAAACCCGACTGCGTAAAAATCGAACATAAAAGATGAAAACAAGCTCAAATGATAACATGCAGTCGGAGGCATAGTAGTAACAACATGCAGTCGGAGGCATAATAGTAGTAACAAATTGAACAGAAATACCTGATGTTACTACTATGCCTCCGACTGCATGTTATCATTTGAGCTTGTTTTCATCTTTTATGTTCGATTTTTACGCAGTCGGGTTTTTTGTTTTTTTAATAAATTTTTTTATCAATGCTCTATAGTCTATACTCTATAGTTTATACCATTCTGTAATTGGTAACTGGTTTCCGTTACGACTGATGTATATCTGAATACCTATGTTTTATATTTCAATGAATTATTCATAGTGTCCGCCTCCGCCAGCACATTCGGCGAGAATTTCAGTTACAGTTCGATGAATTGTTTTTTTAACAGCTGGACGACTATATTATTCTCTTTGCATTAGATATAAGTATAATGATGCACAAAAAATCGACGATTTAACATCAATATTTACTTTTAAACATCCACGTTATTATATGGGCTGGTGTCCGACTAAAGGTTCGGTGTCGGCCAAAAATACGAGTTTCGACTGACGTTTCGGTTTTGTCATAAAGACTGGCATAATGTGATTCCTCAATAGAAACATAAAATTTTAGTTACTAGATAATACCATAACTTCATAAGGTATTGTGACTGACATAAAATGAAGACTGATTGACTCTATCTTATATTTTCGTAAACGAAATGTTACAATTACCACAAAACACCAAACCATAACAAACACTCTCGACGTACGTTTCGCCAACCAAGTTGGCATCATCAGGAGATGATTTTAATCATCTCCTGATGATGCCAACTTGGTTGGCGAAACGTACGTCGAGAGTGTTTGTTATAGTTTGGTGTTTTGTGGTAATTGTAACATTTCGTATCTTTACACCAAAGGTTCCACCATTTTTTATTGTTATATTTTCGTAGTTATGTATTTTTACGCGAAATGCTCTAGTATGAAGAGTGTACAAGAAATATTAAATTGACACGTCGGGGTTATAGAACAATTGATGGGCTATCTAACTACATCAAAAAAATTTGGAAAATTCAAAACGGCTACCCTACAGACGCAATTTTATCAAAATAACACCTTTTGATTAAAATTGAAAACACTTGACGCGGATTGCTCTAGTAAGAAGACTGTTCAATAAACTCTCATGTAGGGATTATAGACCTATCCATATGCTATCTAAATGTGTCGAAAAATTTGGAAAATTTGTTCATGGCCACCCTACAGATGTAATTTTTTCAAGATAGTACTTTTCGACTAAAAATGGAAACACTTGACGCGGAGTGCTCTAGTAAGAAGGGTCAATAAAAATTGAATTCCCATGTAGGGACTTAATAGACCTAACCATGGGCTATCTAAATATGTCGAAAAATTAGAAAAAATTAAAAGTGGCCCCCCTACAGACGCAATTTTTCAAAGGTAGTACTTTTTTATTTAAAATTAGTATAATAAGAGTGTTCAAGAAATTTTAACTTTCCATATACGGTTTTATATATCGATCTGTCTATGGGCTATATAACTGTGTTAAAAAAAATTGTAAAACCTGGAAGCGGTCACCCTAAAAAAGCAATTTTTCAGGGATCTTACTTTTTTACCTTAAAATACGATCTCTAAAAAAATTGCTTCAGCAGGGCGGCCGTTTCCAAATTTTCCGACTGCGTAAGATAGCCCACAAATATGTGTATAATACCTGCGTGTGAATTTAATAATTACCAAACACCCCTTCTTACTAAAGCACTCCGCGTCAAGGGTTTCTATTTTTAGTAGAAAAATACTTGAAAAAATTACTTCTGTAGGGTGGACGAGAAAAAATGTTCCAAATTTTTAGACACATTTAGTTAGCCCATGGATAGGTCTATAATCCCTGCATGGGAGTTCAATATTTATGGAACAGCCTTCTTACTAGAGCACTCCGCGTCAAGTGTTTCCATTTTTAGTCAAAAGGTACTATTTTGATGAAATTGCTTCTGTAGGACTGCCGCTTTGGATTTTCCTAATTTTTTTGACGAAGTTAGATAGCCTATCAATAGATCTATAACCCCGACGTGAAAATTTAACATTTTGCGTGAAGAATTTAAAATATTTACTCTATTTAAAAACAATGGATTTTCGAAAAACGGCAAATTTTAAAGGGATAACTTTTTATACTCACTATTAGAAACTCAATGCAAAAAAATCATGAAAATCCATCCACTATAACTGGGTTCCGAAATTTTTGATTTTTTTAGTTTAACAGAACTCCGCTATAGCTAAATTTATTAGTGTATTTGTTTTTCATAGACAATGGTAGATTTTATCGCCTTAGTATTGCTTTCATTCGATTCAGCATCCAAAAAAACATAGATAACGACACCCCACTTGACCAATCGATGCACATTTTGTTTGGGTCTCTCCCCCCAAAAAAAACACTTTTCCTCACCTTGTATTTTTAAGGTCTCTTCAGATTTTTGATTCTCATGCCAAAAGGGACTTATAAGCAAAATTACATGAGTGGAGGAGTTTTTTCACTTTTAAATCGCTTTTAAAGTAATTTTTTGCTCTATTTTACCTGCTTACATACTGTATATGAACACTACAAAAAAAATTCGACTGATGACCAGTCCTATACTTCCCACCTAGTAAATATTTTCAAAAAATAAACACTCTTTTTTTTATTCTTTGACTAGGCCCAAATAACCTTAGCTGTTGGTGGTCTTTAAAACACAATTTAATTTTTATTCTTTGAAAAAAGCAATGCCCTCTTTTTTGTTTAGTGATCTACTGATGGCTAGCTTAATATAGCAAAAACCATGGTTACCTTGATTTACGTACAATTTTTATTTTTTTTTTAGTAAAATATTTTTTTTCTCGAAAACTATACATTTTAGAGAAAAAAATATTTACATTTTTTTCATATTATAACATCTAGAATTCATTTATATTTTTTTTACCTATGTTAATACGTGACATTGAGGACGTTTTTTTGAATATCTCAGGATCCACTGAACCGATTTGACTCAAAATCTAATCAGATCTAAGTTAAAGGCTGATAAACACAATAGAACAATCGGCATGCCCCTATGTTGTTCCGTTCTTAAGATATCGAAGGCGAAAAATTGACCACACACATACACACACACACACACACACACACACACACACACACACACACACACACACACACACACACCACACACACACACACACACACACACACACACACACACACACACACACACACACACACACACACACACACACACACACACACACACCACACACACCCACACACACACACACACACACACACACACACACACACACACACACACACACACACACACACACACACACACACACACACACACACACACACACACACACACACACACACACACACACACACACACACACACACACACACACACACACACACACACACACACACACACACACACACACACACACACACACACACACACACACACACACACACACACACACATACAGACATCAGTCAGAAAATGATCTTAAACGATTGCTAGGGTCTCAAAACGTGAAGATCTGTTAAAATCTCGAAATATTTTTTTCGGACTAAATCCATTACTTCCCTACCATAGAGAGGTGGGAAGTAAAAATTGTGTTCATATTACGGCCACAGAATAGCTGCCACGGGATAAAGTTATTTAAGGTTGGATTATGAATGAATATTTTCAAGTTGAACAAAGGAAAATAATATAATAATTAGAGTAGTCACCTGCTTTATTCAGAAGTTGATCTTTCCCCGTGCACAGAGTAATACAAGCATAGCTAAGTGTGTGTGTGTGTGTGTGAGCTTTGAGGGAGGTCAGTAAATGAACAGATGTTCATTTCGACTGCAAGTAGGTACTTACTTACTAGGTTTATTTTAAAATACATACGGAGTGCTCCATGGAAACAGGATACCATACGTACGTACACACAAAGACTTTCCTTGACCTTTGAAGTGACCAATTTTTTCTCTTTTCTAAACTATAGAAGAGGTTTTTCCTTTCAGACAACTGAATAAAATTGTGAAATAATTCTAGAATAAATGTTTCTATAAGCCGGCTCAGTCATTCGTGTGCAATAAAGAAATCAATTAATTTTTGTTGTCGTCAATAAATTGATAGACACTAAAAACTATACTCCGCTGGAATTTTAAATAAAGAAATTTATGTATGTATGTATAAGAAATATCAAAAAACAGTTAAGAACAATAAAAAAAATTTGAAAAACGGTTGACCCTGCAGACCATCCCTGAAACTTTCCGCTGTCTGGTTTTGGTATTATCCATAAATAATGACCAAATACACATCATATAGATGATTTTTTTAATGATTAAAAATATTTTACTTTAAAGACGTCATTTTGTTCGAAATTTTATCGTTTTCAAATTGTAATGACCTTATTTGTCCCAAAAGTAACTGTTTTAGAGCTATTTCCAAATAACTGTTTTTTAGACGCTTTGTGACCTCTGGAGATAATATTTATGCACTCTCCTTTGAGGAAGAAAAAAAGTTAAGTTCGCGTTCCTTAACTAAGTATCAGCCTACAAATTCAGCAAAAAAAAGAAGGTAGCTCAACCTATTCTACGCAGATATCCTGGTGACTGGATTAATATGGTAACAGCGCCAGGGCCGGCGCGTCAAAATATGCCGCCTAAGGCGAATACAACTTTTGCCGCCCCCCCCACATATTAAAAAAATTAATAAACTGATGATATATTTTATTTACTTAATTCGATCATTCTGTAAATATAAATTATTTTTAGGCTAGACAATATTAAAAGTTAATATTATTGTGGTATATGACTTTTAACAAAATACAATGACATAGATATTTACGTTCCTTTTTATAAACGTCACAACGTGAAATATACAGGTACGTACACAGTGCACGAATAAACGCTGCCTGGCTGCCTGTAATTTGTAAATACCCCCTTCACAACTTATGGTATTTGCGCCGAGCGGCTGGGCGACATGCGACATCTTTTATCTAGTAGTAGAAGGTAGAACTAAGAATCGGTGAAAACTCGAACAATATAATCATTTTTAAAAAGTAGAATAGGTTCCGCACGAAAAATTCGCTGCTACAAAAATATGCCGCCCTAAAAATATGGCGCCGTAAGGCGATCGCCTGTCCGACCAGCCGCACGTGCCGGCCCTGAACAGCGCTATAAAAAAATTATACAAAAAAAATAAATCACGTTTATTTCAATTATTATTTCAAACAACTTGCTGGAAATAATTTCTTCCTTATAAGCATTTAAGTTTACTTCAAAATCAGTTTTTTTCTTCTATTTGGCAATTTTTCATTCAATTCGCTTGAACTTAAATGCTTATAATTTAAAAATGCCTGAAGTTATCGAGATAGGACAAAAAACATCGAAATGGGACAAAAAGCACGGTTTAGGGCGTTCCTTGCTTTATGAACATAGTTATTTTCAATTTAAAATTCGATGAAGAACACAATAAACAAAGCTATTGAAAAGGACTTAACATTATAACAATTGGTTACCATCAAGGTTACAAAAAGTGCGTGATTTTCAAGAAGCTGTAGCGCGCTTACCATTAGTACCACAGAAAAGTTGTGGGAATGAAAATTGTAGGAAATGTAATCCTCTTTAAAACATTACATAGTGGAAGAATTGCTTAAGTCGACCGTTTCTGAGATATTTCGAAAAAAGTAATAAAGGTAATATTTCGTGGTTCTTTCAAGATGGCGGATTTTCCCCCAGAGGGATTTTTTGGGAAGTTTGGGATATCAATCAGAACACTATTCTTTGACATTTCCACCAATTTTTAGCTTGAGGTTTCAAATGTCCGGATTCGGGCAACTTTTTGTCGTATTTGCCTGAACTATTGGTAATTTACTAAGATTTGGGATAACTGACACTTGACATTATTTTAATGCAAATTGACAATTTATTGTTTTCCTGTTTCCACAGCATCCCTATAGGGATCGCGCAAGAACTGTAGAGGCAGCACTACTGCCGAAAGTCGAGCTCTCTAGCGTTGAATTAGCAAAACTTAGTAATGTAAATAGTGTAATAAATAATATGAACATTTAAAAAAATTGAAAAAAATAATAAAATTTGAATTGTTGCCGATAAAAAATGATCGGATTCGTGGTCAAAATGATATTAAAGGTCAACAAAAATTGTTCAAATCAGACCACGTTTTAGTCTGAGGCTACACTAGATCCGTGTCAGACCAGATCCGATCAGACCAGACCAGACCAGACCAGACCAAATCAGACACTTCAGACGAAGTGGCTACATAGGGAGTGGATAATATCCGACGGGTTTTGACGGGCCTATCGGATCGGTTCCGTTTCAAACAAACTGTTTATCACCTTTATAAAATTATTAATAAAAATGAAAAATGTGCAGATGTATTGTACATATTATAAACCAGGGCTCCGAATTTATTCGAATAAATGAATATTCGAATGGTCGAATACTTTCAAAACAGATTTATTCAATATTAGAATATTCGAATTTTAAATATTCAAATACATATTTGAATACTCGTTTTTTATATAAGCTCAATATAACCGAAACAGTTTTTCTTTGTTGAACAATAATTATAATTTTTGATGTGCAAATTTCGAATATTTGGATATTTAAATATTTGTCATAGACTGTAGTTAGCTTCTTTCCGGATTCAAATGAAAATCAAAATGCACTGCTTTTATTATTTTTTATCGTTGTTCAACAATAACATTTATTATACATTTATACAACAGCTGTTCTTTGTTTTTGGCGTCCCTGAGTCCTGACCCCTGTCATGAGTATCGGCTGTGTTTACGTTTTGATTTCAATATGCGATTTATGATTTTATAGATTAGCGATAGAGATAACAATTTTTTCAGAAATATAATGTAATTTTTTTTAATCATGTAACAGTTATGCTATCTGTTATGACTGCCCAGTATTGTTAGATTTAAATTTTATTGTTGGGAAACTTGTGAGGGCCGTGACTCGACAGACTTCAGGATCTTTGTCAAAAATCCAAAAAACAGCTAAATTTTAATTAATTTTAACTATTCGAATAGAAGTTTAAGTGAATATTCGAATACTTTAATTTGAAAAATACCGAGCCCTATTATAAACAACAAACAAAACAAACAAACTTCAACAATGCGTTGAAACCGATCAGAGTTAATTTACTTTCATTTTATGGACTACTCATAGATTAATTAATAAATAAATTATATTTTCAAATCATACCTGAAAGATTCATTTTTTCGCCAATATCTCTCCACAAAAGATCTTTCACGTCTCTGTTGTGGTATCTTTTGTCTCTTTGGTCCCAAATAGGAGGCTTTTCACGTACAAGATCAATTAAAAGTGATTTGTCCATACTCACAATTGATATTCAAACACGTTTTTAAAAAATAATACAATACAATAAGACAATCTGGTAATAATAGCTAGCATACACAACACTGTTTGTTGAAAACTGTCAAATGTACGGCCGTAGTCTGACGAAAATTTCAAACACGTTTGATATCATCCGACGGTCGGAACGTGTCTGTTGTAATCTGACATATTCTGGCGCGGTCTGGAGTGAACACTGTAGCCACTTCATAAGGTTACTGGTGTTTGTTCACATCCGACAATACGGATCTGATCTGGTCTGATCTGATCTGGTCTGAAACGGCGCCAATGTAGCCTTTAAACGTAGTTGAAACAGAAGACTCAAATAATCAGTTGTCATAACCTGTACAGTTGACAGTTGTCGCCCAAACGAGTGTTTGTAATGTTTATAGTGTTGAAATTGTTGTAAGTATTAACAGTTGTCCTTATAATTAAATTATATGATACTGAAAATAGTAAAAATCTGGTAATTTTTTCATTTTTTCAAGTTACATTAAATGCTCATTTCCACAAATTATTTAATCAGTTTGACAGGTTATATTGCGTCTTGCTGTAGTTTCTACATGATGTTGTGTCTGTTTTCAAAAGAATAACAATAAAATGACAATTTATTTAATTTTTAATTTAAATATTTCATTTACACGTAATTTTTCACTGCATTTCTCCACTGTTTACGTTTATAGGTTATCCATACAGTGTTTAATGAGCTTTCTGAAAAACGATAAAATTTCACGTGTGTAATCAATCTATTATTTTTTTGGGATATTTGAACAGCCACGAATACAACAAGACACTTTTGATGAAGACATCGCGAAAAATAATTTTATTTATTAACAAAAAAATAATTAAAGCAATGTCATTGCTATCATAACGCTTGAGATTTGTTTCAGCAGATGGCGTCATAGTCATCTTAAACGCTACTTGCACAATCCCTATAAAAGTATAGCACATCACCTATTTTTATTTGAAAAAAATACTTTTTCGAAAAATTTTCGACAACGATATCTCTCGAACGAATCAACCGATTGAGATCGGGTTTGCGGCATTCGACTCAGTTTTTTGGGGTATAGAGCTGATTAGATTTTGAAATCGATCGGTAAAGTACTTTAAACGTTATTAAAAAAAACATTTTTTCGAAAATTTTATTTTTGAGATTTCCCAAAATTCACTTGATCGATTAAGTTCAAATTTTTAAGAAATCTAAACTGAGTAAAACTCTTTCGAATGTCGTAAACCCGATCTCAATCGGTCGATCCGTTCAAAAGTTATTCAAGGTTTACGTACTTACATACACACATACATAGTAGACGCTAATGACCTAAGTTGTTGACGCGTCTATAATCCACAATAAAAACATACATTGTAGATGCATAGATACAGACATCCTCTTGGAAATAGTCAGAATTGCTTCCTAGGACTTCAAAACGTCGAGATCTGTTGAAAACTCGATTTTCGAAAATCTGACAGAAACCAATAACTTCCCGAATTTTTTAAAATTTACAATTTTCTTAGCGAGAAGTTAAAAACCCTAACAAATGTAAGTCAGACTCTCGCGCCTAAGGCTCCATTTCCATCAACCATATGATTTGCCTATGAATTTCGAAAACTATATACAGGGTCTTCAAAGTTAAGTCGGCACTATTGCTAACTTCGTTATTTTTGGATCTACAAAGTCGGTTAAATTAGCAAACTAGAAGTATTTATTCCGGTGAATAAAACGATGAAAACAGAAAAACAATTGAATATCGCGTTTTCGAGATTTATCAAAAAAATCTATTTTTTTAAATGATACACCCGGTATACAATATTCACAATCGATAGACAGTTGAATTTTGAACAAAAAGTGTCCCATAGTCTTCTATCCTTATGTCAAAAATGACTAAGTTAATAATGATTTTTCAAATTCAAATTAAAGGTAGCTGTGTTAGTGGCAGCTTTGGCTCACCATAAAATAGAAAGTGACAAGAATATCCATGAGGTGAAAAATATCGTTTATTTCAAATTATTCTATAACTTGGAAGAAAACAAAATTCAAATAAGATTCTCAAAAACATCACTCTCTTGGTGCAAGCAATTTGTAGCCCGCTTGCAACACTCCTAGTGACTCTGACAATCATAACTCGAAAACGCGATGCTCAATTGTTTTTCTGTTTTCATCGTTTTATTCAGCGGAAAAAATACTTCTAGTTTGCTAATTTAACCGATTTTGTAGATCCAAAAATAACGAAGTTAGCAATAGTACCGACTTAACTTTGAAGACCCTGTATACTGTTGTAAACATCGAAATAGTTTTCCTGTAAAGTATACTACGTAGGTATACCTCTTGTCTTTAGACATTTTAGCTGTAGATACTAATTTTGGAAATATTTCGAGACGCGTTTTTAAGAAAATATCGAAAAATACGCAACATAAAAAAATAGTTTTAAGATCCTTAAGAAAAGCCCTTTCAAATGACACCCTACATGGCCGGCTACACAGCTATTCTTGGGGTGTCAAACTTTTCTCGCCCCTCCTTTACGGGAAAGCACATTTTCCCATCTAAATATAATATAAAATACTTAAAAAACTAGCAAAAAACCAAACTACAGATAGGGGCCCCGCTGCAATTCTATAGATATATTAGTATTAATTACATGAAGTTTATAATAATAACAGTCTTATTAATACAAACATAGTGTATTTTTATCTAGGTACAGATATACAATAAACTGTGCAATATAACATAATAATATACACATAGTATTTTTTGTGTCTGCAGAGTGCAAAGCACCAGACACAAGGGATGTAAACGGTTGAATCACCTACGTGCAACCTGCCGGACAAGTTCGTCGACTTTCAGTTGCCAAGTTGAATTGGTTGAAACTTTTACTGAAAATATTAAATTATCAACGTGTAATCTACGTATACTCATTCTAAGACTAATTATTGTATCTACAGAGAACTTGAACTAACACATTTCTTTGTTGAATTTCATTGTGTAGTTTTCCTTTTTGTAAAAGAACGAGAATTTGAAGAGCACACGCGTGTAAAAACCATAATATTATATTCATAAGGGTGGTCCTTAAAATGGTTATTTCCGAATATTATTAATTTTCTTCACAAAACCTAATCTTAAATAGGTAACTGAAACTAGCGCCGGACTGGCGTAGAATGACCCCGATGGCGACCAATATTTTTGGCTCCTTATTCCAACAATGGACCAATATTTTTTAATAATTCTACTTTTAAAATAGTTATAGGCATTTTTGGGGAATATTTCCCGCAAATTGGAAATTTTAAGGAAAATATGGTAAAATGCTTTTTTCGAAGGTGTTATATTATAACTATTTATGTGATTAATAATAATATAGCATTTAATTACAAGTCAATATGCCAGTCATTCCGATAATTAAACTAAATTCCCCAATGTTTCCAGTCTTTGGGAACTTATAAGGAACATTCCCAGGGAATTTTTCCCAAATTTTAAATTCTCGGGAACGGCACATCACTAGGCTTTACTTAAGGCTCTATACATTTCACAGTGAAAATTTATTAACTTCCCACTGGAAGTTATTGTAATGGGTCCGAAAATCGAAATCAAAAAGGAAAAAAAAATTTTATGTTTCAAGGTCACTACACTATTTTTACACTACTTTTAGAAAGATGTCTGTGTGTGTGTGTGTGTGTGTGTGTGTGTACGTACGTACGTACGTATGTGTACATTTCTTTCAAAGACGAAATCTCGAGAACGAAAAATGATATCGACTACGTTAGGGTGCCAATCGACGCGTATTAATGTAAATATGATCTGAAAGAAATTTTTTCAAAATCGGTTCAGCCGTTCTTTTTTCTTAACCAAATAACCTCCAAAAAAGTAGATTTTACACAATATCTCGCGAATAAAAAATTATATCGACTTCGTAAGGGTGTCAATCGAGGCGTGTTAACGTCATTTTGATCCGACATAAATTTTATAAAAATCGGTTCAGCCGTTTTTTTTTTTTTTTTTTTTTTTAAATTATTGATGTTTTAATGTTTGAAATGATTACTTTTCTGTGTAATATCTAATTTAATTATTATTATTAAATATTTATCAAACTGGGAAGTTCGTCGTGTGGACCTCAAGGGTCGCACTTTAGTCCTAATAAACGACCCACCTCACGGCTTGTTAAATATAAATTTAACGAAGTAGCAGGTTTAGATATTAATTTATTTCAACATATACTTAACATATTTTTTGAGATCATGAAAGTAAATTAAAAGAAAAAATTATTTGTTGAAATAATGTACCCCATTTGGCCCCCATTAAGGTTGACCCCGGTGGCTGGAGCCACCCAACCGTCCGGTCCAGTGCGCTCCTGACAAACTACCAAATTACACAATTTGGGACTAAATTTTAGAAAATAGTGTTGTCAGGTGTATTTTGGCAACTTGCGAAAGGCGTAAAAAAACGAATTGAAGTCAGGACATCGTAAAAAATGCAAAGTAATGATTCAAAGCGTTTCAATTAGAATTATTTAGATTACAAAAACAATAAAAAAAAACTACACTATAACATCTCTACTATATCGCTCGTAATATTATAAATGCGAAAGTTTGTGTTTTTTTTTGTTTTTTTTTGAGGGGGGGATATCCATTACGCATCATAAGAAATCCATTCTACTGTATCCCTCGTGTGTCGGGCTGGATTGACCTTATCGACTAAAACACTAAACCTCCTGCCATCATTGACCTTTAAAAACTCCCACCGCGTGTGTGTGTGTATGTTTGTTACAAGCCAACTTATGAAATTTGGTATATAATTACTTTAGGTCATGCAATAGGACATATATGGTACTTTTCATCCCAGAAAAATGTATAGTTCCCGTGGGATAGTAACAAAACGTAACTCTGCAATTTGTTTGCATTTTAGCGTATTGGCGGAATCCTACTAATATTATAAACACCACCAGCCCGGCTTCGCTTCGCAGGGGAAGAATTTCTCGTGGGGGATAATAAGTCATAAATTCATAGCACCCGCGCGAAGCCGGACCGGGCCACTAGTTTGATAATAAAAGTAACACAAAATAATTTAGTATATTTTCTCACAAAATCAATAAGTAACTAAAACTAACTATAGCTAATGCTTTGAGGCTAAATCTTATAAGGCAGTGTTCATCGCTGCAGAGGCGGATTATCTCTAAGGCAAACTAGGCACGTGCCCAGGGGCGCGAGGTTACAAGGGGGCGCGCGCACGTAAGTTTTAAGTGTGTTACTTCTTCGTGCAAAAACTACTGAACCGACTGTGATGAAACTTGGTATGTAGATAGCTGGAGACCCAGATTTACACATTTTATACCGAAATTTCCACGGGATGGGGCATCACGCCGGTGAAACCGCGGGGCTCAGCTAATTATTATATAAGTACTAGTTAAAATTTATAATATATGGCCACTAGAGGGGCGCCGATGAGGTGTTTGCCTAGGGTGCTCTCGACATTTAATCTGCCTCTGCATCGCTGAAAAGCGAGATTTTCAGCGTGTCTTGCTCAAGGTGTTGGAAATCGGGACACCTGGCAACGGTAGTCCAAACGCTCTGAAATTTTACGCATACTTATATTATGGCAACACTTACTGTAACATTTGCCAATGGATATAAAAATAACACAAAAACAATATGTATAGGCTACGTTCCGATATACACTGTGATCTGTGAGTACTGGCCAGTTATGTTCCGTTATGGGCTTCCAGTGCTTTGGTACATAAATTACGTCATTGTTCAACGCCATTTCACTGTGAGCACCTTACCTTTCAATTTTATATTATATTTTAATTAAAAAATCGGGACGTCTGGCAACGCTGTCTGAGAGGTAAGGGGTTCACAGTACTCGACCACGTGATCCATGAAGCCGATAAGCGCATAATTAGGAAAATGACTGTTACTATATCACCGGCGACTGTATAAATGTCGTCCGGCAGTGAACAGTACTTAGATTCTAGTCAGCAGCTATCTGGAAGGCAAGTTTGTAAGTGGGCAAAGTTATACAGTTCGATCGGCGACGGCTGAACTGTATAAACGTCGTCCGGCAAACAGTGATTCAAGGTCAGCGGTTTGGAACGCAAATCTGTAAGTGGACAAAGCTGTACAGTTCGATAAACAGTTTGTTGCTTACACTACAAAGTACCGACATGAAATTTATTACGTAAACTCTGCATTTAAATGTAGGTAATAATAATAAGATATTTACAGAATATCTGTTATATTTGTTTTTCGTTGCCGTGGTTACACCATATTAATTATTAACGTGTTAAATGGTCCTAACTCGCATAAGAAGTTACACTTCAAAAAGTAAACTGTGGCGAAAAGGGTCGCTTTGATTTAGATCCGGCAACAACACTTCATTCTGAACCAAGTCAATGGCCATTGGCTGACAGGCCGAGAACAATGAAGGGGGTCTTTGACATCATCGCGTCATTCATCAGCTCATCACTCAGTTTATCTCTATGGCTGCGTTTAGATACGAGGCGACCTACATTATTTTTTATAATACTCGTCAGTTGCCGAAACTAACGTGCAAAAAAATTAATTTTCGTGTTCTTTGTTGTACTGTCAGTTAATTAAAGAAAAAATTGAGAACACTCCTCACAACTTTCGTTAGATTGGAATCACACTGCGTAGAATAAATTTCAACAATTCCATGACGTCATGTGCATTCGTTGACTCTTTTCTATCTTTGCATTCCTAGTCCACATATTTAAAACAGTCCGCCAACGCGAACGGTCCCTACTGAACCTACTTACATTTTTTTATTATTGAAACTTTTTGTCCACACATACTATGTCATCACTATTTTTTCTTTTTATTATTGTTGTTTCTATTATTACAAAGAAACAATTCTGAACGTCCCTTTTTAACATGTTTGTGTATGAATCGGGTTTTATCGGAATTGCTCGGAGAAGTCTAACCGAACATACATGTATTAATCCAACCGCTCGGCAAAGCCGAAAGCAAGCATTCAAGCATATTAAAAAGGATTTTTAGTAGTTTTAAATAAATAATATTATACGTTTAACTGAAAAATATCGTTTTATACAAGTAATTATATAATGTACAATACGAACAAACAATGATAAAAATTCTATAGAATTATCACTAGGCACTTGGTAGAACATGATTGAATAAAAATTAATAAACAAACATTTGAAAAATTCTACACATTTATTTATCTCAACGATCGTTTCAGATTTCTAACCCATCATCAGGAGTTTACATTAAACTCCTGATGATGGGTTAGAAACCCGAAACGATCGTTGAGATAAATAAATGTGTAGAATTTTTCAAGTGTTTGTTTATAAATTTTTAAAGAATGATAAATCAAATGCCATATGCGGCTTTTATGTAAACTAATTGGGGTGCATTCCATTCAAACACCCACCCCTGAACGCAAACCCATATTTTTACACAATACAAATGTTTATCTAAAGTAGTTCCCTTGATTAAAATGTATGCAATCATTTGACTACCTTTTATACACGAAAACTTAATATATAAATTATTTGCATGATCTTTGAGAAAGTGACATCTTATATCAATTATATGTTTAGTTCTAGGGAAGTAACAATCACGAGTAGTTATTTTTTTTTGCACTCTGATTGTCGCTGAAAATGTGTAGTTAACCCGCGTTCTGCTGCTGGCCAAGTTGTTTCTGTATTTGTCGCGACGGAGCCACAAAGTCTCTTGTGCCGCTGAAGACATTGACGTGTACTCGGCCTCGGCTGTAGATAGTGCCACAGTTTGCTGTTTACGCGAGCACCAGGAAATTGCTTCACCCTGTAACATAAAAATGTAACCGGTGCACGACTGTCTGTCGCGGACGTCGCTCGCCCAATCAGCATCACAATATCATGTGGTATTTGTATCACCTTCTTTGATAATATACGTATATTAGCTTGAGATTCTTCGTACCTTGTAAGTACCTTGTAAGTACCTTAATACCTTTTTAACTGTCATCCAGTGTTCAATCTTTTCTATTTCAACAAAAATAACATCTCTACTTTTTGTTATGCTGTGAGTCGATATCCTTTCGTGTTGTCACAATAGCCCACGAAGATCATTTTTGCTGACTTTTTGTCCCACTTTTAACGTTTCTCTTTAGGGATGTGGACCATAGCCTCGGAACCAAATATTTTCATGTGAGATAGATTCGATTTTTTCCCTGACCACATCTCATACGGTGTTTTCTCTCCTAGTGACCATGTTGATGAACGATTCATAACGTATGCAGCGGTATAGCTAAAGCTTCAGTCCAGATATGTTTCTCCAAATGAGCATCAAAAATCATGCACCTCGCGCGTTCAGCAAGTGTTCTATTCATTATCATCATCATTATTACTAAATTGTAGATTATAGACGCGTCGACAACTCAGGTCATTTGCGTCTTCAACA
Source organism: Mongoloraphidia duomilia (assembly GCA_039654895.1). NCBI lineage: Eukaryota > Metazoa > Arthropoda > Insecta > Raphidioptera > Raphidiidae > Mongoloraphidia > Mongoloraphidia duomilia. The sequence continues at coordinate 21,319,382 of CM077521.1, read as the reverse complement.
CAACAAATAATAATCCATTTGTGTATTAAATTCTGCCAGCCGGCATACTCAAACCGACTGGTACGAGCTCGGGCTCCTGGGAACGCCAATTCCCAAAGAACATTGGAATGCAATTACGAGAAAAACATAAAACACAGTATAGAAATCAACCAATTCAGCCGTATAAATCTATTAATTTATCTTAAAAAAATCAAACTAATTGGTTGATTTCTATACTGTGTTTTATGTATAGGAGATATTCATTATCTCGGCCAGCACGTTTTGTTGCGGAGTAGATGGAGTACTTGTCCGGTGGGTTATTCCACAACTTGCTAAGTATTTTTTAAAACTACTGTTACAGAACTCATTTCCGTTATCGGTTCGAATGACTTTAATTTTATTATCAAGCTCATTTCCCACTTTCATTTTAAAGTCTTTAAAAACATCTAGGACACGCAATTTTTCCTTTAAAAATATACATGAACCTTTCGAGTAAAGTAATCTACGAATGTAATAAAATACTTCATACCTCCATACGACAACGTCTCCATCGGGCCACATAGATCGGAGTGTATAATTTCAAGCGGTTTCGTAGCTCGGGAACCCATATTACTGAACATAAATCTAGCTTGTTTACCTTAGAGGCAGCTGAGACAGAAAGTGACAACATAACTTTTGCTCAAGTCAGAGTCACACCTTCGGTGCAACCTGGCAACTTCTTTACATCGGAGAAATTTAAATGACCCATTTGTCAATGCCATAGGATTGAATTGTCTTTGGCTTTTTCAGTGGAAGTCAGGTGAGCAGTCAACTCTGTCTCAGTATTTAAAATATATAAATCATTGGTGAGTGTTGTTGAGCACACGAATTTTCCATTGCCATCATACACGTCACAGCCTTTATTGTTAAAGATTACTTAATGCCTACTCTTTACTACAGTTCTAACTGAGAGTAAATTGACTGCTAATCCAGGAACGTGTTAAACATTTCGTACCTGTATTTCATTATTACCAGTCAGGTTAGTATTTGTGCTTCCCACACCTTTTACAAAGAGCGACTCCTTGTTGGCAACTGTGATGTTTTCAGTCGAGGGCTAACGGACATCGTACATCAAATCTCTTCTACTTGACATGTGCATCGATACACCAGAGTCAATGTACCATTTGTCGTGTTTCTGATCAATCGTGGCTGAAAAGGCAGCAATAAAACCTAAATTATCTTTCTTCTGTTCTTTATAAAAATAATTAAGAGCACTGTGGTTTAATTTAATAATAAAGAGTTTAGTCACGTCTAACCACAATAATTTTATTAATGAATGTACATTTCAAGAGCTATGCGCCCATCTTCAGCAAATACTAGAGTTTAGTATTTGCTGGAGATGGGAGCATAGCTCTTGAAATGTACATTCATTAATAAAATTATTGTGTGACTAAACTCTTTATTATTATGTTCTTTACTTTTCTTTTGAGCTCGGCAGAACTTCGTCAAGTGTCCATACATGTTATCTCGGTCTCTTAGGCTTGACCGGTGGCTTTACAGGTTATTGCTTATTCTGTGATGTTTTTGAATTAGTGTAGAATGCTGTAGAATTAGCACCAGAATCAGGTGATTTGACCTCTTCTATAAGTTTTGTATTAACAAGATCAGCGCTAATTTTGACAGCGGAACTCTCAAGACTTGTACACATATTTCTGAGCATATTTGCGGACGACATAATCTTGCTTACGTAGTATTCTACACCTGCGCTTGCGTCTAATGTTGTGTTTATTAAGTCCTTCAGAAGACCTACTTTCCTGTTCAATACGTTATCATCAAAAGCTTTTTCTAAATTTTTCCACACTTCTCTAGCGGTTTTGCAATTTTGAATGTGAATGTAATTCTGCGGATCCAAGAGTAAAACCATCTTGCTTTTACTTTCCAAATTGAACGTATTTGAACTCATTTTTCACTTCGTCACGTGCTGTATTTAACCTCAAAACTATTTGTACTATAGTTAATTTATACACTATTATTTTAGTCTCAGAACTACGCTCTGCTACCATAAAGGATTTTTAGTAGTTTTAAATAAATAATATTTAACGTTTAACAGAAAAATATCATTTTATGACAAGTAATTATATAATGTACTAGCGGACCCGGTCCGGCTTCGCTCGGATGGTATGAAATTATGATTTAATAGCGGTCACCCATTACTCCGCTCACGTATATTTAGTATAGCTGACCCGGCAAACGTTGTTTAGCCATATACGTTATTTCCAGGAATAATTACATTACTCACTCGCTTCGCTCGTTCGTTTGAATTTTATTGATACAATACTCACTCGCTTCGCTCGTTCGCTTGAATATAATAAATACACTACTCACTCGCTTCGCTCGTTCGCTTGAATATAATAAATACACTACTCACTCGCTTCGCTCGTTCGCTTGAATATTATAAATACACTACTCACTCGCTTCGCTCGTTCGCTTGAATATTTTCGCCTACTCACTCGCTTCGCTCGTTCGCCATATATGTATTTTTTAAAGCTTAATATAAAAATCGCGATTAAAAATCAGGGGTTGATCGTATAAGGGTGAAAATTTAGAGTTGTATGTATTTTTAAATGCTGAATCATGAAAAAATTAAAACAAAAAATTTTGTCCAAAAAATAAAAAAAAAAAATTTGGGGTGGACCACCCTTAACATTTAGGGGGATGAAAAATAGATGTTGTCCGTGTCTCCACCCTACCCGATAAGCACACAAAATTTCATCAAAATCGGTCCAGCCGTTTCGGAGGAGTTCAATAACATACACCGCGACACGAGAATTTTATATATCGCTCGTTCGCTTGAATATTATAAATACACTACTCACTCGCTTCGCTCGTTCGCTTGAATATTATGAATACACTACTCACTCGCTTCGCTCGTTCGCTTGAATATTGTAAATACACTACCCACTCGCTTCGCTCGTTCGCCATATATGTATTTTTCAAAGCTTAATATGAAAATCGCGATTAAAAATCAGGGGTTGATCGTATAAGGGTGAAAATTTAGAGTTGTATGTATTTTTCAATGCTGAATCATGAAAAAATTAAAACAAAAAATTTTGTCCAAAAAATAAAAAAAAAAAATTTGGGGTGGACCACCCTTAACATTTAGGGGGATGAAAAATAGATGTTGTCCGATTCTCCACCCTATCCGATAAGCACACAAAATTTCATCAAAATCGGTCCAGCCGTTTCGGAGGAATTCAATAACGTACACCGAGACACGAGAATTTTATATATATGATAATACGTCTGGAGTACGAAAGAATGATAAAGCAGATGCCCCTTGCGACAGACAGTTGCAAAAATTTAGCCAAACACACTGCCTATAGGCATTCTAACTACAATTACATAATTTTTGGGGTCATCATAAGCATTCGCATTAAGAACATTTAACTCAAAGATCCTAATATGCATATCTAACCGGTCAATAGGTGGTATATATCATAACTCTAATTCCGGTCTATTCGCAATTCCTATTCCCGTTTGAATCAAAGTGACGAACTTCAAATGAATATAAAAAATCCGTACTAGTCGCATCATTCTCCAACGACGGTAGCGATTTTGAGTGGTTTTATTTGTTTGGGTGATCCAATAAAAAGGAGAAAATGTAGCATTTGTAACGTTTCGTGCTTCTAAATAAGTTCTTTAAAAAAGTATTAAGAAGCGTGAAACATTACAAATGTCATTACGGTGCCACTTCATTGATCCGTTCCTAAATTGAACTATACTGCTGACAATGCAAACAAAGTTATTGAACTGCATTTATTGTTGTGAGATTTATTAACAAAATATATTACCTACTAAAACTATTCTGAATCATTGCGATTCCACAAACTTACTCGAAAGACTGTTTAGCATACAAATATATTCACAAAAAAATGAACTCGTGATCGAAGCAAATGTGCCCTAATAGTAATCACAATTGACCCCTTTATGACTACCCTTAAAACTCGTCAAACAGGAATTCGTCTTCTGCGCATTGATGACAATTTCATTGAGTTCATCTCTACTGTTGGCATGATAAATTATTGAGGAGCAGCATAATTAAGGTTTTTAAGTTATATTCTCTGATTCTATCTAAACAAAAATCCGGACTGGCAAGGAATATTCAGGACTACTAAAAAAACAGTATTTAATCAATTTACCATGAAAAACCGTATATAACTGAACGTAGCGTGAGCCTTTAAACATGGAACTGTCAGATAAAAAATCAGGACAAATGGCGTCCCGCTTGCCCCTTCATCGGGACACGGAACACAGAGGTCTAAAACGGGACATCCCAGTTAAAACTTAAGTATGACCGCACCTGGTACACTTGTTTTTTTGGGTTATAAATACAAAGTATGACCGAGTTTTAAATCCGGGAAATTAATTAAGATCACTAAAAAGTATGACTGATTACTAAACAAGATTTGTTGCAAATGCAAATTGTAGTTAATTATAAAAAAGAAGCAACAGTGAAAGTACTGAAAGTGAAACAGTTTTTTAAGTCATAAAATTATAACATATATAAATAAGTAATAGATAATAATACTAAATGCACGCAAATAAAAATAATCGCACACAGCTTGTTTTTTTTCTTAATTAAAATCAGTTAAAAATTTTAAAATGTTTATTGGATTTTTTACACAGTACTCCAATAAGAGCATTAGTAATATTTATATAGGTATGTCCAACAGTACATAGGTTATAATGATTTTATTGCATGTAGTGTTGTTGTAGTACTTTATATAAATAAAAGAACAATAAGCTGTACCAATTATTTATTACTTTATTAAAAATTCAAGCATAAAGTACACATAGATACAGACGTACACATGTAACTGAACGAATTTGAATTTTAAGATATTTGAATATATTACAATTCTAAGTAAAGTTACAATTAAGCTGGGGAATGTTGGGTTAGGTCTATAATAACTGTACAGTACGGCACGCCCGGGCGTAAATCGGACTGATTTCAAGTTGAATGGATTGAAATCAAGTTTTTGTCAAAAGCGGTGTGAAATATAATAATATCTACCCAATAAAAATAAGTCGCGGGCAAATAATTATAAATTCGAGCGAGCGAGCGAAGTGAGTGACAAACGTATTGTTAGCGGTTTATACATCAATAAATAACGATTTATGGGTTCAGAGAATTATAAACAAATAAGGTGACTGATGGGTGACTGATGCGTTATGCACCACAAAAGGGGATTCAGTTCAAGTATCCAGGCATTCTATAATCTATAATATATTACACGTGACTTGTTAACAACGTATTTTTTAAAGATATTTTTATGTTTTACGTATTATACAGTGTGAGTTCGACCACCCGTATCAGTCGTTTTTTTCGAAAACGGTTAGTCGTAGAGAGTTGTGTCAAAAATTTGTATTATAAAAGCCCTAATAAAGAATCGAATGGTGATAATTTTTTTTTTTCGGAAAGGTCGGCTTCTTTATTAGTTTGCTTCAGAATGTCCAAAACTCCGGAATTATAAATGTAACGATAGGTCGAAAGTGGTATTGTTGAACAGATCTTTAAAAAATAAGCAAGTTTTGTAGGAAATTTTTTTTTATTACTACCACCCCTGTAAATTTCTATAAGTATAAATATAAATTATTATGTTCAAAACTCCCGAATTTTAGAAAGCACGATAGGTTGAAAGTGGTGCTGTTGAAAAGCTCTTTAAAAATAGGCACGTTTTGTAGGAAAAATTATTTAATTACTGCCACCCCTGTTAAGTAACAATCGTTTGAAATTATTAAATCAAAATTTCATAATAACGATCGAAGTCGGCATTAAAAATCTAGAAACCTTAGACATTGTCACAAGTGTTCAAACTGTCTTCTATTTACTCTTTAATACATACTACTGAGCTCTTCTGGTTATACTGTGAGTGTACTTTTTCAGTGTTTCGACAGATAGGTAACTAGATTTTAAATGCGGACTTTTAAAAAGTTCGTTATTATGACATTTTAATTTAGTAATTTCAAACAAATATTACTTAACAGGGGTGGCAGTAATAAAAAAAAAAGTCCGTACAAAACTTGCTAATTTTTTAAAGATCTTTTCAAAAATACCACTTTCGACCTATCGTTACATTTATAATTTCGGAGTTCTGAACATTCTGGAGCAAACTAATAGGGAAGCCGACCTTCCCGGAAAAAAAATTATCAGCATTCGATTCTTTATTAGGGCTTTTCTAATACAAATGTTTGACACAACTCTCTACGACTAACCGTTTTCGAAGAAAACGACTGATACGGGTGGTCGAACTCACCCTGTATAGTAGTTTATACAACAAATACAACTATGTACCTATATGTCGCGAGGAATGATACTGGTATGCGAGCCGTAGGCGAGTGTACCAACACCCCGAGCGTCATATACATAATTGTACGTGTTGCATACATTATTTTTTGTTCAACAATAACTCTTGAGTCTAGAGCTTTATTTTATCAATTTCAAACACCGAAATCTCATTGACAGCTGAGAATATTTACTTAACCAATACTTAAATGTTCCCATGCGCACGCATACGTGCATAAAATATTTGAAGCCGTGTATAATAGTATATTGTATGTCTAGATACGTAATGGGGCATATTCCGGCGAGTGATGACAGTATGTAAAAACCAACGATAGCGAGTTTTTAGTCACACGAGCCGTAATACCATTACGTACGAGACGTATATGGTATTTTTTGCCATACCCACTACAAAATACCTACTTTTCACGTCATTTTCAAAAAATTCTGACAGTTAATTTGCGTCGCCATCTTTCCTTCCACAGTGTGCCGCGAATGACAGGCGCACGCAAGCATACGTAGACGTATAGAGCGAATAAACAGAAGTTGCTATGTCAACCGTATTCTCTGCGCTAGTGCGAAAAATAAAACATTTTCCGCACACCTGCCTGTTAAATGACTCATTAAAGGACGCTATACATACATCGAAAGTAGCTATATGGACACCTCCTATCTAAAGTTGTATGGAATAAAATATTTTTCATGCTAGTTCAAATATATTATATTACAGCTGTGCGATATATAATATTATTTTACGTAGCCGACTAGACACACGATATGTTGTACATTTCATATCTACGTTATAAAAAAAGTATTGCATTAATATATTATATAAAATTTTATTATTATTTTGGTAAATTTTAATGTTATTAAAATTTTGTTTAAAATATTTGAAAGTTTGAAAATAAAAGTTAATACATAAAATGTATAACAATATTGATTTAACAACAGTTAACCATATTAATTAAGTATAAATTCGAGCGAACGAGCGAAGCGAGTGTGTATCGTAAATTGATTATAAATTAGTGCACCCGGGTGAATCCGAACGGAAAAAAATGCGCATATTATGAACGTATACATTTTTTATATACACATTACACATGGTTTTAATTTTTTTGCCATACTCAGTACAAAATAGCTACTTTCCATGCAAGTATTGGGTCATTTAACATGCAGGCGTTCGAGAAATGTTTTCAATACATAACTAGTGCGGTAAGCAAACGGTTGCCATATTATAGTAACTTATGTTTATTAGTTCTATCCGCCTGCTATTACATATTCACGGCAAATGAACTGTCAACATTTTTTGAAAATACTGAAAATGAAATGAAAAGTAGGTATGTTGTAGTGGGTATGGTAAAAAATACCATACATTTCTCGTGCGTAATGGTATTATGTCTCCTGTTACTGTAAAAACTCGCTATCGCTAGGTACTTGACGACATAATAATATGCTAGATATATTTTACAATAACCAAACTATCTCTTTTTGTAAAACACTATTCCTTAGTTTTTATTCATTAGCTTATATAATCGGCAACCGTATAGGCATATCGTAATTATTTTATTTCAAGTGTATTTTTCCATAAAGCAAGGCAGTAATAAAATCATTAGACAGTAGCAAAGACTAAAGACGCACAACAACAGCATTTTCTATAAATAAGTTGGAAAGAGCTAGCGACAAACTGACAAGTGACAGTCGACACTGTTAATGTCAGGGACTTCACAACACGTTTTTTTACAACACAACAATTGAAACGTACTTATTATATAATTTTGAGTAGGAGGGTAAAATAATAGTATACTGATTAATGAATGAAAAGAGTAAAAGATATTACAGATTTCCAGCAAAGAAAGAGACAACATAATGTACCAATATTGTTGGTACAGCGATTTTGCCAACAATGGACGAGATAGCTAAACACACTACGTGAAAGACAGAGTAAGACAGAAGAATAATTTGAACGGCTCGATTGCTAAATCAGCTGAAAGCTGTTTATTATTTGTCAAGGCTGCCAACATGAACCATACAATGTATTAATGTGGATATACCACTGATCTCGATTATATGGGTTGCGCATAGTCGGCCAGTCCCGACATTTGCAGAAAATCTGTGGTTTTTTTTTGTGTATTGACTTCATATGCAGTCGATACAACCACTACAGGACCGCATAAAATAGGCGCAGTGCCGCAGTCTTAGATGCGACAGAAAGTACTGAGGTGGGTGGGGGGGGGGTGAGTGACACCTTTAGCATGGAACATCAGTACAACTAACGGAAGCTACATTACAGATTTGCTTACCTGTAATGTTATAGGTACCTATGCAAATGTTTTGAATAAGGCCAGCACACAAATGCTTCTTTTTGCATCACGAGTGTGCGATTAAGTTACTTGCAGATCATGCAGCTACCAAGAGCGTAAGGCCGCGCACTATTCGCTAAAATACACAACTGATGTATCACGAACGCGCGATTGTCGAAAACACATAGCACACTTAGTCGCCCATTCGCGCTACTCCATGCCATGGATTCCGATTCGGCTGCATGAGGAGCAGACGCGTGATTCTGAAACAAACGCATCGATCGCTAGTAGTTTAGTCAATGAGTGCTCACAAGGGGAATGTTGATGGAAAAGTCGAAAGCAGAAAGTTTGACTTAGGAACTTTGTTTGGACTAGTTAGGAGATAAACATACTAAAAGTCCTTACCCCTCCGAAGTACGCCCGAGGGAGGAGGGCACAAAGAAGGTCCCGTTTTTTGGTTTTTTGCTTTTATCTCGAAAACGGTGCGTCGTACGAAATTTTGTTGTACTACATAATGAAAGCTGATAAAATTCTCTACAGCTTTAACTTTCACACTTTTTATCTATCTCCATTCTTTGCCTAGCTATGAGCTTCGAAAAACGGCCGATTTTCAAAAATGTGTTAAATTCTCTGTAGCACATTGTAACAATACGAATTTACCAAAATCATTTCTTATAGCTCATCCGCCTTATGAAAAAATGAATTATTTAATTCGCCGCCTCTTTGGGCGTGACGGGCCTGGTTGTGGTTCCTCAGCGTTTGCCTCTTCTTCTTTCTCCTCATCTGTCGAATCGTTATCAGATGATGGAACGCAGGTTACTACTTCTGCTACATCATCCCCACCGTCGTCGTCATCGTCCGTTGCAATTGTGGCAAATGGTAGAGCACAGCATGGAAGTCTTCCTACACCCACATCTAGCACTAACTACAATCAGTGGTGCACCGGCAAAATATCAGCTTCAGTATTTCTTCCGGTGCAGCTGGTTCTTTGGTTTGAACAGGAACCAAGAGGTTGCTTTCAGTACTCAATAGGTCACGAACAAAATAACAACATAAGCCCGAAGGCATCTTGATAGATATTATTATTCACATTGAAAAAATCTACGGCTTAATTTCTTAGATATATAAACTAATTAATAATTATTTTTTATATTTCTATTTTTTTAGCTCGATTCTGAAGAAGATCCAAATCCGGATCGAAACGTCAATTATTTGAATTATTTGTTGTAATTTTTTGTTAATACATTGTCTGAAAAATTGGTCGAGAATTTTATTCATTGATATTATTGGGAGTTTTATCCAGTTTAAAAGTAAACTGTTTCCGCCTTCACCGCGTGGAGGTACTCCCAGCTTGTTATTTTTTAATAGTGTGTGGGTGTTTTTAATAGTGTGGATGAGCAATAAGAAATGATTTTGGCAAATTCGTATTGTTACAATGTGCTACAGAGAATTTAACACATTTTTGAAAATCGGCCGTTTTCGAAGCTCATAGCTAGGCAAAGAATGGAGATAGATAAAAAGTGTGAAAGTTAAAGCTGTAGAGAATTTTATCAGCTTTCATTATGTAGTACAACAAAATTTCGTACGACGCACCGTTTTCGAGATAAAAGCAAAAAACCAAAAAACGGGACCTTCTTTGTGCCCCCCCCCCCTCGGGCGTACCTCGGAGGGATAAGGACTTTTAGTATGTTTATCTCCTAACTAGTCCAAACAAAGTTCCTAAGTCAAACGTTCTGCTTTCGACTTTTCCATCCACAATTATTCGTTGCTTAAGCTATAGAACGAGTGTAATTGCGATTGAGTCTCCATACTGTTGCCAAATCGCGGATCGAACGAGAAATTTCGAGTAGCTGAGTATCTAATTGGTTGCTAAATCGCGCGTCTTTTATACAAAAAGTAGCATGTCTGCGCTGGCCCTAATTAGTGTTTTTATAGTTTTCTATACGTCCCGGTTTGACCGGGACTGTCTCAGTTTGATGGTACGTGCCAAAGTCCTGATCGGTTTGTCATCTTGTTCCGATTTGTAATTTAGTAGTACACATCTAGTAGAGTCGTTCTTTGGGTTATAATAATTTTACAGAACATGAAGTTCGACTGTAACGCTATTGAAAAGGACACTACGTTTTAACAATTGGTTTCCAAGGCTATAAACAACGCGTGATTTTCAAGAAGCTGTAGCGCGCTTACTATTCGCACCACAGAAAATTTGTAGGAAAGAAAATTGTAGGAAATATAATCCTATTTAAAACATTACATAATGAAAGAATCGCTTAAGTCGACCGTTTCTGAGATATTTCGAAACAGGCTTCCGAAAGACTTGCAAAATTATATTCAAGAAGGGGTGGCGGGGGAAGCACAAGGGGGATAACCGCTCTATGGGAATTATTTGCGACATAAAACCTTTATTGACCGGGCTAATAAGCTCAGAAATAATATTTAATGACTGTTAAAAAGGCATTTTTGCCCGTGACATTCCAGTATATGAACGTTTGGAGGCAGTGCGTTTATACGATCTAGTATATCTACTATATACCGCTTAAAAACCTAGAAAAAGAAAAATACTATTGTGCGGAAAAGAATACTCAGGATGTACAGTGATATCACATGCTATTTTAAATACCAACGATTTCTTTTAAAGTTTCTTCATATTTTATAATTATGGCGCTTCAACGAATCCTTCAATGTTTCTCAGATTTTAGAATTTGGTTCAAATTGACGTATACTTTCGTGCTGCATAATAAAAATGTAATGAAAAGTTTCAGGTAAAGCCTATGGCCGCAATTCACAATCCATATACTAGATATATATCAATGAGATATACGTAAAAGTACTGCATTAGTGTAAGAGATATAATAACTATATCTATACATAATATAAACGTCGTCAATAGACTGTTTGTCTCTAGCCGCATATTATTGTATACAGACTGTTTTAATTATTTTTACTTTTTAATTATTTTTACTTCCCACCTCTACTATGGTAGGGAAGTATTGGATTTTGTTCGAAAAAAATATTTCGAGATTTTAACAGATCTTCGCGTTTTGATACCCTAAAAATCGTTTAAGACCATTTTCTGACTGATGTGTACAGTGTATGTGTGTGCGTATGTGTGTGTGCGTGTGTGGTATATGTGTGGTGAAATTTTTCGCCTTCGATATCGTAAAAACGGAACAACATACAGTCATGCCGTTTGTTCTGTTGTATTTATCAGCCTTTAACTTAGATCTGATTAGATTTTGAGCCATATCGGTTCAGTGGATCCTAAGATATTAAAAAAAACGTTCTCAATGTCACATATTAACATAAGTAAAATAAATATAAATGAATTCCAGATGTTATAATATGAAAAAAATTTCCATTTTTTTTCTCTAAAATCCTACCTATAGTTTTCGAGAAAAAAATATTTTACTAAAAAAAATTGTACGTAAATCAAGGTAACCATGATTTTTTCTAATAAGCTAGCCATCAGTAGATCAATAAACAAATAAGATGGCCATGCTTTTTTTTCAAAGAAATAAAAAGAGTGTTTATTTCTTACAAATATAATATGCTGTATATCTTCCCATATACTTGTCGCGCACGGTCAGAATGAGATAGACAATACACAAATTTGAACGTTGAGGTACTTGAAGGTCGTTGTATTCGTTACCACGGCCATTTTTAGTTAATTATTGTTTACTAGGAGGGAAGTATAGGACTGGTTATCAGTCGAATTTTTTTATTAACTTTATTTAAGATGTCACGTGTTAAGGCCAGCCTGATGGCAGTTTCATTTTAAGGATACGTACATGGCTGATTTCGAGTCAGGAACTTCCTCGACATTAATCTGGAATGCCGAGTGACTCGTAGGGTTGCCATCCGTCCTCTTTTCCCCGGACACCGTCTTCTTTTTTAGGGCGTCTGGGCGATTTTTTTAATGTGTCCGGGGTAATACACACTTATTGTTACTTATATAACAAAATTCTTTGTCTAGTTCAGTGTTTCTCAAACTTTTTTTATCTCACGTACCCCTTTTTGTTGTAAAGCTATCCTGCGTACCCCTTTCTAATTAATTAATTGTAAATTATAGACGCCCGACAACTGAGGTCATTAGCGTTACCCCTTTCTAAAAAATACATATTATTATAATATATACGTAAATATCTGGGTGCCGAGCTTTGCTCGGATGAGTTCAAAAAAATAGTACTTGTATGCTGTGAGATATTATTTTCTCAGAATATTATTCCGAAACGAATTTATTTCTGAAACACAATTTAAATAATTGTTTCTGTTAAATATTTTAAATACCTATGTGTATTTTTAAGCGTAAAAACTAAGTATCAACTTGAATCAAGCATTTTTTCCTGTAAATATTACTTAGGTCGCCATTTTCAAATCTACCGCCGTTATTGTTTTGTTGACTGAAGAACTCGCAAAAACCGATTTTCATAGATTGAATATCTTGTAAAAATGTTCGAATCAGATGAAATTCTGCTTGCCCGTTGCCGTTTCAATAATCCGTTTTTAAACATTGATGCCAAATATCAACTTTATCGAAGTACTTTTTCTCTGTGATGTCATCTTAGCAACTTCCAGTAAATTTCAAATATTTTTTTTGCATAGAAGGTACCTACTGAAAAACTCACAAAAATCGATTTTCGAAGAAATAGAATTCATATTATATCTTTTAATAACAAACGTCAGACTATAAACCTGCAGCGCAAAACATTTTTGCATGCATCTTCACCATATTTTTTAAAAATCGATGTGTTTTGATATACTGCATGCCTGCGTCGCTAGAAGTGCGGCCCTTCGGGCCGCCGTGCAAATTTTTAAACAAAACTTTTTTGTATGTATCTTAACAATAGTTTTCAAAAATCGATGTGTTTTTACACAGACTTGCGGTGCCAGAAGTGCGGCCCTTCGGGCCGCCTGTTTGTCATTGTTTACATATTGTGCAAGACACTTCTTATATTAGTGTTCATTTACAGTTTTAACCCTTGTGATATATTATACAAAATCTATGTAGAAATAGGCTTCGAATCGATCTGACAATTGATCGAGTTATAAATAAAAAAACCCTTTTTTTAATTGCTCCCCTCTGGGACCAAGATTTCTACCTAGATCGATTTCTCGCCCCGAAAAATCCCCATTCTGTAAATTTCATCAAAATCGTTATTCGTTTTTGAGAAAAAAAAGTCTAGGTAAGATTATACGTCATACTATATTTAACGTACATAATATACATATTTTATATAGGTAATATAAAAATAACATACTTAGGTACCTATTTATTTAAATATTAGTTAAAACTACTTACATAATTATGTTTAGTTTTTATTTATGTTATTTTTTACTATACAAATAGTTCACGGATTATTTTAATAAGTTAAAAATTCTGTCAGATAATTTTGACATATAAATAATGAAAGTAGTTTGTTTTCTCCAAAGCCTACTCACGATATTACAATGTTTTGACAGGTCAAAAAACCGTTTTTAAAAATGATAAAATCGATAGGAAAACGAATTTTTCCAGGAATGAGACCTAGCTAAATCGATTTTTTGCCCCCCGAAAACCCTTTTCGGTAAATTTGATCAAAATCGTTAGAGCCGTTTTCGAGAAAATATTTATATAGGTACATAGATACATAGAAACATATATACAAGATTTACTCGTTTAATAATATAGGGGGATTAAAAGTGACTGTAGTAGGTAGAGAATCGGACTAGACAGTTTAAAGAAGTCGGTAATACGGAAAATCTTTTATAAAAATCGGATTTTTTAGAAAAGTGTTACAAGTTACAAATATAAGATCAGAAATGTAAAGTGACCATTAGCTCTTTGCCTCTTTGCGTACCCCTAAAACACTGCCTAGTCTAGAGAAACACTGCTCTAGTCTATTCGCATTTTTTTAGGCGTGTCTGGGACATAATTACACTGAACGAATGAATAGTCATAAAGAATCTAAATTTATACGACCAAAAAAGGTCAATTAGTGGTGACATAAATCCGAGGCTGCAAGCAAAATGTCGGGGGTCTTTGACCAGTTTAAAAAACATTATTATGGCAACCCTATGAGCGAGTAAGAAAAAGCATGGAAAACTAGAAGCAGTCGGCTGCATTACTAATTAGTAGTCCAGCAAAAAGCAAGAATTGTATAAATAATGCCTGAGCATAAATATGCAGTACCTAAGTATTTTAGGTAAGAGTTTAAAAATTGCATTATTTTCTACAATGCCTAGGTAGATAATATGAAGATTGCAGAATGTCTAATAGTGATACGGTAAAGTGTAACTATTTTTATGTATTACTAATATATTATCTGGGACAGAGTAGGAAACAAAACACACGATATAGTATTAAAAATTAAAACTTTTTTGCCTTGCAATGAAACCAAGCACAAAAAACTTAAAGAACATTAAAACTAAAATAATAAACTTTTACCTATGCGTTACAGTTAACTTACTTATTTTACCATACGAGCGACACGAATGACGAAAGACAGACAGACACCCTAAAAATTAACATTGGTTAACAAATTATTATTATTATTATCAATGAAAACAGAAGTTACTTATTGCAAAATGAAAGTGAAGACTGGTAGTTGGTACTATTTATAATTTAGCAGTTAGCTGATGCACAGCGATTTTTTTTATTTCTGCAGAAAATCATTCTTCCATGTCACACACAACATCAATAATAATATGTGACTATTCTTGAGAGTATTCGATAGCGGAAGTAACCCCCTGCACTCTTCATCTCAAATCCTTTCCCCTCGCCTAAAAACGCTTCCTGCTCTCCCGACGCTATTTTTAAAGCTAACGGTTTCGGGTAAACGCCAAACGAAGGACCAAGAATCACACTACAGATGCTACACGCGAATTTTTTGAAAAAAAAAAGTTTTGGCTACGTGTGAATGATTACGTAATTTATATTTTTTTTAAAGTTGTCAGTTTTTCCAAGAACTTTTTTTTCAATTTTTCGCCTGTAGGATAAGTAGTGTGATTCTCGCGGTCCTTCTTTTAGCGTTTACACGAACCCTTTAGCTTTAAAAATACCGGCAGGTGACCGGAAACCATTTTTAGACGCGGGAAAAGGATTTGAGATGAAGAGTGCAGGGGGTAACTTCCACCATCCAATACTCAAAGTGAACTACGTAATACAAACAGACGACGTTAATGATTATTTGGCATACTTTGTCTGTTTTGTTCTATAGGTGTTGTATATGTTGCAGTCAAAACTCTTAACCAGTCAAAAGTACTATTGACTAGCAAAATCAGTCAAAAGTACTTTTGACTGAACAGGTTGGTCAAAAGTGGTTTTGACTGAAAATTATTGGTTATTAGTACTTTTGACTGCAAATTTGCGGTTAAAAGTACTTTTGACTGACGCTCTTCGTCAAAAGTAGTTTTAACTGCAATAAAGCATCAGTCAAAAGCACTATTAACTCGTTAGATGTGAATAAAAAAGATATTTATTAAATGTGAAATCGTTTATTACGAAAAATTTGGCATTACAATCAATACAAAGAAAACATACACTTAAAAATTGTCATTAAAATAGGTAATCAGAAAATTCACAGGTTATAAAAATACAGTACCTATATTACGTTAATCGCTTAAAATATTTGACAGGTTCTGTGCTTGTAACTAATTTTTTTATACCACAAACTTCAATGATGTTAAAGCGTTTTAGTCTACTGTACTGTAATGGTGTTTTCTTTTCATCAAATTTCGCGTCTTCCACATCCATTGCAAACTTTTCAAATTTTTCTTTTGTCATCACATTGAAATGACTATCTTTCATATCTTCTATCGCTAAAATTCTTTGCGTTCTTTCTTTTCGTAGTCACTCATTTTTGTTCTAATATCAGCACGTTCTCCACTAATAATGAGTAATATAAAAGTTTATATGTGCGTTTGTCGTGATTTTTATCGACCACCTTAACTTTTTAAGAGTTTTGACTGATACAACCAGTCAAAACCACTTTTGACGGAATCACTTAGTCAAAAGTACTTTTAACCAGCTCCATTGGGCAAAAGTACTTTTAACTGTTATTTTAGTCAAAAGTATTATTGACTAAAGCATACGGTCAAAAGTACTTTTGACTGATTTTGCTAGTCAATAGTACTTTTGACTGGTTAAGAGTTTTGACTGCAACATATACAGTGCCTAGGCAAAAAGGTGTGTATAGTTCAAGTTTAACACTTTGCCTAACCTAACTTATTTGGACAATGTCACCTAGTCATTGTACTTATATAATTTTAATTGTATCAGTTATGAAATTTAAATTTCCCTCTTTACATCTACTTCAGATGACAATTATACAAAGTTTACAATTAATCAAGTTCAGATGTTCTGTTTCCGTTTTTTCTTTAAAAAGTAAGAAATAATTAATTTCTACTATATCATTATCTAGCCCTGATATAGGTACCTTACTTATAGTATAAATTATTATTATTTCTTACTTTTTAGAGGTTTGCTTTTTTGCGTCGGGGATTTTATAAATTTTTAATTTAATTCTTATTTCATACATTTTAAACGAACTAATTAAAAACTGAATATTTAAGCTCAAACTCGAAGTTTCCAGCTGTTACAGTAGACGAGATTTCTACACAAACTGTGATGAGAGCTGAAGATATTTGAAACGGCTGAACTGATTTCAATCAAGCATTGCTATTTGCTACGAACTATTTTGCAAATATCTGCTTTCAAACAAAAAACCGCATTGAAATCGGTTGATCCGTTTTGGAACCACAATGCCACAGACAGACAGACAAAGGCTTCAAACTTGTAACACCTCTCTTTTTGCATCGCGGTTTAAAAACAGTAAATAAAAGGTACGGTTCCACCTCACTGACTTTCTCGTTGGGGCTGTATCGTCCACGGATTTTTGTTGGTCAGTAAACTACCCTTTCTAAATTTTTCCGAAACGATTGAATGACGTCACTTTGAAGGGTCGTTAATGAAATATAGATTTATGAAATATGATCGAAATCGTTTGAGTCGTTTTCGAGCAAAACGCAATTTCAATTTTCGTTCATCAGTAAACTACGCATCTTCTGGGTTTTTTTTGAAGTAAATGAATTGCGGCATATTGTAGAGTCATTAATGACATTTTGATTTATGAAACATGATCAAAATCGCTAGAGCTGTTTTCGAGAAAATCACCTTATGTAGGGGAGCAGGGCGAAAATGCAAAAAAAAACCTTAGGAATCCTCTAAAAACCTTAAGTTTAAAATTAGGTTTCAATTCGTTGAACAATGTGTTCGCCTCTGCACGTACGGACTGACGGACATCCAAAACTCATTTTTTCGGTATGTAGGGACCATATGCAATGTCTAAATCCATCAAAATTTCGATTTCAATTTTTTTCGCCACGAGACAAGACTTCATTCCTATGGTTGCTCGAAAGTAAAAAAAATATTTTTCACACAAAGTGACTTTTTAACATTAATGATGCGCATAACGGGCGCTGAGTAAGCATATAATATTCTAAAACGTCGATTGAATCCGCATATAATATTCGAAAACGTCAAAATGACAGACATAACCCCACATAAATCTGACAGATCTAATATTTTTGCGATATTTTTGCGCGCCCAAATTGTAGGTATCTCAAATCGAATTGTCAAGTTGTGAAAAATAATATGCAATTATTCGGAACGAAACTTGGCGTTTGTAACACGTGTGATTGTTGCCCTCGTACCTTCAAACTGGTTGCAAACGCCAAGTTTCATTCCTTGTAATGCAATATACTATCCACGAAATTTCAGCAGATATAAAACATATTTTGAACAAATCGTTAACCAGCTCTTCTGAAATCTAAGGTCATTGTCATACTCGATTTTCTGATATTGCCTTCTGCAACGCAGCATTAGTAGTAAAATTTATTAATAATGCAGGAATTAGAGCGTATCCCTCGTTGCACATTTTCCAGAATGAGTGCCTTCCCAGTATTTCCAACAAATCCGATCACCACCGCAATGCCGATCCGTGCCGTGGACTATGTGGACGCGCCAGACCTTCAATTTTCGTTTGTGCAAAAATGAACATACTTCATTAAACACCCAGTATGCATAATGGAACTCACACTTGTATCAAAACAGCTGATTTTCAAGGATGTTTCAAACGCATGAAAATGTAATACATAATACTCGTATATAATATACTTATATTAAAATATGTATTATGTGTTACAAAATAGGTGTGTAATATAACATTACATGCAAATAAAAAAAAATGTAAAAATCAAGTCGCTATGAAACTGTGATAAGTATTAACAGATTTTCGATCCCACGTGGGAAAACGTGATAATAATTTTGTAATTTTGTCGTGAGACATACCAATATTTTTATTAGTAAATCTATTCCCTTTTAGGCTGAACTTTTTAATAATAATTTGGAAGAATCAAAATAAAGTTATAAATTAATGTAAAAAAAAATAATATAGGTACCGGGTGCTGATTTGCTTTGCGGGTAATACGGATTTAACCCGTAAAATCAAACCTTCACGATTTTCTGCTTCCCTAACTATTTTAGGAAAAATATCGTTTTAGAACATAAAATTCTGCATCTAAATCATTAAACAAAATTAATTTTGCATGCTTTGTAACGGCAGAAATTTGATATCAAAATGTCAAAATTACCTCAAAAACAGATAGCGATAGCCATGGAACTTGAACAAAATGATGACGTTTTAGCTGTCAGAATAATTTCTAATCATTTTGTTCAAGTTCCATGGCTATCGCTATCTGTTTTTGAGGTAATTTTGACATTTTCATATCAAATTTCTGCCGTTATAAAGCATGCAAAATTAATTTTGTTTAATGATTTAGATGCAGAATTTTATGTTCTAAAACTTTTATTTGAAGATATTTTTCCTAAAATAATTAGGGAAGCAGGAAATCGCGAAAGTTTGATTTTACGGGTTAAATCCCTATTATAGCCGCAAAGCAATCCAGCACCCTGTATGTGACTGTTTCCTATTAGACCAGTAGTTTAGCGTTAAGGTAATATCATTTAGATGCCAAATCCGTTGATCTATTTCTGCACACAATGTAATAATTCAGAAATAGAGGCGGAAAAAACATGGGTATTAAAAAAACTAAGGGTTTTTTGCTTTGGTTAATTTTTACATGTGAAACCGTGTCAAACCATAAGTAACCATGGAAATGAAAAACGATGATTATGTCAAATGTCAGTATTTTTCGAGTTGGAATGGTCCCGTTGCCCAACTGGGCGGATTTTTTTAATGATCGCAGCGCTCCTTCCGCCGGCCCTGGTCACAATGTAAAAAAATCGAAATTTTTTATTTCTAAAAATCGACTACAGCCTTCTTAGCTCACATAGAAATATGATCCTGTATTATGCAAAGTTTTATTGAAAAGCTTTTATAGTTATTGTTACAAAACTATTCTAATAAAAGCAAAGTTACGAAATTATTACAGATCATTAATTATTATTATTGAGATGCTAGTGTCTAACGATAGACAATTTTATAATAAATATATTAATAATAAAGTTTTCAATCAACACGGCGTGTAGGTACTTCCTATGTTTCAAGCTAAAAACTATACTACTATACCTATTCTAACCTCTATAATATTCAAATTCGTAGTGACATGAGGGAGAAAGCTGATTTTGGAATAACATTCATCAACTTACCGACGCGAAGTGTTCTCATTGAGTCAATTTCAAATACATTGTGGTTAACTACATATTTGACATCAATGACCATATCATATAAAATGACACTAAATTAATTACGCTGTACGCATTTTAATCTATCAAAACGAGATTCTAGATTTAACAGTAAAAATATTACCCAACACGACAGTGTTTAGGCATATATTTTGTTAAATCCCTTTGAAAACATAATATCGTATCTACAAATATTTTAACATAATTGCCAAAGAAATGTGTTTCGATTGCCACTGTCAGATATTTTTGTCTACGTAAATAGCTATTTAAATTTATGTATCATGCTTGTACTAGGTACGCTGTTTTGCTTTTTAATTTTTTTTTTCGACAAATATGCACATAATACGTGCACGTATACCGGATCTGGGCAACAAATTCCTAATTAAATCTGAATCAGTTAATTTTAATGATTCTAGGAACGTTTTAGTTTCAATTTATATCTATATATAGACCATGCGCCAAGTCGAAATAATGCACAAACTCCAACGAATCCCCAGGGAAGTAGCGCACTTCGTTGGAGGGGGGAAATTTCAGGATTTACTGAGGACACCTTAAGAAATCATCATGTGGAAAAAATTTCTTGTAGACATTTTTTTCCACTCCAAAATACTTGGCGCCTGTTCTAATAGACAATGTTGATAAATGATTTTGTTGTTTTATAACTTATAAGATCATTAGAAGCTAAATAAAACAAAAATAATGACCTATCACACTCTTAACATGCAAATATATGAAGCAAAAACATATGCAATTCAGTGGCGTAGATACCGGTAGGTCCAGGGAATCTAGACTCCCCCCAGAACTAAATTTCACTAAATGAAATTTAGTTCTAATATAAATAATCTATTGCTGATAAAAACTATATTATTAGTTATCAACTAAATGATCTGGCCTCTTTATCAATTCTACAACCTCCACCGTACTCAGCATGCTCGAAAACGGAGAGGGTAGGTAGTCTCGTTCCAATGGAAAATATTTGCATGTTCGTCCGACTTACACACTCCACTAATTAGTATAGAAACAGAATTATAGTTATAGGTACTTAACATTTTTCTCAGGTAAAAAAATCTTAAGAAATAAGAAATCTTAAAACAATCTTAAAAAATAAGTTATTTCACTTAGTGGTCAAGTAGTTCGCGGACCCCCGAGGAGTCGCTTGCGGACCCCCAAGGGGTCCGTGGACCCCAGTTTGAGAAACGCTGTTTAGGCTATTCTACATAATTATCTTAATTTTTGTCAACCAGTTCAATACAGCAGGTATGCTTATAAGTATTAAAATGAGTGTCAAAATAGACGGACACCCCCAGAGCAAAAGCCCATCTACGCCACTGATACCGTTTATTTTGTGCTCCCACCCTACGTATTGGCTTACTCAAATTGGGTGGGATCATTCCTGACATAATTACTGTAATACTATCAAAAATTCTTCTAAAATCTCTGCAAACCACTTTAATAACGGCAAATTTCTAAAGCGTTCGTGACAGGAATTCGCGTAAATACAGAGATTAGATGAATAAAACTAGTATTGTATTTTCAAGACTTATAGTTTTCCGTAAATAAATACATTCAGTTCTGAACAATGTGTTGTTTAATTTAATAATAAAACAAAACACAAATACACAATTAACATTCGTTTTGTCAGTACCAAATCTGACGGATGACTCACGTGAAAGTTCATTATTCGCGTTCTCTTTAGGATAGAATTTCCGGGTGCGCAGATGCTATTTTTTTCTGTACCGAGTTGTGCGACCTGTACATTATTTATACAAGTTAACGTCAAAGTTCGTTGTGCCAGCAAACCGAAGATTATCTGGGAAAAGCGTGAATTGCCAGATCGTTTTTGGGCAAACTCTAAAAAAATCATGTAAAGTCGAACCAAATGTACTTTAGTCAGATCAAATCTTTACTTATATATTCTTAAAACAAATAAGCCAAACCTAAGTCTGTTCATGGGAGTTTGGGTATTTTTCACCAAACAACACTATGTCATCATGTTAAAGATGTTTTCCTTCCGAATTAATTTTGATACTGCCCATCATCGGCTTATGTGCTGACCGTCCGCAGCCCGCACCCATGTGAAACGGGACTTATTCCAGAGACATTGTAGATTATAGACGTTCGACAACTGAAATCATTACCATCTATACATGATGATGATAATCATCATCATCATGTATAGATGATATCCCCTAGAGGACGTTGGAGACCACTTCATTCGATTTAGATCTTTCCTGAACAGTACGGATGAAGCTGTTGAAGTCCAATCCCGTCCATTTTGTGATGTTATCTAGCCACGATGTACTTTTTCTACATCTGGGCCTTTTCTGCTCTAATTTGCCCATTAGTATAATTTGTTGTATGTTATATTTATATTTTTGTGATCGCATTATGTGACCAAAGGAGCACTGTCTTTTTTTAACAACATTTACTAAAGTGCATATACAATTATTTATAACGTGATTCAATTTAACTACTGATGCAATAAATGTACCTGAACCTAACCATAAAATAAACAACAGCAAATGGTGAATTACAGTAACTGTACTTATCTATATAAAATATAACAAATAAATATTTGATATCCAACCAATTTAGCCAACAATTGTTCCATAAAATTACATTATTGTATTTTAAGCACACAATCTACATTGAATGATGTAGTATTGTAGTTTTTAACGAGACTTTTTCAACACGAATTTTTGCTCTGAAGGTCGTTGTGAAAATAAAAAAGAACAGCATAGAAACAGAAACGGTTTCTAAATTTAGGATTTAACTGAATAGACCAAGAGGCCGGCGTAAATATACTAAGCCCATTTCTGACAGAATGAAATTTTCAGGGAAGGTAGTATCTATTATGACAAAGAAAAAGAGCGCTACGGTTGCCTAGTCAAATTTTGGTGCGACGGCCAGGAAAAACCACTTCCGGTGCAAAATGTCAATTAAATAAATAAATATGTATATATTGTCACAGTTTAAAATTACAAAGTAGCTCTTAGTCCAACATGGTAACCATGGTTTTGAAGAAAAAGAATGTAATTTTAAGTATGGTGATGAAGTCAAATGCTTCAATTAGTTTTTAGCGTCAAACCAAATTTAAAATCAAACAAAAATCAACCTTTTAGTTTTATCTCCTTTCGAACCAAATCACAAATCACATTTTTAAATCTTTTCCCGGCGTCAAAGATCCTCTTAATCACAGGTTACTACAACCAAATGCGTTAAAGACATGAAGTTATACATAATTAGACATGCGTAATGTTTGCCGAACACAAGGCCGATAACTTATTTTAGAATGGTTACAATATATACATACATATATTATATACATATGTAAATTTGACAGCTCCAAAAATGTCAAAAAAACAAATATAATTTATAAGTTTCCGATGTAAAAATCAAAATTTTCTTAGGCAACCTTATGTATTAATTAAATACAGCTCTTCGAGCTCTACAATATGGCGTTAATTGCATGCTGTCATGTCATGAGGAAAGAGAATTATGAGCTAATGAAGTATGCGTATTTTGCATCGGAAGGAAGCCCCTCTCGGCCGTCGCACTAGAATTTGACGAGGCGGCCCTAGAGCTTTTCCTTTGTCATACTAAATACTACCTTCCCTGAAAATTTCATCCTGTCAGAAATGGGCTTAGTATATTTACGCCTGGCTCTCAACCTAGAAGGGATTAAAACCATTTCCAGTTTTCCCCTAATTCCGAATTCGGAGCTATAGTATTATGCACAAATCAATGTTAAAATGTACAGTACTGTCCATAAATTTTAAGGCATGTTTATCTATTCAGTTGGAGTGAAAGCTGGAAAAACATGTTTTATCGAATTTTTCACCTTAAGGACGTCATTTGCGAACTTTTTAGTATATTTTGGTCCACAGTATACAGACCTGATATAATATTATCTGATATACTGTCAATAATTTAGCGAAAAAACGAGTTATTCGGCGCTTGCCGGTTTTATCAAAAAACATGTTTGAATTGCACGCCTATTACTTACGTCTTGACGTGTTATAATATTTGAATTTCAGTTGGGTGATTTTTCTTGGGAGGCAGCCTGTGCTAAGAACAGGTGTTTTAGTTACTTTTTAAATTATACGTCGAATATATTTTTGTAGAAAATTCTGCTATTTATATATTGAAAAGAAAAACATAATTAACGACGACGAGAATGAGGAAATAAGTTGTAATTTTCTTAAGTGTGCCGTCTAAAAATAAGTTAGTTTCATTTGGATACCTGTTTTATAAAGAATTGGATTCAGAGCTGGACTTACTTTTTTGTCGCTTATAAACTAATCCTAAACCTGTCGGTCTTCCTTTTTGTCATATGAGAAATGTTAGAGGCAGTTTGATTTCGAGTTGAGTGTCCCTATAATACACGCGAAAAAAATATCAAAATTTCCGCAGCCTATTTGGAAACGCGGCCTTGATTGTCCTGGTTTGTTACATAATTGGAAACTTTATTGAATGATCATCTCAGAGCTCTGCAATGCACAAAAGAGTGTGCTTGGATAATGATTTACTATTTGTGGGTAATTGAAAAAAACAAAAAAAAAAACAACACTCGATTAATATTAATGACTTACAATTAATATAAGTACGTATGTCACAAACAATAAATTGTTTATAACTTTGTGATATATAAAATAAATTGACGATTTATGCAAGGTTTCATAAAAAAACAATCTCACTTTCAACTCAAAAAATGTTTTTTGATATTTTTAACAGAACACGTAAAAATAATTTAGCTTGGTTTTTGCTTACTTAAAAATACGTATCATATTTTTTCAGCTTTTTATAAGTAAATACGAGCTTAGGGGAATGAGATTTAATAAAATCTTATCCCCCTATCCCCCTATATTATTAAACGAGTAAATCTTGCATATATGTATGTTTCTATGTATCTATATAAATATTTTCTCGAAAACGGCTCTAACGATTTTGATCAAATTTACCGAAAAGGGGTTTCGGGGGGCAAAAAATCGATTTAGCTAGGTCTCATCCCTGGAAAAATTCGTTTTCCTATCGATTTTATCATTTTTAAAAACGGTTTTTTGACCTGTCAAAACATTGTAATATCGTGAGTAGGCTTTGGAGAAAACAAACTACTTTCATTATTTATATATGTCAAAATACTCTGACAGAATTTTTAACTTATTAAAATAATCCGTGAACTATTTGTATAGTAAAAAATAACAGAAATAAAAACTAAACACAATTATGTAAGTAGTTTTAACTAATATTTAAATAAATAGGTACCTAAGTATGTTATTTTTATATTACCTATATAAAATATGTATATTATGTAGGTACGTTAAATATAGTATGACGTATAATCTTACCTAGACTTTTTTTCTCAAAAACGAATAACGATTTTGATGAAATTTACAGAATGGGGATTTTTCGGGGCGAGAAATCGATCTAGGTAGAAATCTTGGTCCCAGAGGGGAGCAATTAAAAAAGGGTTTTTTTATTTATAACTCGGTCAATTGTCAGATCGATTCGAAGCCTATTTCTACATAGATTTTGTATAATATATCACAAGGGTTAAAACTGTAAATGAACACTAATATAAGAAGTGTGTTGCACAATATGTAAATAATGACAAACAGGCGGCCCGAAGGGCCGCACTTCTGGCACCGCGAGTCTGTGTAAAAACGCATCGATTTTTGAAAACTATTGTTAATTGATATATACAAAAAAGTTTTGTTTAAAAATTTGCACGGCGGCCCGAAGGGCCGCACTTCTAGCGACGCAGGCATGCAGTATATCAAAACACATCGATTTTTAAAAACTATGGTGAAGATGCATGCAAAAAAGTTTTGCGCTGCAGGTTTATAGTCTGACGTTTGTTATTAAAAGATATAATACGAATTCTATTTCTTCGAAAATCGATTTTTGTGAGTTTTTCAGTAGGTACCTTCTATGCAAAAAAATATTTGAAATTTACTAAGATTTGCTAAGATGACATCACAGAGAAAAAGTACTCTTCGATAAAGTTGATATTGAATGTTTAAAAATGGATTATTGAGACGGCAACGGGCAAGCAGAATTTCATCTGATTCGAACATTTTTACAAGATATTCAATCTATGAAAATCGGTTTTTGCGAGTTCTTCAGTCAACAAAACAATAACGGCGGTAGATTTGAAAATGGCGACCTAAGTAATATTTATAGGAACAAATGCTTGATTCAAGTTGATACTTAGTTTTTACGCTTAAAAATACACATAGGTATTTAAAATATTTAACAGAAACAATTATTTAAATTATGTTTCAGAAATAAATTTGTTTCGGAATAATATTCTGAGAAAATAATATCTCACAGCATACAAGTACTATTTTTTTGAACTCATCCGAGCAAAGCTCGGCACCCAGATATTTTTAATCAAATCAGAAATATGATCTAAAAATATCGAAGTATTATAAAGGTGTCCCATATAGGGACCAATTTATTTTCCTTTGAACTTCTTGTGGTACAATAGTTATGGCTCAGTCAACGAGTGCTCTAAAGAGGGGTCTAGTCGGAAAGTCAAAAAAACGCAAAAACCGACTTCGGGACTTTGTTTGGACTGGTTAGTAAGAAAACATATTAAAAGCCCTTGACCCTCGGGTGGGCGCAAGAGGGGGTAAGGCACTTCAAAGGTCCCTTTTTTTGGTTTTTCGCGTATATCTCGAAAACAGTTGGTCCTACGAAAAAATTCATTGCCTGAAAATTGTAGCTGACAAAACTTCCTACATTTTCTATATTTGACGTTTTTTCTATCTCCAACCGTTAACGAGTTACACGCTACTGAAAACTTTGGATCAAGTTAAGATAAAATTGGTATATGATAAAATCAATCGATTTATAACCCCTTATATCCACACCATATTATTCACATAACAATTAGAGGTGAAAATAATAAATATCTCAGACAGCTAGGCTGCCATGATTTTTGAGCTATATCTAAGAAAAAATCAAATGACCACTGTCGGGACTTGAACCCGAAACTCCCAGATAAAATGGTAAACTTGATATACCATTTTGAAGGAAAATTAATTCTCTACAACTTATTTTTTATAAAATGAAAGGTTGAAGGCGCTAGAGAGAAAAGTTCATAAAAAAATATTTTTTCGAAAAATAGCGGTTTTCAGAAACGTGTAACTCGTTAACGGTTGGAGATAAAAAACACGTCAAATATATAAAATGTAGGAAATTTGGTCAGATACAATTTTTATGCATGGAATTTTTTCGTAGGACCAACTGTTTCCGAGATATACGCGAAAAACCAAAAAAAAGACCTTTGCAGTGCCCCCACCCGAGGGTCAAGGACTTTTAATATGTTTTTTTACTAACCAGTCCAAACAAAGTCTCGAAGTCGGTTTATGCGCTTTTTGACTTTCCGGCTAGGAATTCGTTGACTAGACTATTAATAATAATAATAATAAAAACTTAATTTTGGTTGCAGACCATACTGCTACAAATTTCGATAATTTAATATATGTTCCTGAAAGCTGATCCCTATACAGTATATACCGAAAAAGCGAGTTTTCGATGTCCATCCGTTGGTATGAAGATATGCCTGGCTGTCGAATTTTAAACTTGAGGTTTTTAAGACTTTCCTCAGGATTTTTATTTCCCCCCTACTCTCCCAAATAACGGTAGTTAACTAAAAAAGGAAAATTGCGATTATATTAATATATATTTTCATAAATTGATGTCATTAAAGACCCTAAAATTTTGGAAAAATCCAGAAAGGGTATGTTTAATAATGAATGAAAATTCGCGATCGATGCAGTTTAGGGAGAAAGTGTCATTGCCGTGGGGCGTGGAGCCGTACCATTTATCAATGTGGTAGTTAGGGGTCATCGGACAAAGAAAGATTCTGATGTCGCCCCTGTTGCCAGGCTCTAGCCACAGTGCTGCCATTTACTAGCTGATCTTGGTAATTGCTGCCATGTATTTAACAGACAATAGATATTATTATGGTCACAAATAGGTGGATGCATATTTTAATTTAAGTACAAACTGTATATAAAAAGAATGCCGAGATATTATAGTTGGCATCAGACCAATTACAACACGTTTTAGTTCAACACATGTCACATCCACATATTGACATACAGGACCTATATGTATATTACGGGTAATACAGAATACTAACGACAGTTTCCACGTTATAAAAATTGTAAAAAATGAATATAATATTTAATAAACAAACAAAATAACACTTCAATATATATAATATCATTGAATTTAATTTACATAAATAATTATTCATAAGTTACAATATTTTACTTAAATTAAATTTATCGTTAAATTCTTTTTTATTACACAATAACTATGTTTAAGCATACCGGGTGGTAAATTGAATATAATATGTAAATAGAGATTTAACATGTAAAGTCATATATTACATATTGTGCAATTTCCTGCTCTCCTGATTTTTTTAGAGTAAACTTGTCTTAAATTAAAAATGATTAAGGTTAAAATTATCTCGAGGCTTGATATGACTGTAAAATGGCTCTGATAAAACTA
Source organism: Mongoloraphidia duomilia (assembly GCA_039654895.1). Taxonomy (NCBI): domain Eukaryota; kingdom Metazoa; phylum Arthropoda; class Insecta; order Raphidioptera; family Raphidiidae; genus Mongoloraphidia; species Mongoloraphidia duomilia. Next base: position 21,290,572 of record CM077521.1, on the reverse strand, counting down.
ACCTTGTTCATGAAGCCTGACAAGAAAGCTACTGCAACAGAAGAAAACACAGCACTGTTGTCTGAAAAAGAACCATGGTAATTGTATTTTAAAGACCACCAACAGCTAAGGTTATTTGGGCCTAGCACCAATTCATATTTTCAATTCATTATTTTTTTTTTTTTTAATAATAAATTGAAAATCCAATTGACACTTTTACCAGCTCTCGGGCTAGAACTCGGGAACTGGGGACTTGTAATAGAGGAACCATAGCAACGCCATGTAAACAACAGCGCCGCTACACTCTCGGCTATTCTCAAGCCCGAAAAAGAACCATGGGACTGGTTACAAGCGCCTAATGCAGATGGTGAGAATGATGATTTGTGAGTGCTGCTTTGGCGGTCCTCAGATATAAAAAAATTGGTTCCCACACTCTGGGACCAAGTGAATTGGGAGGAATGGCCCTGAAAGGATTAATTGCCTTCAGGACTTTTCGGAGACGTACCCCGACAGTACACAAGCACCTCAGACTAACCCTTGGAAATCAAATATTTGGTTACTGTGAGACATAACAGGTCCATCACGAACGTGCGGGGCGACTTCTCATGAGCGTCCAGGACTGTTCAGAATCTGGTTTAGATGTTGGGGATGCACAATGGACTCTTGTAGGCTTGAGTGCAGCAGAAATCTTTTCCTGCCCTCAATTTCATCTATCTACCTTGAACCGCAACGTTCATATCCCCCATATATCAAAAAACCTATATCGATTCTGTATAGAGGTGCTAGGTAGTTCCTTTTTATATTTTAGAATAGAGCATACAACATTTTTTATTAAAAATACATTTTTCTGAGAATTTAGTAATAATGAAGAGGTTAAACATACCTAATATGATTTTTTTGTACAACCACGTTGTAAAAAAAATATTTTCGTTGTAACTAAGTGGCCTATCATGTAGATTGTAGATAATTCAACCCTAATAACTTTTAATCTTTTGTAGTTTTACTCTAAAAAATCAGAACAACAGTATATTACATGCGTATGACTTTAAATGTAAAATCCCCGTTTACATATAACCAATTCACCAATCTTGTATATTGTTCACAATGTAATATTACCTTGTGGAAATCAATTACGCAGATATCAGTGTAGAATCGAGAACGTGAACTTACCTGAAACAAAAAAAGAAAAATAAAATATTCCGAGTTACAGTAATAATTACGAGTATTACATTAAAATAAAGTTTTGAATAATCGTTTCAACACGATTAGGGGTGGGCGTAAAACTTTTTTTTAACATCTATAATATATTAATAGGCCAGGCGTTTTTTGTGCGGCTAGCTGTGATAAGTACACAAACATTAATATTACTTGTGCAATAACGGTCGTTATATTTAACTTGGCCTGGTCATAGACAATCACGGCACGGTCAATTCATATCAAATTAATTGGACATTTTCCTACGTTGTGTTTTTTCATTTTCTCGTTACTTGTATGTGATACCCAGCCTGCATACCAAATTTCAACATTCTAGGACTACAGAAAGTACCCTAAAGATTTTTGACCTATAGAAATCTGTACATCCCCACTTTAGGGGGTTGGAAGGGGAAATCGCAGTTGTTTTAATTTTCTCGTTATTTGTACGCGAAACCCAGTCTGCATACCAAATTTCAGCTTTCTAGGACTACGGGAAGTACCCTACATTTTTATTGAGTCAGAGAGTGACGAAATCAATGAACTTTGCGTATTAATAAAATCTAAAGTACCCCGGCTATAAACTTAATATGGTCCATAATCTTGGTGGCTCCACCCTATCCTGAAAATCTGAGACCTAAAGTATTATCCAGGCCGGAGTTACGAGGGTTCCAAAATGCGCCGAATCGCTTCGAGGAAAGGTAGGTTAGGCAGTGCTCAAACTTGGCGGGTGCACTTCTGTGCACCCAGATTTGATTGTGGCACATTTTTGGCAGTTCAAAAGGATATGTTCTATTAAGAGTACTAAATATCTATCAAATAGGTGCTAAAGCAGTTCTATCCTTGTTCCATAAATATAAAACATGTTCCTTGCACAAGATCACAGATCCTAAATCCTATTCAGATCCCAAAAATGTCGCAAACTTTTAGCCAAAAACATGCAGAATTCCTTGGTTTAAAACTATACAACTGCATACCAGTGGAATTCAAACAAATTCGAAAGATTCAATAAAAATATTCAGGGGGTTATGTAACAGCAGAAATTCTTAACGTGAATAAATTATAATGTCCTCAGCTAGCAATTAACAACTCAGCTATGTTGACAAGTATAGAAAGTTTTCTTCTACATTACCATTTATATTCTATTTTCTTTATTTTTCTATCACACAGTCAAATCAAGTCTAAGTTATCCAACCCAACTGGCAATAGTCAAGTTGGATTGGAAAATGTCGACATGTTTTTCGTTTCTGGTATATTTTTATTTTGGAAAAAATCGTATCGTATCGTTAAACAAAACCACGGTGGAAGTATGTTTGACAATGAATTTATAATGGCGTAGAACTTATTATTGTCAAAGAGAATTAATTAATAGATATTAGGTATACATAAAAGAAACGCAAAAATCAAGGCCGCGTTTGCTCTCAAATACGCAGATATAAATATTATTATTTCCGACCTTTATGTCTGAGCGTTTACGCAATATATACTAGTATAAACACGTGTTGTAAATTTTTCATCTATAAATTTATTTCACCGTTGAAAAAAATTTAATGCGCCAAGTTTTTCTTTTATTTTTCAAATCTTATTATAACTGTATAGTGTATACATATAAACAAATGAATACAAATATAAATGTTGTGATCTTGTAGAAACCTAATATTTCGGTCGAAAGAATTCCCGGAAGTAAAGCATTTCTATTCAATAATATTTTGAGTATTTTAAGACTGCTTCAGAGATATATAATCAAGTAACATCAAAGACGTCAGTGATCGACTATTCCAAATGACGCAAATCCCAAAATTTTTTGGAGCTTTTTAATAATTCAAAAATTCTTTCAACACTTGCGTATATAGTATTTAATCAGCTGACAAAAAATTATGTTAAATTAAAAATATCTCGTTACATAACGTTTCCTTAATTTGAATAGAAGATGCACATTTTACTGTGCGGCTGTGCAATTGTATAGACTATGACAGTTTATATTGATAAATGCTCCCAATTACATAATAGATTCGGCAATATCGGAAAAAATAAGATGATTCTCATCGACAACCTAGCTAAAATTATTTAACACTCGCATGTAGTGGAAATAGGAATTTAGATTGATGTTCTGCATATACTATAGGGTACAAGTTTGATTTAATCGTGTCACGGTTGAGTAAGTGATAACTCATTCTACCGTGATAGTGGAAGAGTTCGGGTTTGAATCCCGACTGTGACAATGGTTGATAAAATTATTTTTTCCGATATTGCAGAATCTATTATGTAATTGGCTGCATTTACCAATATAAACTGTCTATAACATTTACTACGCCTAGAATAATGTCCCCATTTTGTTTTAAAGTGATGGAGAGTGGTGATGAGACATAAGTATATATTCCAAAATACTGCGGAACTTTCAGGTATACTTATACTGACTTAATCAACTGAATATTTTGATGGTTTTACAAGCAATCACCCTGAACTAAACTGCAGAATTTTTGAGCAAAATAATAAATCAAAAACAGTTGATTTTACAAATACAGTTTGTAATACAAACTGAGCCTAGAATTTTATACAGAATCCAAAAATGCAACAATATAATATAGGCATCAAAAAACTAAGATGACGTTATTTTCTGGTATAATTAAGAAAGTCAAACTTTTGACGTTTATTGATTGAGTAATCTCTATGAACGTATACTTACGAATTTTCAGAAAATGATATAATAGGTTCACAATCTAATGTCTTATGTCACCGTCAATCCAGATATTTTAACAATGGGGTTGCATAATCTAACAACTTCTAAACACTAATTTGACCTTCTACAGGTAGCTTTATTTTACAGTAAGCAGACTTTATTATTCTAATTATCTAACTAATATATGGATTACGAATGACTGGGGTTTTGTGACACCAATTTGTGCAGCGTCATACTGATCTGGGACTTGTATAACGGACCGTTGGGATGTTAAGCTAAATAATAAATCAAAATGAAAGTGTGCTTATGTCGTCATAAGAACATGATTTTATCGATTATTGTTATTTTATTTGTGGAATCAATTTTACATTTTCGTCTTTCAGCATTTGTTAATTATTTATTGGGGAATAAGATTTGCATCAATAATATCAATATTATTACTTTATTAGTTTGTAGAAATATTTTTCAAAAAATTTGTAACCAATTAAATTCTTGTCTATTTAATTGGTTGTGATTTTTTTTTTAATAATATCAATAATTTTATACTCTTATCGAACGTCTATAATTTACAAGCATTAAAAACTCTTGAACTACAGCATTTTTCCTGTAATGACGTTAAAAATAGAGAATATCTGTCAGTGGGCAAATACGCAACCTTATCACAAATTTTCGTAAAAGAAAAAAAATTGTGAATGGACATATTATTTTATGCTAAAAGTTACAGAAAATATGAAGAGTGACAATGAAATTAGTTTTATATGAAACTACAATAAGTCGAGGTAACTCTAGAAGTTTGAAATCGGTATTATAAATTGGTATATGATAAAATCAATCGATTTAAAACCCCTTATATCCACACCATATTATTCACATAACAATTAGAGGTGAAAATAATAAATATCTCAGACAGCTAAGCTGCCGTGATTTTTGAGCTATATCTAAGAAAAAATCAAATGACCACTGTCGGGACTTGAACCCGAAACCCCCAGTTTCGGTATTATAGTTTAAAAAACACACCATATCGCAATTGTATACGCACAATGATCTAGCAGGTAGTAGACCTTTGGAAATGTGCAATATTGTCAGATCCCAATATAGGTTATAGGTAATTTAATTTTCTCGCTAAAGTTGTCACTCAAAGTTCCCCTCCCCACAGTACGTTCTACAGCTTTTAACAAACTATAGGCCTCGTGGGTATAGAGATTAGCCATATAATTAGAAATTGGTGGTTTAGTGAGAACATCATATTGTAGAGTTCGCATCGCCACACGCGTTGCGCTGTAAACGCAGTTGGAATTTTCCATGCCACATATAGATTCAGGTCACACGGAAGATAATATAAACGAATATTCGGTACTGTTATCGTTTCTGTCGTTAATATTACCGACACTCTCACAACATTGAGTGGCTCAGTGGTGTACACTTGCCTAAGACACAAATAGCTACTAAATGCTACTTAAAAACAGTGATAAAAAATTAATCGATGCTGTTGTTACCACAAGTTTCTCACTATTTTATTAATGTTATGCGATCCAATCTCAATGGTCAGCCTCCATTCAAAATTCCTATCGGTCTCAAATATATTCTCAGCATGCTATAGGTTGTGTGCACGAAGCCTACTAGCGCCGCTAGTGGGCAATAGTGTACGATTGAACTATTTTTTATTGTTGTCTTATATCGGGAAATTTTTTAATAAACGAATACCATTTTATCTAGCTGTGTGCAAATAGTATAAATAGCATAGCATAAAAGGTACGTGAAAATTATTTATTTTAAGTTTTTTTCTTCTTCAATTTTGACGTATAATAAAAAAATAATCGTGTATGTTTTCTACTGACAGCTGCATAACCTCAAACTATGGTGCCGGTGATTTGTGGACTGGGCTTGAAAGTATTAAGCACGCGATCTCTTTTATTGAGGCTGCATTGAAGAAAGGCGAGAAATTAGCTTTCTGTCATATTAAACATATTGAAGAATTTCGTGATGACACCGTTAAGAATAGAATTATTGCAAAGTGCATCCGGCAAACTTCTGCCACCGAGACACCGTTTTTGAAAAAAAATGACTGTTACGGGTGGTCTGCCTCACCTATATATTATAATGTTGATCATTTATATAAATTATATTAAAGTTGGTGCAAATTGAATAGTTTAATAATTGTATGAGAATACGTTTATTAACTTCCCATTGGAAGTTATTGTAATGGGTCCGAAAATCGAAATCAAAAAGGAAAAAAAAATTTTATATTTCAAGGTCACTACACTATTTTTACACTACTTTTAGAAAGATGTCTGTGTGTATGTGTGTGTGTGTGTACGTACGTACGTACGTATGTGTCCATTTCTTTCTAAGACGAAATCTCGAGAATGAAAAATGATATCGACTACGTTGGGGTGCCAATCGACGCGTATTAACGTAAATATGATCTGAAAGAAATTTTTTCAAAATCGGTTCAGCCGTTCGTTTTTTATAACCAAATAACCTCCAAAAAAGTAGATTTTATACAATATCTCGCGAATAAAAAATTATATCGACTTCGTAAAGGTGTCAATCGAGGCGTGTTAACGTCATTTTAATCAGACATAAATTTTATAAAAATCGGTTCAGCCGTTTTTTTTTTTTTTTTTTTTAATTATTAATAAAAATAAATAATAATTATGTTTTAATGATTAAAATGATTACTTTTCTGTGTAATACCTAATTTAATTATTATTATTAAATATTTATCAAACTGGGAAGTTCGTCGTGTGGACCTCAAGGGTCGCACTTTAGTCCTAATAAACGACCCACCTCACGGCTTGTTGTGATTTTGTCATTGAAAAATATAATTATTTATTTACATTTAATTATTAAGAAATAAAATTATATCTACATTACATTATTGCAAAAATAAAAGTAAAAAAAACTAAAACCCGACTACGTAAAAAGAAGAAAACAAGCAAATCAAAACGTAAGACAGTATTTTTTTGTTATCAATAGTCGGAGATTCGAATACCGAATTCTTTCTTCAACTCCCAAATAGGTTCCCGACTATTGATAACAAAAAAACTGTCTTACGCTATTAGTTTGTTTTCTTCTTTTTACTATTCGAATATCTACTTTAATTTGAAAAATTCGGAGCATTACTATACTATCTTTTTGCATATCATTCCATTTTCTTGTATTAGTAAGCTTAATGTTTTCCACTTCGAAACCGTTTGAGTTTTGACTCCTCCGCATTGCTCTCGCAAACCTATGATAGAAAAATAAGTAGGTATAAAACGTGTTTTTTTTTCATGTAAAATAAATGTCAATGATTTCATGCCTGTAGTAGTTAGTCATATGGAGTATAATAACTATTTAATTTATAAATTATGTAACTCTTTAGTCATTACGATTTACGAATGAATTGTAAAGAATATTATTTTATGTTAAAATAAACCGAATATCGTATAGTAAAGTATTATATTCCAAGTTATCACAATGCCTATTTTGTGCTTTTAATTGCATCAGCACTAAAGAAAGACGAAAAATTTCTTTTACAGATTTACATTAATAATTTCCAAATAAGTTGTAAGTAATATCATGGTTTTACTTACTTTACTTTTATTAACGTTTTGATCCACTTTGGTCGTTTTTCGAGGTTATAACTCCGCGCGGAGAATCTATAAAATTCTATTTTACTTGAATCGCTATTAACACAACAGTCTGGAACACAAAAAGTATTTCCAGAACGCGTAGTTTTTCCCATGTTTTGTTTGTAATAATAATCTCTTCTCTATGTTTGTAATCGAAAAACTTTATGACATTTGTAAATAACAATGCTGAATGCTCACTGGACTATAGTTCAAAGCTTACAATATATCACACTACAAGCGCTCGCATCGATATTTTTATAACTCCGCCCCCCTGCACACAGTCTATGCTTAGAGCGACAACGCCAATGTCGTTGTTTGGCAACCGAATAAAAAAAATTCGACTGATGACCAGTCCTATACTTCCCACCTAGTAAATATTTGCAAAAAATAAACACTCTTTTTTTTTATTCTTTGACTAGACCCAAATAACCTTAGCTGTTGGTGGTCTTTAAAACACAATTTAATTTTTATTCTTTGAAAAAAGCATGGCCCTCGTTTTTGTTTAGTGATCTACTGCGATGGCTAGCTTAATATAGCAAAAATCATGGTTACCTTGATTTACGTACAATTTTTATTTTTTTTAGTAAAATATTTTTTTTCTCGAAAACTATACATTTTAGAGAAAAAAAATATTTACATTTTTTTCATATTATAACATCTAGAATTCATTTATATTTTTTTTTACCTATGTTAATACGTGACAATGAGGACGTTTTTTTGAATATCTCAGGATCCACTGAACCGATTTGACTCAAAATCTAATCAGATCTAAGTTAAAGGCTGATAAACACAATAGAACAATCGGCATGCCCGTATGTTGTTCCGTTCTTAAGATATCGAAGGCGAAAAATTGACCACATACACACACACACACATACACACACACACACACATACACACACACACACACACATACAGACATCAGTCAGAAAATGATCTTAAACGATTGCTAGGGTCTCAAAACGTGAAAATCTGTTAAAATCTCGAAATATTGTTTTCGGACTGAATCCATTACTTCCCTACCATAGTAGAGGTGGGAAGTAAAAATGAGTTTTTTTTCTATTGACAATTTTAATAAATAGAAAATAAGTTTTTTCATCTTTGATATAAAATAAGTCAAGACTTTTTTAATATTTATAAGTTTGTTTCATTTTATAAATTTTTTCTATCAGCATTTTAATTATGTAATCTTATTTTTAAAATTATTTTTAAATTAAATGTATTAAACTTTGCCAGTTATACTTTATTGAACTACTGTTTTTATGTGAATTATCAAACCTGGAAATTATCAATCTTGATAATTCGTTACAACTTTGGAACACTGTTTAGCACATTTACAACAACAATGTGCTCAAAGCACTGATTAACTTTTGCATTATCTACTGTTCAACTTTACCTCTAATTATGTTGTTAAGTAGCTAATTATGGTTCGGCAAGTGTGCCACTGAGTCACTCAACTATTCTCAAATTCACGGAACTAGTTGCTACTAATAATTCGTTAATGTCACTGACTGACAAATACCAACTGATTATATTATCAAGGCTATTTTACTGCTTTTAACTGTTGAATGATTATTTTTAGATCTGATAAAGATATTAACTAATTTACAAAATGTTGCCACATCGCGTTTAATTACAATATAAATAGTTATAGTACTTTGCAACTGACGTAATAATGAAATGTAATTCAGCGAATTCACATTCCAAAACAATTTTATTGTAAGGTGTAACAAAATTTACAACGAACCAAATTAAAACCTTAAGGGTATTCGATAGCTGAAGTTATCCCCTGCACCCTTCACATCAAATTCTTTACTCTCGTCTATAAAACAGTTCCCGCTCTTCCGACGCTATTTTTAAAGCTAAAGGATTCGGATAAACGCCAAATTAAGGACCGAGAATCACACTACAGATTCTACACGAGAATTTTTTGAAAAAAATTTTTGGATACGTGTAAAAGATTTTTAAATTGTTGTATGTTTTTTCAGGAATTTTTTTTTAATTTTTCGCCTGTAGGATCTGTAGTGTGATCATTGGTCCTTCATTTGGCGTTTACCCGAAACCTTTAGCTTTAAAATAGCGCCGACAGAGCGGGGATGTTTTATAAGCGAGGGGAAAGGATTTGAGATGAAGAGTACAGGTTAATACCGGCATTGCAAAACCAATGAATAAAACATAATGTCCTTTTCATAAGCTTTATTTATTATGTCTTCAATCGCATTAGTGCACTGATTGAAGCTGCGGAAAAGTTATCTGTGACATTTAGCAGTTATTGATGAAGGAATTGCTAAAGTAATCCACTCATGCCCATATTCATAGTTAACCCTTAAGGTAAGTGATAAGAGTCCCTTCACTGAGAGTCATTTAAGTGCTGAGGGCACCTTATTCAAAGGAGCGTTTCATAGTCATTTCCTTGAGTGAGAGAAGAATTATAGTAAACCTCCATGATTTTTTCCTTTAGAACAGTTGGTCATACTGCAGACCGATTGTGTTTAGTTGTCATTTTTGATATAAATGCGTGTTTTTCATGTGTTTTACTGTTTTTACTTTTTCGACACTTAAGGGACATACTATCCATCCGTAAGGTGAGGGTGATGTAAGGGCCCTTACAGACGTCAATTTTGACTATGAAACGCATATTCGATTTGGGGGTATGAGTAAGTGTCCCTTACTACTTAAGGGTTAACTATGAATACGGCCGTCAGTGTGTCAGTAGCTGAAAGAGGTCAGGGACACTTTGACACTATTTGTATTCTACTTTAAATATGGTCTGCAAGAAAGGTTTCTATCCAAACTAACATAAACGCAAGCGCAGCCTCGAGAAAAGTCCAGTTTTAAATAAATCTCTTGTAGGCATTATAGCTTATTGTATAGACTATAGAGATAGAATATAGACTGACTTTTTTTTGTTTTATTTAGAAATAACGAAAAGAAAAACAACAAAACAAATGAATATAAACTTAGTCTTTAAGTTTGAATTTCACAATTTATGAAATTCGCTACTATAATTCACAATCGAGTTCACAATAAATTATTATCATGTAGTAAAAAACTATCGGTGATAATTTCACTTTTTTTAATAAAACAGAATAGGTACCATTGAATTGATTCCTCGAGCTATAGGTTAAAATTAATAACAGCTAGTCACAGCTCTGTTGAAAGAGAAGATAACATAGATTTACAGAAATCATTTCCCTTGAAGCTACACAAATGTCGGAAGGAAAGCGTAGTGATCATTACATAGCGAAATGCGAAAACGACATCGTTATTTCTCAATCTTTTTTATATAAACAGTGTGTCGAAGACTCGAAGCTATTTCGTATTAGTGGAAGTAATTCATTAATAAGCACAAATTACATGTGACATGGAGAGAATTTAAAGTAGGTAGTATTGATTTAAAAAAAATCTGTAAATCGGTTGACCCTGCAGGCCATCCCTGGAACTTCCCGCTATTTTCAAGCGCTTTATTCAATGCGGCTTTTTTTAACACAAAAGCTGATAAATAAAAAAATCGCGCAGTTGAAAAATATTGCAGTTATCTTCAAAAACATTTTTTTTAAATTTTTAAACGGCTATAACTTTCGAACGCATTGTTCGATTTTGATCTTTAAAACGGCATTCGACACAGTTTTTTAAACTCTAAAAATATTGTAAGAGGTACAAAATCGATTGGTTGAGAAATCTCGAAGTTATTTTGAAAAAACACTTTTTTCGAAATCTGTTGACTACGATATCTCTTGAACGGATTAACCGATTTTGATCCGCTTATCGGCATTCGACGCAGTTTTCTGAGGAGACGAGCTGATTAGATTATGAAATCAATCGGTATATTCTAGAGGTTATTTTGTAAAACATCGTTTTAACAACTTTTTTTTTCGGTTTTTTTGGAATTCCTAAAATCTATTAGGCCGAATCAGTTAAAATTTTCAGGAAATCTAAGGTCAGTCGAACCCTTTCGAATGCCGCAAATCGCGATTCGATCAGTCAAGCCGTTCAAAAGTTGAGAGGTTTACATACACACACACACACACACATACATACATACAGACATCATCGTAAAAATAGTCAGAATAGCTTCCTAGGATCACAAAACGTCGAAATCTGATGAAAACTCGATTTTCGAAAATTGGGGTGAAATCAACAACTGAAAATTTTTTTTTTTCTTAGCGGGAAGTTAAAAATGTTTATATCAACCGTTTATTCACAGAAGGTTCCGTACCCGCACATATTATGTCTCACAAATTTCTGATGCGTTTATCTCAGAAATTAGAGGACCGATTTTGACCTAGACAGCTGAAACGTGGCACATTCATAGTATAGGACACGGGACAGAACCTAATGGAGTCGGATTTTCGATTTTCTACCCGAAGACAAAAATAGGGGATTTTTTCGAAAAAAAAAGTGTCAAACAAAAATCAATAAACAATATTTATTTTAGCGATGTCACTGCGTCTTTTCCTTTGGCCTCGCCAATTTCCGTGAAAATTCGACGTTATTGCGAGCTAAAAAGTTTCATTTAAAAAACGTTAAAAGTCAGGCGGATCTGACGGTCCTAACGTCCAGAAAAACGGAAGAAGTATTTTGAAAAATTGAGGGATGGCTTAGGATCCGAGTTGTCCAGCAAGGTTGTCCATCCCTTTTTTATCTGAAATAAAAAAAACTACTCTCCTTTAAAATTTCTATCGGTAGAAACTCATGTTTGGAAATGTTCACTAGCTCTTATTTTTAGTCTATGAGAAGACTTTAACGTGATTTCCAAATCTCAACTATTTCACCGCATTGCAGTGTTCGGCATAACTGTAGTGCGTTAAATGCGTATCGCACCATCTATAGATCGTTGCACGCAGATGCTGCGCTGCATTTTGCTGCGTGGATCGCGGACTTCCATTTCTACCGGAGGAATATTATTTATAAATCTTATAGTTAGCGTTGGGCGAATACGAGATGTTTTTACAATCGAAACAATCGCAATCGTTCATAATAACAATCGAGTCCACAATCGACTCGGAGTTTGATTTTACAATCGAAATGTTCGATTGCTCAAGTCGATTATTTGCCAGCGAATGAGAATACATATAATCGCGATTCAAGGTTATATGCTGGTCGAATGAAGTCTGACGTTTACGCTACTCGTTCATCGTTGATTCACTGTTCACACTGTTCAGTCGGTCTCAGAGCATTCGATTACTGCACAATCGACCATCCATTGACTCGACCACAGTTGTTGAGTGATGAACGATTATATATTATGTGGCTCTCGACAGTGTACGTCGTCTGTACGATTCAGTACTATGCAACTTGGTCTCGGTGAAATATGAAACAACAACAATCGAGTCCAAGTGAAAACCATCGAGAGTCATCGAGATGTTTGGACAATCGACTAAAATATCTCGTAATCGCCCATCACTACTTATAGTTATAATATGTGGAACGGAATAGCTCTGCGGCGCATTTATCCTACACAAATCTGTCCACCTATTGTCAGTGCTATTCCGTTCTGTGCATATAATTCGTATACGTACAATTATTTCAAGCTGAAAATAACATTTATATCAAGATATATAGACAGGGAGTGTGCAAGAACATCTACATTAAATTTAAAAACACCTTAATATAGATTTTTCATTAGTTGTTGCTGAAAGATCTGAAAAAGAAGTACTTATAGTAAACTCTCTTATAAAACAGTAGATAGGTTTCTAGAAAATGCCGTGTTATGTAAAACTGTGTTATTTGACACCCAGAGAGCCGTTACAAAAAAGGGGGTTAGGTTCCGAAAACTTATTAAAAACAATCATTTTTTTTTAAATTCATACAAGCAACTTTAATTTTATTAAAAACTAGCTGTACCCGCGACTTCGTTCGATCGGCGTTTTGGAATTTAAAAAAGTTCTTTAATATGAAGCTAAAGAAGTGTGATTTTTGAAGTGAACACCAAAAATTTTAACCATCGCTAAAATTACCTCAGAAATATGCGATAGCCATGGAACTGATGAAGTCTTCGCTGTCAGAATAATTTCTAAGTAATTTTCGACATTTTCATATCCAATTTCTGCGGTTACAAAGCATGCAAAATTAATTTTGTTTATTGATTAGATGCAGAATTTTATGTTCTAAAACTTTTATTTGAAGATTTTTTACCTAAAATAATTAGGGAAGCAGGATATTATATTACGAAAGTTTTATTTAACATGTTAAAGTCCTATGTTCAGCAGTCACGGTCACCACCCGGTATAAATGGTCTGGGTGAAATGGTATTATTGTTCAAAACAGTAACCAAAGTAACTAAACTGCAGAAACCCACTATACTAATTTTAAAGGGGATAATCAGTTCTGAGAGTACTAACTTTAGACTTGGAACTGCTATAGAACCAAATTCTAAGCGTCCAAGGATTTGACCAACACAGCGCAGTTCTAGCATTTCGAGGAGTTCTGTAGTGCCAACGAACGCTTTAGAACTGATAGAACCAGTTCAGAACCGTCAGAACTGCACCAACTAAACACAGCATCTCTTCTTGTTATCACGTGTGTATGCAGCCAAACACATGCCATTACTATATACAAAGTGGTTCAAATTACAAGAGTAACATAATACTCTGCATATTATTAAACCAATAGTGAATAGATTACTTACTGGATGTTACACAAACAAATTAAAATTTTAAATTCTTAAACTGTAAAAACATGTATTTCGCTGTTTACAAAGAGATACATCTATAATATCTATCTACGTATATAATTATACAGGGTGCTGAATTGCTTTGCGGGTAATAGGGATTTAACCCGTAAAATCAAACTTTTGCGATTTCCTGCTTCCCTAATTATTTTAGGAAAAATATCTTCGAATAAAAGTTTTAGAACATAAAATTCTGTACCTATCTAAATCATTACAAAATTAATTTTGCATGCTTTGTAACGGCAGAAATTTGATATGAAATTGTTAAAATTACCTCAAAAACAGATAGCAATAGCCATGATTAGAAATGATTCTGACAGCTAAAACGTCATCATTTTGTTCAAGTTCCATGGCTATCGCTATCTGTTTTTGAGGTAATTTTGACATTTTCATATCAGAATTTTATTCGAAGATATTTTTCCTAAAATAATTAGGGAAGCAGGAAATCGCAAAAGTTTGATTTTACGGGTTAAATCCCTATTACCCGCAAAGCAATTCAGCACCCTGTATACTAATATATTAAATACAACGTCTGTCTGTCCGTTTGTGCGCTTATAACTCGAGAACTACCAGTCCAATTTGAAAAAAAATTTGTTTGTTAGGTAGCCCGTTTATCTGGGAAGGTTATAGGCTATTCGAGTTCTTTTTAATTCAACCCCAAAGGGGGTAAAATGGGGGTGTAGGATTTTTTAACTACCTATACTAATATTATAAACTGTAGGCAAGTACGCGAAACGAGGCGACTTCGCTTCACAGGGGCAGATTTTCTCGCGGGGGGGGGGGGTAAATCATAAATGCTTATCTCTGGAACTACTGAACCGATTCTAAAAGTTCTTTCACTAATAGAAAACTACATTATCCCTGAGTGATATAGGCTATATTTTATTTTGATTCTCGCGGGAGGGGGGTAGTTCCTGTGGGATAGTAACAAATCGTAAATTCTCTTGCATTTTAGCGTATAGGCGGAATCCTACTAATATTATAAACACTGCACCAGCCCGACTTCGTTTCGCAGGTGGAGAATTTCTCGCGGGGTGGGGATAATAAATCATAAATCCAAATAAACGTGGGCGAAGCTACGGGTAGTGTCTAGTAGTATAATACAATTATATCTGCAGATATCGAACATTGACAGATTTTTAATAATACACTAGATATATCTTACTATATTATAATTTTACAACTTATCAACATTATGCAAATTCAGCCGTACTAAACTCATACTAACATCAGAAATAATGCTATTCCACAGCACGTTCTTTGAAATGTTTTGCAAAATTTTGTAAGCCGTTTAGAAGAATGCACTGCCGAGGATGGTCATTTAGAACACAAAAAATTTTCGTCTTTCTAGCTTAAAAATTTCATTTCTTTTGTTGTTCAAGTTAATACATTTTTATAAGCTGTTCAAAATGAGTAATACATTTTGCCGGACCCCATACAATAATATCAAGGTATAAAGTAGGCCGCGACATGACACTGGCCATTGTGTACCTGCGATATGCGAGTAAAGTTGCTGAGTGCCGTAACGCTGATGTATTTACACCAGTATCTATACTCGAACCGTGTTACTATACTTTTCTAGGTCGGCTGCCATCTATCTATATTAGAATACGAATGAATGACAGATTATAAATTATAGAGGCTCGACAACTAATGTCATAAGCGTCTTTTAAAAAAATTGCAGTAAAACAAAACTAAAAATAAAACAAGCCGTGGGGTGAGTCGTGTATTAGGACTCTAGAAGTGCGACTCTTGATGAGATTGCATACGACCAACTTCCCAGAATCCCAGTATAATGAATATTGAAAACTGCAAAATAATATTAACAATAATAATAACACAGAAAAGTAAGCATTTTAATGATCAAAAAAAATTAATTTATTTTTATTAATCTACATATTAAAATAGCAAATGTAGTACATATTTGATTAATAAGATTAACTGATTAACTTATATATAAGTGTGGTGTAACGGTTAGCGTAGCGACCTTTGGATCACACTGTCGTAGGTTCGAATCCCACCTCCGCTCATGGATGTTTTGTGATGTCATTTAGTTTTAAGTTAGTGTTATTTAATGTAAAACGCGAATTACCTAATTTGTCGACGCGTCTATAATCTACAATAAATAAAAAAACTTATATAAATGATATAAATGATTTGGGTGTTGTTGTTATTAAACTCCGTGAAAACATCTGCTATTTCAATAAACCCTAAAATCAACTTTTTTGCAATCATTTTGACAAAATTTCTCTTGGATCATATTGACGTTAATACGCTTCGATTGGCACCCTAACGAAGTCAATATCATTTTTAATCGCGAGATTTCGTGCTAGAAAGTAATGTCTACATACATACAAACACACACACACACACACTTATCAAAAATAGTGTAAAAATACTGTAGTGACCTTGAAACATAAAAATATGTTCGGACCCAATACAATAACAAAACTGCAATAAAATGTTGAGTAATTTGATGCCAGGTTCAGGATTGAGATTAGCCTATTTTAAAAGCCCCCAGTTATCAGATTCTAATCCAAAAACTGGAAAAAGTATTAATTTGTGCTTGACAGAAATAACCCTATAGCGGTTGGTGGTTTAAAAAAAAAATGTACGTCGTTTATTTTTGACAAGAATTTATTGCTCATCTTTTTAATGTTTTTAGAGAACCCTTATAATTTCAGTCAGTCTGTCCGTTCATCTGTCTGTATGTCCGTCTGTACGCCCTCCCCATTCTCTCATTTATTGAGATTAATATGAACTTTGGTATACGAAAGTTGAATGATGACCCAAAAACAAAATATTATCAATCATTTTTGCGGATTTAAAAAACAGGATACATAAAGTCAACTGTCCAGTGAAAAGTTGCATAAAACACTATATAAAGATCTTTCTTTTCATAAAACACTAAAACCATTATATAAAAACATTACATTTAAAAAATGTTGTCAATAAAATATTATATCTACCTACAATGGTCCAATCAAACGGTCGAAAAAGTAGGTCTGAAATTGCGTTAATTAGAAGTTTGATGAAATTTTAATTGTAGATAGGGGGTGCCACTAGAACACTCCAGCCAAGTTTCCCCCTTCGGATTCCGCAAGAGATGGCCGCCATCTTGAATTTAAGGGATGAAATCATGTATCTTGGTAAATACTGCTTGTACGTGAAAAATTACTATTACAAAAATTGTTAAGGAGGATGTATCCAAATACTTTTGTTTGGAAAATTTTGTGAAATTTCTTCTTATTCAAAAGTTATAAACTCTCAAAAATGACACTGTTGGAGATGGAAACGGTTCTTTCGATTTTACAACAAAACGGTCAGTCGGGGCGAAAAATGGTTATGACAAAAGTTGTAGCTTTTGAGTTTCTCTACAATATACATGTGTTCAACATTTTTTTTGCTTGCTTGGTACGAATATAGAAGGCGCCAAAAGTCGACCGGCGCCAATATTTTTGAATTTTGCACATAACAAATTAATTTTATTTAAATTCATCACATTCTCACCAAATTCATTATCCGTCATTTTGTTTTTTGAAAATTTGATAACGGATTCTTAATCAGAGACCCCGAAAACCCCCTAATCATGTATTTGGTGAAAATGCGATGACTTGAATTAATTTGTTATGTGCAAAATTCAAAAATATTGGCGCCGGTCGACTTTTGGCGCCTTCTATATTCGTACCAAGCAAGCAAAAAAAATGTTGAACACATGTATATTGTAGAGAAACTCAAAAGCTACAACATTTGTCATAACCATTTTTCGCCCCGATTGACCGTTTTGTTTTAAAATCGAAAGAACCGTTTCCACACCCAACAGTGTCATTTTTGAGAATTTATAACTTTTGAATAATAAGACATTTCAAAAAATTTTCCAAACAAAAGTTGTTGGATACATCCTCCTTAACAATTTTTGTAATAGTAATTTTTCACGTACAAGCAGTATTTACCAAGATACATGATTTCATCCCTTAAATTCAAGATGGCGGCCACCCCTTGCGGAATCCGAGGGGGGAAACTTGGCTGGAGTGTTCTAGTAGCACCCCCTATCTACCATTAAAATTTCATCAAACTTCTAATTAACGCAATTTAAAAATACCATTTGATTGCGCATTACAAACATTACCTATAATTAAAAATGTTTTGTCAATAAAATACAAAAAAAAAAAACAATTCATTTGAAAATTTTGTTAAAATTTTTCTTTCCCTTATTAAAGTCAATTTAATGAGTTGACATCATAGTGAGTTGAAAAAAATTGTCAGCTGCATCGTGGAGGGAAGGTTGTGCGTCAGCTGCTCGCATGAACTTGTAAAAAAACACGTAAAATATTGCGCATTTCAATTTTTTTCACTGACAGCAGCTGAGACAATTACGTTACCTAGGATTATGATAGCGATGTGATCATAATCCTAGGTAACGTAATGGTCTCAGCTGCTGTCAGATGCAAAAAATTGAATGAATGAATGAATTGTGAATTATAGACGCTCGACAACAGAGGTCATTAGCGTCTGTAAAGATACAAAGTGTAAACAAAACAAAAGTAAAAACAATAAAATAAAAGCAAAATCAAAAGTTGACACACAATAAAATAAAATCGTTATAAGTACAAATAAAATGTGTCATATAATATACAGAAAGATATAAAGAAAAAACCATAAAGGCTGTAAATGAGCCTAAATGTATATAAATAAATAAAATTAAATAAACCGGTCAAGACCGGTTTCTTTTAAAAATCGAAACAGCAGATCGACATTGTCAGGATCATTTCCTAAAACAATCGACAGATCACCTGACAATCCGATCTGCTGTCGTGTGTCCCTAAACTGGACACACTCCATTAAAATGTGCGAGACGGTAACACGAGTGTCACACGTCTCACAAAGGGGCGGGTCCTCCCGAGCCATTAAAAAGCCATGGGTTAGTCTACAGTGACCGATGCGTAGCCGTGTAAGAACCACTTCCTCCCACCTGGAGGGACGGCAAGATGTGAGCCATGGGTCAACTGTAGATTTTATAGCTCTTAACTTATTCTCCTCGACAGCACTCCATTCATTTTTCCAGAGCTGCTGCACGGCTGAAATCAGTACGTTCTTAAGGTCATCACCGATAACGCAAAACACGCTCTGACCGTTATTTGCAGCGTCTTTAGCTGCAGTGTCAGCTAATTCATTGCCAGCGATTCCCATGTGGCCGGGAACCCAACAAAACCGGACAGTGGTTCCACCTCTTTTTAAAGAGTACAATATGTCCTGAATTAAACAAATAAGAGGGTGGCTGGGATAGGAACGCTGCAATGCCTGTAGAGCACTCAAAGAGTCGCTGCAAATAACATATTTGTGCGGACCGTGCACATGTCTCAAAGCCTGCAAAATTGCATATAACTCTGCAGTAAAAATACTGCACTCTTGAGACAACTTGTATCCAAAACTGTCGTTATCGGTGACGAACGCGCAACCAACTCGGTCGAGAGACTTTGAACCATCCGTGTAAACGGAACGGTAGTCTCGATTCCGATCCAGCCATGCCAGGAAAAGCTGGCGATAGAGCTCTGGAGTTGTTGTATTTCGAGGATGAATGGAAAGTGACATGTCGATGACGGGCTCAGGAATTAGCCACGGGGGTACAGAATTACGGCCGACTTTAAGAGTTCTAGGAAGGGCCAACGGAAGTTCATCTAGGAGAAGAGTCAACCTGATACCGAGAGGACGTGTTGCATTTCTTCTCCGTCTATACAGAGAAGAAAACCTTGGTTGAAATACGCAACTGTAAGTTGGGTGATCAGGTTGACTACGGAGTTTAGAGACGTAGGATAGCATATTGCGTTTCCGCCGGATGTTCAGCGGAGGCTCTCCGCATTCAGCGGCAATGCTAACAACAGGACTGGATCGGAACGCTCCGGTTGACAAACGTATTCCGGCGTGATGAACAGCGTTTAACGTCCTAATGTACGACTCAC
Source organism: Mongoloraphidia duomilia (assembly GCA_039654895.1). NCBI lineage: Eukaryota > Metazoa > Arthropoda > Insecta > Raphidioptera > Raphidiidae > Mongoloraphidia > Mongoloraphidia duomilia. The sequence goes on along the minus strand of CM077521.1, from coordinate 21,270,472 downwards.
GCGCCGAGTCGTACACAATGCTACCGTAATCCAATTTAGACCGTACGACTGCACGGTAAATACGCAGCAAAACAGTACGGTCTGCACCCCACGTGGTGCTGGATAAAATTTTTAAAATATTAAGGGAAGACATCGACTTCCTCTTTAAAATATTAAAATGAGCCTTCCAATTTAGCGACCGGTCAAACGTAAGTCCTAAAAATCGGGCAGTATCTTGCACAGATATGAGCGTATTATAAAGATATAAGAATGGTTCCTGATAACAACTACGAATGCGGCAAAAGTGCACACACTGGGTTTTCCCAACGGAAAATTTAAACCCATTGTTAGTTGTCCAGTTCTGGATGCTATTAATGGCCAACTGCAAATGACGTTGTGCAGTACGAATGTACTTTGACGAGCAGTAGATCGCCAAGTCGTCAACATAGAGCGATGACTCTACAGACGATGGAATGCTGTCAATTATGCCATTAATAGCGATGGAAAATAAGGTGACGCTAAGAACCGAACCCTGTGGAACACCATTCTCCTGTGCAAAGACACTAGACAAAGTGTTGCCGATACGGACTTGGAAGTAACGCTCCAATAAAAAATTATTAATAAAATTCCCAAGATGTCCTCTAATACCCCAATTGTGTAATGTTCGGAGTATCCCGTACCGCCATGTAGTGTCGTAAGCCTTTTCTAGGTCGAAAAAGACCGCTATCAAGTGCTGTTTGTTAAGAAAGGCGTCCTGTATTGCGGACTCCAGCCTGACTAAATGATCCATCGTCGAACGGTGCTTCCGAAAGCCACACTGGGCATTCGTGATCAATCGTCTGGATTCAAGAATCCAAACCAATCGTCGGTTGATCATACGTTCGAGAAGTTTTGACAAACAGCTAGTCAGTGAAACAGGACGATAACTTGATGCTTGTTTTCGGTCTTTACCGGGCTTCAACAACGGCACTACAATAGAATTACACCAAGCGGTAGGAAACGTATTGGTGTACCATATTAAATTATACATCTTGAGAAGGAATATAGATCCGGAGGGAGGTAGCTTTTTCAAAAATTGGTAATGGATATCGTCAGATCCTGGAGAAGTATCATGGCAATCATGCAAACTCGACTGTAGTTCCCACGAGGAGAAAGGTGCATTGTAGTTCTCCTCATTTTGTGAGGAAAAGTTTAATGCAACTTGTTCTGCTTGATTTTTCTGAGCAGAAAAACTCTCTAAGTAGTTTGCAGAACTCGAAACTTTTGCATAGCATGAACCCATGTGATCAGCGACATCATCAGGCGACGTAATTATGTCATTTCCCATTACCAATCCAGAAATGTAATTGAAACTCTGTTTGCCAGAGATCCTCCGAATTTTCTCCCACACTTCGCGGGCGGGAGTAGAACTTCTTACAGTGGAAACAAACTCTCTCCATGACTGCTTCTTACTCTCTGCTATGATACGTCTGGCAATGGAACGCTTTTGCATGAAAAGTACACGATTTTCATCCGTCATATTATTTTTGAAGCGACGGAGAGCTTTACGACGTTCACGGATGGCATCCCGACAAGCCTGATTCCACCAGGGAACAGGCACACGTCGCGGTGTTGTTGACGTGCGTGGGACTGCAGCTAAAGCCGCCTCGATGACCGCATCCGTGAAATGCTCTACAGCAGCATCGACATTGCCAAAGTTCATTTCGCCGACATTTAACACTTGCTGAAAGTGTGACCAATTAGCGTCTTTTATTTTCCACTTCGGGGAGCGTTTTTCATCCACATGGAATGAAAGAAGACGACAAATGATTGGGAAATGGTCACTGCTACAAAGATCGGCATTTACTTCCCATTCACAGGATGGGGCGATAGAAGAAGAGCAGAGAGTAAGATCTATAGCGGAAAATGTCCCATTTGCAGCCGAGAAATGTGTATTGGAACCTGTGTTCAATACGACCAAGTTTTTATTCAGAATCAACGTCTCCATTAGCCTTCCACGAGCATCCACACGATTTGAACCCCAAGTGGGATTGTGGGCATTAAAATCCCCCATGATGATAAAGGGGCGTGGAAGTTGATCTATAAGAGATGCAATGGTTACAAGTGTCGGTTGTTCTGTTGGAGGAATGTATATTGAACACAAAGTTACCGGATTCGGCGCATATAGTCTGACAGCGATGACCTGTAAGTCAGATTGTAATGGGACATTTTCGGAAAACACATTGTTTCGGACTAAAACTGCCACTCCGCCACTGGCACGTTCCACGAATGGTTTATCTTTACGATAAATCGTAAAACCACGAAGAACCGGAGTGTTTGTGTCTTTCAAATGTGTTTCCTGTAAACTAATAGCAGTAGCATTATGATCATTAAGGAGGAGTTTTAATTCGCTGAAATGAATATAAAAACCGTTCATGTTCCACTGTAAGAAATTGAATGTGATAATTAGTGATAAGGAGCTACCTCATTTTTTTCCTCGCTGCATCAGACCGATGATGAGGAGGTCTGCTTATATTTTCGTCCATAGCAGAGTCTGCACTGCTGCTATGGTCGATGCGTGTCCTTGTTATAGTCATAGTATGACTATTATCCCGGTTCAAGATAACCTTAGTTTTCTTTACCGGAGATACATTTTTATTCTTGTTAACCGGAGATTTTACCGGTGATGTAATTTTCTTTACTGGCGATCTCGATCTATCTGGACTTTTTTTATTTTTATTTTGTTTCTTGACAACAACTTTGGAACTGGATGGGGAAACTTCGGTTTGTGTAGACATGTCACATGTCTGTGTTGACATGTCTACTTTGACGACAGGAATGGCAGCAATGTTTGCAAAGGAACGTGTAAAAGAGGGGACAGTTTCACGATACTTGCGCTTGGCCTCTGCAAAAGAAATTTTTTCTGTTGTTCTTATTTCTTGTATCTTGAACTCCACTTTGTATTGTGGACATTCTCTAGATCTTGCAGAGTGGGTTCCGTCGCAATTAACGCAGTGAGATACCCTTTTGCACGGAATATCTTCATGCAAAGGTTGGCCGCAATTGTCACAGAGACTAGGAAAGCTACAGTTATTCTGTGAATGTCCAAACTTTTGACATTTATAGCAACGTAAGGGAGATGGTATATACTGACGTACTTTCAAAGAATAGAAGGCTGCTTTAATCGATGGCGGAGGCTGCGGTGTACAGAACGTAAGAATATGAGACGGTGTAGGTACTAATTGACCGTCTCTACGTGCGTGAATTCTGTATACGTCTGTAACACCTTGGTCTTTAAGTTCCTCTTTTATTGTTTCAACAGTACAGTTGAGCAGGTCAAAACAATAAATAATGCCCTTAGAGAAATTAAGCTGCTTATGCAGTTCTACTTTTACTGGTACGTCTGTGCACATGTCCACACCTTTTATATTTGTACATGCCAATACCTTATGAGCTTGATGCTGTGAAGCTGTTTCAATTAATAAACATCCATCACGCAACTTTTTAACACTTGGAAAAGTTCCAAACAAGCCATCAAGATGTTTATTAATGTAAAAGGGACTGTCGCCGTTGAAGTTTCCAGTTACCTTAGTCATTATCAAATATCTGTTACAAGGAGTAACATTCGCCAGATCATTACCAAATAATAAATTTAAATTGTCATCTTTACGCCCTCTCTTAGAGGGAGGGCTGGTTAAAGAGGGGAAATTTTCCATAATAATTTTATTATATTCATCAACCGTGCTCCCCGCCCACCACGGAGCCCAACAAGGGGACGATGACCGCAAACCGGTACAGAGCGCCAGGGCTACACGGTGATATAGTCAGCTCAAGAGACGGCGCCACTCCATCAAAAGACACTGGCTCACCCCGCCGGAATACTAAATATACACGACGTTAGCCGATTGACTAGACTGGGTTAGGTCTAGCCGCCCGTTTACAGCGAAGCGGAGGCCAAAGCAGTGTGTTGGTGCACCCAGGCGAACCTCAACTGCCAGGATCCTCTTTTCCGCCTTACGGGTCACCGCGCACGGCAAACACGCAGGTGTACTATTAGGGACTACTACAAACAAAGGACAGCCACAAAGGTGTACCCATAACGGAGGGACAAGACCGCTAACAACAACAAAAGACGGAAGAACGGAAGAAGAAAAATGTTGCGACTGTCCTTCCTTCATAATAGTCCCTAAAAGAATCACCCAGCCGGGTACACAACCGACTGGTGCGTGCTCGGGTTTCCCTGGGTTCGCCAATTCCCAAAGAACATTGTAATGTAATTGCGATAAACAACGACATTCCAATGTTCCCCCTGGGGGCGCAAAAAATTGAAATGCGCAATATTTTACGTGTTTTTTTACAAGTTCATGCGAGCAGCTGACACACAATCCCCCCTTCACGATGCAGCTGACAATTTTTTTTCAACTCACTATGATGTCAACTATTTATAAAAAAAGTTTCAGCCGGCGTACTATTACTTAAAAAAAATTTTTTTTTTGCCACTTTCGAAGTCTCTTACACCCACACCCACCGCGGGTGCGTCAGCTGACGCTTGGTTTACTCATTAGTCATATCAGATTTATCGAAAAAGATAACAATCGATCGGCGTAAAAACACTACCTAAAATGCAACGCAAACTCCCGGGCTATTATGCCGTTTATCGTACATTATTTAACACGCTGTTTTGTTAATTCGCTGTTATTTCTATGGTTACTTCATAATATGTTTTATGTGTTTTTCGGTGTAAAAATTTAACAGCGATTAACAAAAAAAAGCGCGTTAAATGTACGATAAACCCGACATTAAGATTGCACTCTATTTAATATCGTAGCCTCAGTTCCGACGCGAGCATTCAACTGTTTTGTGTGCAAAACCGAAAGGCTATTTTGTATGAACATGAAATTAATTTAAATCGAATTGCTCTTGGCATGTGATTCGGAACATCCCCCGCAGTAATTGTTTTCTTTAGAGCAGCCTTATAAGTTAGTAACTAATAAGTATGCATGAACAATCTTCTATAATAAAATTATATGCATATAATCTACATTATAATGCTGGTATGTAAATGTATAATTCATACGTAATTATTACGTCGTGGATTATTTTAATTCGATTGTTTGATGATATTATATAAACGTAATATGTATGTGCATACATAATAGTTCATAAAACAATAATTAAAACGTAATAGATACCAAATGAAATCATATTTTATGTTGCCTATGTAACTATAATGTTAAGGATTCAAATTTCAGTTCTCTGCAGAGCGAGGGTCTTTCTACTAAAGTTCAAGTTTTCCACAATACCTTAACCAAAAACGTCGCTGGCTCCCCGGCTATAAACTATATTGAGTCCGCGACTGTATATAATAAAACAATCATACAGAAATACTTGCCTTCAATATAATATGCATCTGCACGTAAAATACAGGCTTCACTCTAGTAACTAGTTAATCATTTATCTACAGCGAGTAGCCTGCTGTAACGAACAACTAGTAACCCAGAATACGATTTTGGCGTATGTTATTCCATATGTCCGTGAACTGTGGCTGGTGGGCTGTGCTATAAGGTATTCCATAAAAAGTGCAAAAAATTCAAGGAATACATATACGTATGGTGCAAAATAGGGTAATGACTAAAATTTTTTTGTGTTATATTAATAGAGCAGTAAATTATGAACAAAATGACACCTAAATCACTTCTATCTTATTTCAAATAAGCTCAAAAATAATTTTTGAAATATTTATGTTAGCCCCGCCCGTTAAAAATTGTTTTTGCTCTACTCAAATATGTCATAATTTTTTGAAAGTTCGTTTATATTAGCTACAAATATTATTTAAAGACCCAGAAAAATTGTTGAGAAATACCGTTTTGTACCTATGTAAACATAATGTAAACAATCTAAGCTGCATTGCTATTGATATATGTATTTTTTACTTAAAATTGACGTCACGCGGTGCTTTAAGTCACGTGACATATGGATTAAAAATCATGAAAACCTCGTCATCAGTGAAAAAGAAGGCAGTAGACACATTTAAAAATTATATTTTTAAAAAAGATTTGCAAAAGTAAAATCTGCATTTTAAATGCCGATAATGAATATTTTACTATAAACTCATTATTAAAATCAGGGTAGGTACTTCCATTAAGCTGGCAGAGCAAAGTAAGCAGAATCATGAACTGACACATAGAGAATTAAAGGCTCGTTAAGGGTTAATTAAGTGTCCTAATTAGAAATTAAATGCTCTGGGCATTTTTTTAAAATTGACAGTTCTGCTAGCTTAATCTTAAGCTAGCAGAACATGAGCGAAAACGCTGTTTAAACAGTAAAAATAGCTTCATTGTTCATACAGTAATTAATCGAGTTCTTCCGCTTCAGTATTTAATCTTTCAATAATACTTTTTATTTGATTCCTAATCCTAACTAAAGCCTGCGTAGGAACTGGAAATAAGTCTATTTATTTCAAATCCAATAATAACTGATTTTCTTCATCTCTTCGTAGATTCTGTAAATAATTCAATACGTCAGTTAACTCATTACGTCGTCGTTGCTTAATACGTTCCACCAAAGATGTTTTCATTTTATTGGTGAGTGCTGAGTTTATGCCATACAATTGTTTTAAACACGGCGCAGTTGTGCATAAATTAGCATATCGCCGACAGAGTGCTTCTAATGTCAATTTAATTGGGGTCAGCACATCAATGCTTTTAGTTAACAAGTCAAAATCAGGATCTTCTAAACGGATTAGGGCATGTACCTATATGGTTTTTTTATGTACCTAAGGTTGATTTGGTTGATTTTTTTTGTCGTAATAAAGTGTTCTGAAAACAATCTAGAATATCTAGATCAGGTCATTGTTTGTGATAATTCCCAAAATCTCGGGATTAACCAAGTCCAATTTCGGGTTTTTGGGACTAGAAAACGACCGGGATCCCGGGAACGGGATTGTATTTTCTACTAGTGACCCACAGAATTTAACAATCATATATATTTTATTAAATTTATTTAAGAAAAAAAATTTAAAAAAACTGCGAAAATTTGTTAAACTGTGGTATACCGACCTATTTTTGCGGAAGGTTCCACATTTTATTTTGTGGAACGTACTACCCTTTTGCGGTAACTCTATTTTTTGAATTAATTTTAATTTTGTCTATAGTTGGTTCGATTCGTATAAAGTTTTGCTGGGGGCAGTACAGCCTAGTGGTTAGCATGCTTGGCGCCGCAACCTCTAGACTGGACTGCCGTGGGTTCGAATCCCACCTGCGCTCATGGATGTTTTGTGATGTTATTTAGTTTTAAGTTAGTTGTTATTTAGTGTAGTTGAAAGACGCTAATGACCTTAGATGTCGACGCGTCAATAATATCTACAATAAATAAATAAAGTTTTGCTAGCCCGTTGCCATTCACATTACGCTTCGAGTTTAAATTAATATAATTTACTTAATTTGAAAAAAAATAACAATGGAAAAAAAACCGTTGTAACAAATTGACAACAATTAAAAATTTTCAAACAATGAAAAAATAGTCATATCTAAAACCTAAGTAGTAAGTACTGCTGTGTTACATGAAGCAGAAGAAAAAAATTCTGCACCAGCAGCCCAGAGTGCTAGGGGGATATTTGTTGTGAATACGTAAATACATTTAGTTAGTCTGTACTCTTATAAGTTTTTATAAAGTTTCTACTTTCTATGAAATAAATTAAATAGTTCATTAACTGGTCAAAGTGACTAACTTCTGTCGTTTATTCACTAAATTTTATGATTATTTTGGAATAGTAGCAATTTTCGCGAAATTATAATAGTAATACAAATTTTGTATTTTTCTAAGTCTGCCGTCTTAAATAATAATTAATGTCTACAGAAATTTTATTGTAAAATTAAGACGTGCGTCCATTTAAAGTTAAAAATTGTCTTAACTGTTCATACATTGGTCATTCTGCATTCGACCGGGGACCCACAACAATATTGTTGTACACAATGGCCGTTTACTGTTAAATGATTGAACACCTAAATCAAACTGTTTTAACTTTTAATACAAACATAATACACAGATTCTTAATGTTTCTTAAAACAATTTTTTTCCTTGCACGATTTAATATCTACACGGATTATTCGTTTAATTAATTCACATTTAATCGCGAGTTTCTACTGTACTGTAATAAATAATTGAGAATCGGAAGAAAAATAAGTGGTATTGCTGTGAATCATCTCCTGTGTAGGTAGAGGTAGATTACAAATTCATTTGTGACTCAAGGAATTATTAAATGACATAAATCACATAATTATGTTAAATGCGTGAATCAACTTGAGTTTGGTATTATTTTATTAGTTGGCAAGAATATAATTATTAATACTAAGTAGTAAGTACCAATATTATTAGTACCTACAGTCAATTTGAATTCTGTCACATTGCAAACATTCGGGACTGTTTATATGTAATCTCAAAGCGCAACTTGAGATAAATTATAACTTATTTAATCACTGCTCGGGTGTGTCTGTAAAGTAAAAAATCCATTGTCAGATCCAAAATATTCGAAAAATTCGGCATGTCACTCTTGGAATGTTACTTTGGAGATTATACGTCGCGATACAAATTCTATACATTTTAGAAATTGATATCTTAGAAAAATATATTTTGGGTTTTTGTTCAATCTAAAAAATACAACTAAAAGTTGGCGATCAGTAGTCTAGTTGTAACATCCCTTTCTAAGTCCGAAAACTGAGGATTGAGGAAAACTCGTATAGTATCAATGAAAGAATATCTATTTATAAAAATACATATCTACATTCTACATAGCTCATGATGATGATGAGTTCCATATCCCCTAGAGGACGTTGGAGACCACTTCTTTCCATTTAACCCTGTCCTGGACAGTACGGATGAGTCTATTGAAGTTTAATCTCGTCCATTCTGTGATGTTATCTAGCCACGATATTCTTTTTCTACATCTGGGTCTTTTCTGTTACATAGCTCATAGCAAGTTAAAATATTTTTGCTAAAATAACACATCTTTAAAGAATGGAATTGTTATTAGTGTGACAATAATTTACGGGATAATATCGCAATCAGAATCAATATAATAAAACTGCTAGCATAGTATTGACCTTGTTTTATAAATAGTATAGCACTGCTGTGTCCACTGTCCACTAATACAATCAAATTGAATTTTGCCAAACGCGTGTCAAGAATCAAGATAGTTTCTACTACTTACAAAAGCTGTACTCGTGTAGCATAATATTGTACTAGGTATGTAAACTGCATGCATGCTATAATAATGCACTATTGGCTATTTCAGTGTACACAAGCGACTAGGCCCTGCAGTCAGGGTCCATTCTGATTGGTCGAATAGCCCATCTTGATGTCCTTTGACACACGCACACACCTAAACGAACGTAACAACTAACTAGTGAACTCTGTATGCTAATATGGATAGCGATTAAAAAATGGGTTTTGTATGTGGAAAATGTTTAAACACACAAGACAGGCATTAATTTTCACAAAATTAGAATGAAAACTTCATATAAGGCTTGTAATCTAATTCTTTCTATAACAGTCGATCAATTTTTCGACATTTCAAAATAAAACCTAATTTAATATAATAATTATTATTTGAGATATTAAGATGTCCAAAATTTATACAATAACAGTGTTCTTGAGAAATTGGATTGGAAAAATAAATTTTAATTAAGTTTTATTTTGAAATGTCATGGAAAATTGATTGACTTTTATAAAAAGAATTAGATTACAAGCCTTATATGAAGTTTTAATTCTAATTTTGTGAACATTAATGCCTGTCTTGAAGAATATGTGTTTGAACATTCTCCACATACAAAACCCATTTTTTTATCGCTATCAACTAATCCATATTAGTATATACAGAGTTCACTAGTTATTTGTTACGTTCGTTTAGGTGAGTGTGCGTGTGTTAAACGACAAGATGGGTCATTCGACCAATCAGAATGGACCCTGACTGCAGGACCTAGTCGCTTGTCTATTGGCTATTTCAGTGTACGTACTACTACTGTGATCAATTTTATTTTTTGTAAGAAACAATACATTGTTTATTGTAATTATTTACGATAAATGTACAGTCGCGGACTCAAAAAAGTTTATACCTGTATCATCTAGTTACCGGTTTTTTTAATTTTTGCATATTGTAATTTAGCTTTTGATAGTAATGTATCAATTACTAAGATTACATCCTAAAAATTCAATAAAAATATTTATTAAAACACCTCAATTGTTTATTATACAATCCAAATTACTCAATATTATTCAATTAAAACATAAAAAGATTTGATAATATTTGATACTAGCAAATTCCTTCCTCCAATCTTGCAATAATTCTTTTTTGTTTATCGTTTTAATAATTTCGAGGCATTTAAAAATGACAGTTATTTTTTTTGACATTTACATTTACCTATTAAAAACTAAATTTGTTGCTAAGCTACTGACTTTTTGTGAACTTACCTGAATAACTTAAGTGTAAACTTTATTAAGTCCGCGACTGTACATCTTTCTTATTTATTTTAAAAATTGAATTATGGCTATTAGAATATAACAAAATACTTACATTAGATTGGACTTTTTTATACTTATTAAGAATTAAAAACTCGGGCCGCAATGCCAAACCCTGCCGCGACAATATATAGTGTATTTGCTATTACAGGCCTTGTGGCTTTATTATGTGAACTTAAGTTTGTTTTTGGACAAAATAAAAAATTTAATCTCTTAATACATCCCTTAAAATAGTATTTTTTTCCCTTAATTTCAATATTAATCACTATCCGCAAACTAGTGTTTTCATAAAATTTGTAAGTCCGGTCCTGTCGGGGCGATTTCATAAAAATTTAGCAGCACATTTTGATCTTTACTAAACGGTTAAATTTCTCAAACACTTTTTTCAACCCCTAAAAACTACCCTTAAAATGGTCCGAAAATGGCCCATTTTAAATAGACTTCGTGCGGTGATGGGTTCCAATGTGTGTACCCAATTTCGTTTAAATCGATTAAGTCTGGCGGGCACAATTATTTTTCTAATAAAACTTTCTTTTCTCAAAATTGAACCTGCCAATTTCTTTCATATTTTAGGATAGCGAATATTTAAGCCTGTTTGATTTGTGGATTTGTGGAATAACATACATAATAGACCGTAAAATCACAACCCTCCTTTTTTCGTAGTCGGGTAAAATAGGTAAAAAAAGGCGTTGCACCTTATTGTGTCTGTCATAAAAAAATTTAAATCATCGATTTTGGATATTTATTCGTGGATCACCTTCCTGAAGGCATTAACATAATATTACATACCTACGTTGGGAACCACTAAGCCCAAACTTATATTTGGTATATAACTTAACCTGACCAATATCAGATATCTGAATGAATATTTAGAGCATAATTTCTTTTTTTATATAACTTTTGTCTCACTTATAGTTCATACTATACAATTTAACAGCACTGTTAATTTTAACGTTTATTAATTAATTATGCAGAATAGCACCATTAATTCGTGGAATAAAATATCTGGTGCATGTTTGAGTAACGAGCGTCGAGAAGCAAGAGTGACCATGGCATATAGCTTAAAAAATTATTAAAGAAAAACAGAAATGAGAAAATTTCCATATTTTTTACAATAACCAAAAACATCACTGTATTGATAATACGTTATTAATAATAATTATGTTGTCATAACCTGTATTAAAATTTACGTAAAGTCTGAATAATTGATAAAATAGTGACAAAGGTAAATAGGGTAATCTACGTTAAAATATAAGAGAATGCAAAATACCTACGTGCTACCTCTTATTTCTTGGGATTAAAACCGAGACTTGTTTTTAATAAAAATAATACATAAAAGGGAATACCAATAAAAGACTTTGTGGGAACAGGATAATACCAAATTCCAATAATCGTGAAAGAATAATTTTATTCAATGATAAAGAGAATATATAATATTTAAAAATCAACAAAACTGATTTATGACTGAGTTATGACTACGAGATTACACAGTTTACAATTATAATAATAACATCCTATAATTGTTTACAAATAAAATAGAAATTTAAAAAAAATGACACAGTTCATGTTACGGAAAAATGAAAGTAGACAAATTTATTGGATAATGAATTTAAGCTTGTAAGATTTCGTCACTCAAATTTAATCAAATGAATTTAAAGAGGCCAAAAAGTTTATATCACTGTAATTTGTGTTAGAAACCAAAAGTTATTTATTTATTAATTACCGATAACAAAGACAAAATGGATACCAAAATAATATCTGTCTGCCATATTATGTTATATTTGACATTATTGCATTATGAACACAAACGTCTTACCTTCTGTTTTCAACTTGACGCACTTGAAACAGCAATTATTCGCTATAAAACAATGGTTATATTGTAGTCCTTATGTCGCACATAAAACATTTTTGTTGAAAATTGTTTTTTCTTCAACTTATGTGACTTTAAAACGAACATTCAAAATCAGATGTTGACAGCAGACCAACCTTTCTGATACTACTGTCAGCTGTTTTGCAGATGTTATGTCAACTTAAGAGGGGGTAATGAAAAATGGAAAAGTCGATAAGCTATTATCGATAAAATTAACTTTTCTCGTTTCCTTTAAAAATATAACTGACTAAAATATTAAACATTTCTGTAATTATTAGAAATTATTAAATTATTTAGATAAAATAAAAATAAATCTATGCCATTTGTGTCCTGACATCTAGTGGGAAGTAGATATTATTATACTACGATCGTTGTTTTACGGGTTTGAATATTCTACAGTCAAATAATAAGGCTGCAGCCACAGACGCTACAAACAACGTCCTTTCATAGCGATATATAATAAATTATAATTTAAAAAAACTAAAAAACACGCTTTAATGATCTAAAAAGTAAAAAATAATTAATTTTATTGTAAAAAAGCGTGGGGTGCTTTGTATCATATTTTCATACTACCCCACGCTTTTTTACAATAAAATTAATTATTTTTTACTTTTTAGTTCATTAAAGCGTGTTTTTAGTTTTTTTAAATTATAATTTATTTTTGCTTTTTAGTCCTGGAGATCCTGGTCAGGATAATGGGACAAACTTATGGAATTATTGTATTGTAATCGGTCCTTGATAAGTGTGCAAAGTTTCAGTTCAATCTGAAGTTTTTTGCTTTTTTTTTTTTTAGTCCTGGAGATCCTGGTCAGGATAATGGGACAAACTTATGGAATTATTGTATTGTCGTCGGTCCTTGATAAGTGTGCAAAGTTTAAACTAAATCTGACCGTTCAAAGTTGGTCAAAATCAAGTTCAAAGAAGTCGGTTACAAACTGACAAACAAGCATACAAGCAAGCAAGCCCGCAAGCAAGCATACAGGTGAAGCTAATATAAGCGTGTTAAAAACCAAATCTATCTGAAATTCTGGTAACTTTTCTAGTAACCAAAATAGACGAAAAATACACTTTGTAATACACATACATTTTTTTTGTGCAATCTGTAGATTACTGAAGGCAAAATTATTAACTGTCAAAAATATTTCTATAAATATTTTAATAATTCTGGACGTGTAATGTCAGTTTAAATTTCTTTTTCAAGATTTTCTTTAAATACTCTTGCAAGTTATAATAAACAAAAAAGCGTTGTTATTTTTTATAAAATTTAAAATGAACTGTTTTAATATTATTTCGTAAATTTTATTTGTCAAAAAAATTAGCATAATGTTTTAATTATTAACAAATTAATGAAAAAAATGTAAATATAGTTTATTAACAAAATAAGAACTGTCCGTTTAAAATAATAGTACCTATGGTACCTAAAATTGTTTAATTACAATTGACGTCACGAGGTGTTTTAAGTCACGTGACAAATAGATCAAAAAGCATGATTTTTTTTATTAATTTAAATATGTTTACGAAACTTAAATAATAAAAATAACAATTCTAATAAATATTTTAGAGCATAAACTTTCATTATAACAAAGTTTTATATTGATCACTGTCCACTGGCATGTACCCTATTATAGCACTTGCACATTGATTAAGAAAATATCAGCCACTGTGAATTTACCGAAAGCAAATGAAAAATTAACTGTTATAAATAGGCAGTATTAGAGTTCCATCCAAAATTATAGGACCAACAAGTCTTGATCCCAATATTCCACACCAGACATTAAAACCGAAGCGAACTTGATGTCGTACAGATCTGACAGCATGAGAGTTTTCTGAAGACCAATGTCGTGAATTTTGTCTATTAAATATATAATCCATTATTTGTAAATCTACTTTCATCAGACCATATTGTTTCGCAAGGAAAGTTATTATTTTCATTGCGTTGTCTAGTGTACCATCCGCAAAATTCCCGTCGTCTTTCACTATTCCCTGGTCTTAAACCTTGACATAAAATTAAATTGTATATATACGGATGGTATTTGTGAATTTTCAAAATTTTATGTGCAGTAGATTTGGGTATGGCGGTGTTATGTTGAATTTCCCGAACTGATATGTTTGGATTTTCAACAATTGATCGTAAAACAGTAGTTTTGTCTTCTTCACTTATTCGCGTTGACTTTGTAAACGGCTTTTTAAATGATCTATGACGGAGAGAACAAAATATTAAAAAGTTTTATTGAAGGGGGCGCCCATACATGCAAACGGGGGCCAAAACAATTTTTTTGTACCTATTCTTGTGGGGTATCGTTGAAAAGGGATTTTTGAGTAGATTACGAATGTGTTTTTATTTTTATTTATTTTATCAAAACTATGGGTTTTAGAGACCGGCAAAGTTGCAATTTTTTGACCTATTTTTTGACCAATTCTATCTTAACAACGCCATTACCTATAAAGCTGTAATTCACGTCGAGTATCACTCATATCCTCTAGTTAATCAACAAATACTAAAAACAGAAAAAAGAAAGCGCCAATACATGCAAACGGGGGGGGGGAGGTTATTTTTGTAGATTATGAATGTGTTTTTATTTTATTTATTTTATCTTCAAGACCATGGCCGGACTACCTGTCAAACATAACAGGACATAGGCGTATAGTGTTACTGCACCTTTAATAATTTCCAACAGTTGGGATAGATGTCTCTGACTGTTCTTTTATGTAGGTAGTATTTTTCCATTCCTTACAAAATGTTATGCAACTAGAGATAGAATGATGCGTGCAAGGGTGCATCATTCAAATGCGTTGGTTATTATTTTACAATAGCTAGAACTACTTCTTTGCAACTGTATGTTACAAAAATATTGTTTCGTACCTACATAGAAATTTAGTCTGTTTTTTTTTGTAAAATTATTTTTGCTAGCTCGGCTTTCACGGAAGTTCTATCTTAACTCAATCCCAAAAGTAGTCGCATAATAAAAAAGAGTTCTAATAAAAATTATCGTGACGGTAGTTATAATCAGCTTCTTCTTATGCTGACATTTCAAATCTTTGTCCTCGGCCTTTACAATCCGTTTTCCTGCAGCAGAACGAAAACATTGCTTCTCAACTGTGAGAGCAATTTTCTTTTCGTGCAATATGGAAATCAAAGAATCGTTCTTCTAATGTTCAAACGGATTCAGAAATTATTAAAAACTACTTAAATCTGTAATTCTTGAGGCTTTTCAAAAAGTCCCTCAACCTGGTTTGCTGAGGGCCAATGTCGTAAGGAATATCGAACTCCTCCTGACAGCGACATTGTCTAAAATAATGGACTGAGATTTTCTCGAATGTTTCAGGAACCGACAATCCTAAATGTTTTAGAATCGTCGATAGGCTAAAACGTGTAAAAAAAACCTGTCAAACCTATCAAAAATATGTCTTCTGCTATTACTGAAATAAAGAGACGGGATATTAAAACACATATTCTTCGAACTGCAGCCTCCGCGTAATTTCTGATGATGGGAATAACATCAAGTGTAAGGCAATTGGCAAATGACGCCGGATTTAGCACTTGTGCTTATAAAATGTTAAGAGCAAATAAATTCAAATCGTATAAATTATTTATACGATTTGAATTTATTTGTACGGTTTGAATTTCTTTGCTCTTAACAAGCACGATAAGTGCTAATTCCGGCGTCATTTGCCAATATGCCTTACACTTTTGGAAACAGGATTAACCTAATATTGGTACCTGGACACAGAAATATTCCGGGTAATGAATCAGCTGATTCATTAGCAAAGGAAGGAGCAAATAGTGAGTTAACATCACCAGAACCTATATGCGGAATTTCTAAGGCAACAGCCAAGCACGCGGTGGCTAGTTGGCTCACGGAACAACATAAATTGTACTGGACTAAAATCCCGGCGCAAACACACTCAAAGACCTTCATTGAAGAACCTTCACAGAAAAGAACTACAGAAGCTCTAAAACTCAGTAGGAATAATTTAAGAGCGAAGCTATCGCACAGACAAGGTATAAACACTTTGGATTAGCTTCAATGTTATAAGGATTTTACAGACATCAGCTTAAGTAAGATACTAGACTATATAAATAGTCTGGGAATCCTTAAGAACTGATGGAATATTAGGGGTGCACAATAGACCCTATTGGTCGTAATGAATGAATTGTAGATTATAGACGCTCGACAACAGAGGTCATTAGCGTCTAAAAAAAAAATTAAACAAAAGAAAAGCAAAAACAATAAAACCAAAGCAAAATCAATACAAAATCAAAAGTTGACACACAACAACATAAAATCATAATAGGTACAAATACAATGTGTCATATAAAGAAAAAACCATTTAGGCTGTAAATGGGCCTAAATGTATACAAATAAATAAAATCAAATAAACCGGTCAAGACCGGTTTCTTTTAAAAATCGAAACAGCAGATCGACATTGTCAGGATCATTTCCTAAAACAACCGACAGATCACCTGACAATCCGATCTGCTGTCGTGTGTCCCTAAACTGGACACACTCTATTAAAATATGCGAAACGGTAACACGAGTGTCACACGTCTCACAGAGGGGCGGGTCCTCCCGAGCCATTAAAAAGCCATGGGTTAGTCTACAGTGACCGATGCGTAGCCGTGTAAGAACCACTTCCTCCCACCTGGAGGGACGGCAAGATGTGAACCATGGGTCAACTGTAGATTTTATAAATTTTAATTTGTTTTCATCGACAGCACTCCATTCATCCTTCCAGAGCTGCTGAACGGCTGAAATCAGTACGCTCTTGAGATCGTCACCGATAACGCAAAATACACTCTGACCGTTATTTGCAGCGTCCTTAGCTGCAGTGTCAGCTAGTTCATTGCCAGCAATTCCCATGTGGCCGGGAACCCAACAAAACCGGACAGTGGTTCCACCTCTTTTCAAAGAGTACAATTTGTCCTGAATTAAACAAATAAGAGGGTGGCTGGGATAGGAACGCTGCAATGCCTGAAGAGCACTCAAAGAGTCGCTGCAAATAACATATTTGTGTGGACCATGAACATGTCTCAAGGCCTGCAAAATTGCATATAACTCTGCAGTAAAAATACTGCACTCTTGAGACAACTTGTATCCAACACTGGCGTTATCGGTGACAAACGCGCAACCAACTCGGTTGAGAGACTTCGAGCCATCCGTGTAAACGGAACGGTAGTCTCGATTCTGATCCAGCCATGCCAGGAAAAGCTGGCGATAGAGCTCTGGAGTTGTTGTATTTCGAGGATGAATGGAAAGTGACATATCGATGACGGGCTGAGGAATAAGCCACGGGGGCACAGAATTACGGCCTACTTTAAGAGTTCTAGGAAGCGCCAAGTGAAGTTCATCTAAAAGAAGATTCAACCTGATACCAAGAGGACGTGTTGCATTTCTTCTCCGTCTATACAGAGAAGAAAAACGAGGTTGAAATACGCAACTGTAAGTTGGGTGATCAGGTTGACTACGGAACTTAGAGACGTAGGATAGCATATTGCGTTTCCGCCGGATGTTCAGCGGAGGCTCTCCGCATTCAGCGGCAATGCTAACAACAGGACTGGATCGAAACGCTCCGGTTGACAAACGTATTCCGGCGTGATGAACAGCGTTTAACGTCCTAATGTACGACTCACGCGCCGAGTCGTACACAATGCTACCGTAATCCAATTTAGACCGTACGACTGCACGATAAATTCGTAGCAAAACCGTACGGTCTGCACCCCACGTGGTACTGGATAAAATTTTTAAAATATTCAGGGAAGACATCGACTTCCTCTTCAAAATATTAAAATGAGCCTTCCAATTCAACGACCGGTCAAAAGTGAGTCCTAAAAATCGAGCAGTGTCTTGTACAGAAATCAAAGTGTCATATAGATATAAGAATGGTTCTTGATAACAACTACGAATGCGGCAAAAGTGCACACACTGGGTTTTCCCCACAGAAAATTTAAACCCGTTGTTGGTTGTCCAGTTTTGAATGCTATTAATGGCCAACTGCAGGTGACGTTGTGCAGTGCGAATGTACTTTGACGAGCAGTAGATCGCCAAGTCGTCAACGTAGAGCGATGACTCTACAGATGACGGAATGCTGTCAATTATGCCATTAATAGCGATGGAAAATAAGGTGACACTAAGAACCGAACCCTGTGGAACACCATTCTCCTGTACAAAGACACTAGACAAAGTGTTGCCGATACGGACTTGAAAGTAGCGCTCTAATAAAAAATTATTTATAAAATTCCCAAGATGTCCTCTGATACCCCAATTATGCAGTGTTCGGAGTATTCCATACCGCCATGTAGTGTCGTAAGCCTTTTCAAGGTCGAAAAAGACCGCTACCAAGTGCTGCTTGTTAAGAAAAGCGTCCTGTATTGCGGACTCTAACCTGACTAGATGATCTATAGTTGAACGGTGCTTACGAAAGCCACACTGGGCATTCGTGATCAATCGTCTGGATTCGAGAATCCAAACCAATCGTCGGTTGATCATACGTTCGAGGAGTTTTGATAAACAGCTAGTCAGTGAGACAGGACGATAACTTGATGCTTGTTTCCGGTCTTTACCGGGCTTCAACAACGGCACTACAATAGAATTACACCAAGCGGTAGGAAACGTATTGGTGTACCAGATTAAATTAAACATCTTGAGAAGGAATATCGATCCGGAAGGAGGTAGCTTTTTCAAAAATTGGTAATGAATATCGTCGGATCCTGGAGAAGTATCATGGCAATCATGCAAACTCGATTGCAGTTCCCACGAGGAGAAAGGTGCGTTGTAGTTCTCCTCATTTTCGGAGGAAAAGTTTAATGCAACTTGTTCTGCTTGATTTTTCTGAGCAGAAAAACGCTCAAGGTAGTTTGCGGAACTCGAGACTTTTGCGTAGCATGAACCCATGTGATCAGCGACTTCTTCAGGCGCCGTAATTATATCATTCCCCATTACCAATCCAGAAATATAATTAAAACTCTGTTTGCCAGAGATCCTCCGAATTTTCTCCCATACTTCGCGGGCGGGAGTAGAACTTCTTACAGTGGAAACAAACTCACTCCATGACTGCTTCTTACTCTCTGCTATGATACGTCTGGCAATGGAACGCTTTTGCATGAAAATAATACGATTTTCATCCGTCATATTATTTTTGAAGCTACGGAGAGCTTTACGACGTTCACGGATGGCATCCCGACAAGCCTGATTCCACCAGGGAACAGGCACACGTCGCGGTGTTGTTGACGTGCGTGGGACTGCAGCTAAAGCTGCCTCGATGACCGCATCCGTGAAATGCTCTACAGCAGCATCAACATTGCCAAAGTTCATTTCGCCGATATCAAGCGCTTCTTGGAACCGTGACCAATCGGCTTCTTTTATTATCCACTTTGGGGAGCGTCTTTCATCCACATGGAACGAAAGAAGCCGACAAATGATTGGGAAATGGTCACTGCTACAAAGATCGGCATTTACTTCCCATTCACAGGATGGGGCGATAGAAGAAGAGCAGAGAGTAAGATCGATAGCTGAAAATGTCCCATTAGCTGCCGAGAAATGTGTATTGGAACCTGTGTTCAATACGACCAAGTTTTTATTCAGAATCAACGTCTCCATTAGCCTTCCACGAGCGTCCACACGATTTGAACCCCAAGTGGGATTGTGGGCATTAAAATCCCCCATGATGATAAAGGGGCGTGGAAGTTGGTCTATAACAGACGCAATGGTTGCAAGTGTCGGTTGTTCTGATGGAGGAATGTACATTGAACACAAAGTTACCGGATTCGGCGCATAAAGTCTGACAGCGATGACCTGTAAGTCAGATTGTAATGGGACATTTTCGGAAAACACATTGTTTCGAACTAAAACTGCCACTCCGCCACTGGCACGTTCAACGAATGGTTTATCTTTACGATAAATCGTAAAACCACGAAGAACCGGAGTGTTGGTGTCTTTCAAATGTGTTTCCTGTAAACTGATAGCAGTAGCATTATGGTCGTTAAGGAGGAGTTTCAATTCACTGAAATGAATATAAAAACCGTTCATGTTCCACTGTAAGAAATTGAATTTTTAAGATAAAGAAGATAAAAGCTACCTCGTTTTATTCCTCATCACGTCACTACGGTGATGAGGAGGTCGCGCGATGTCTTCGTCCATAGCAGAGTCTGCACTGCTGCTATGGTCGATGCGAGTTTTGGTTATAGTCATTGTGTGACTATTATCCCGGTTTAAGATCACCTTAGTTTTCTTTACCGGAGATTGTTTACTCTTTTCAACAAGAGACTTGACTGGTGAAGTCGCCTTTTTAACTGGCGACCTCGATCTACTAGCTGAACTTTTCTTACTTTTATTTTTGATAACTTTTTTGGCAACAACTTTAGATATCGATGGAGAATTTTCGGTTTGTGTAGACATGTCACATGTCTGGGTTGACATGTCTACTTTAACGACAGGGACGGCAGCAATGGTTGCAAAGGAACGTGTGAAAGAAGGAACAGTTTCGCGATATTTGCGCTTGGCCTCTGCAAAAGAAATTTTTTCAGTAGTTCTTATTTCTTGGATCTTGAACTCCACTTTGTATTGTGGACATTCTCTAGATCTTGCAGAGTGAGTCCCGTCGCAATTAACGCAATGTGACACCCTTTTGCATGGAATATCTTCGTGTACAGGTTGACCGCAATTGTCACAGAGACTGGCAAAGCTACAGTTGTTCTGTGAATGTCCAAACTTTTGACATTTATAACAACGTAATGGAGATGGTATGTATTGACGTACTTTTAATAAATAGAAGGCTGCTTGAATTGAAGATGGAGGTTGTGGTGTACAGAACGTTAGAATATGGGACGGTGTAGGTACTAATTGACCGTCTCTACGAGCGTGAATTCTGTAAACGTCTGTAACGCCCTGATCTTTGAGTTCTTCTTTTATTGTTTCGACAGTACAGTTAAGCAGATCAAAACAATAAATAATGCCTTTTGAGAAATTAAGCTGCTTATGTACTTCGACCTTTACTGGTACGTCAGTAATCATATCAATTCCTTTGATGCTAGTAGATGTTAAAATTTTTTCAGCTTGCTGCGGTGACGAAGTTTCGATCAGTAAAGTACCATCACGCAATTTTTTCACACATTTTAAAGTTCCATATAAGCCAGTAAGGTGTTTGGAAATATAAAAAGGACTATCGTTGTTAAAATTGCCGTCGACTTTACGCATCAACAAATACCGATTGCAAGGAGTTATCGTCCTTGAGTCGTTGCCAAATAATAAATTAAGATTTTCATCATTACGCCCTCTCTTAGAGGGAGGGCTAGATAGAGGAGGAAAATTGCTCATAGTATATATATATAGTATTCATCACCCGTGCTCCCCGCCCACCACGGAGCCCAACAAGGGGACGATGACCGCAAACCGGTACAGAGCGCCAGGGCTACACAGGGATATAGTCAGCTCCAAAGACGGCGCCACTCCATCAAAAGACACTGGCTCACCCCGCCGGGATACTAAATATTCACGACGTTAGCCGATTGACTAGACTGGGTTAGGTCTAGCCGCCCGTTTACAGCGAAGCGGAGGCCAAAGCAGTGTGTTGATCCACTCAGGCAAACCTCAACTGCCAGGATCCTCTTTTCCGCCTTACGGGTCACCGCGCACGGCAAACACGCAGGTGTACTATTAGGGACTACTACAAACAAAGGACAGCAACACAAGTGTACCCATAACGGAGGGACAAGACCGCTAACAACAACAAAAAAGAGGGAAGAACAGAAGAAGAAAAAAAGTTGCGACTGTCCTTCCTTCATAATAGTCCCTAAATAAATCACCCAGTCGGATACACAACCGACTGGTGCGGGCTGGGGCCCCTGGGTCGCCAAGTCCCAAAGAACATTGTAATGCAATTGCGATAACTCAACAACGACATTCCAATGTTCCCCCTGGGGGGCCTATTGGTCGTAGTGTTTACCATATGGCCCCTATCTTTTAATTCTAATTCTAGTTCTACACTTTTGTTATGGATTTCTTTTAACATGGACAATGATTACAACATAGCTTTCAAGTTCTGCCTGGCTCGAACGATTTCTATTGTAATATGGTTATACCCGGTGTTAACGCAACTAGTATTCAAAATTATCAATTGCTCTTTTCACAACTTGCACTGTAGGTACCTATCTGTTTATCAGCATACTAATTAACACTGTACATATCAAGTATCAACCACTTGTTGGTAACTATCTCCAGACAGTGCCAAAATAACCATTTCAACTTTTTCAAGTGTTGAATAAGCCATTATTTGAAAATTAGAAGTAATTTAATAAAAAATACAAATTTATTTTTGACAGATAATATTTCAGAAACAGTTTATTTTTTCAATATAAACAACTTTTAGATCGTTGCCATGTTTTTGAGTAGATTTCAAATTTCGCCTACTATGTGTACAACTGCGATTCTATATCTTATGGATATATTTTACACGCAATGTCAATATGTTGGTGTCATTCAAATACCCTGTATACCTGCACCTATGTTGCTTCACGATTTTTGATCAATCAGCAGTACAGGTTTTATGTGTACATGGTTCAACCATTCAACGATAATATAATTTATGTAATCTGTGGTATAATCAATAATCATGGAATATTGGCATATTTAACAAAACAGTACAGTGACTACAAAACAGGTGCGAAACTATGCCATCTAGCGGTCACCTACGTTAGCGCTACCTATAGTATAGGCACGCACCGTGCGTGCCTACACAGTACACTAAAGGTTACGCACACTGCACGTAGATGTCAACGCTATCGCAGCCGATTGGATGAGGATTCTCCTGATTATTGTCTGTACAAGTGAACTACGCACTTGATTTCTATAAGGTTGCTCAATCTTAAACTATTCGTTTTGTTTACTTGCTTTGCTTATTTATTAGACAGCAAATTAAATATTAAATTATTAAAGTGTTGTGTGTAGTTTTGTAGTCTCGTTTAATTATGTCGAAAAGGACATAATATTTAAGTGGTTCAGAAAAAAGAAAAAAACTTGCACGTCAAAAAGAAAATATCAGCAAACAAACTACCTAAATTAACTTCATTTTTAGGGTTCCGTATTGGAACCATGTTACTAAGCCGTCTGTCTGTCCGTCCGTCCTACCTTTAAAAGGCTGTATTTTTACTTCCCACCTCTACTATGGTAGGGAAGTAATGGATTTAGTCCGAAAAAAATATTTCGAGATTTTAACAGATCTTCACGTTTTGAGACCCTAGCAATCGTTTAAGATCATTTTCTGACTGATGTCTGTATGTGTGTGTGTGTGTGTGTATATATGTATGTGTGTGTATGTGGTCAATTTTTCGCCTTCGATATCGGAAAAACGGAACAACATACGGCCATGCCGATTGTTCTATTGTGTTTATCAGCCTTTAACTTAGATCTGATTAGATTTTGAGTCAAATCGGTAGTGATGAGCAAAGCAAGACCAAGACCAAGACTTGGACAGTCTTGGTCTTGGTCTTGCTGATTCAGTTTTGGTCTTGGTCATGCTCAAATATGTCTGGCCTTGGTCTTGATCTTGCTTATTTAGTTTTGGTCTTGGTCTTGCGTATCAAGTCTTGGTCTTGCTCATTTTATCTGTCTTTTTTTTAGTTTTTTACTTCTGAAGATCATCATAGTTATAAATTAAAAATAATTCACAATCTATTATTAACTAACAAAATACTTTATTTTATTAAAATGTTAAAAAATATCAAAATTACATCATTTTTTAATTATTATGTTCTACTATAGTAGGGAAATGGGGGCCGAAACGGTCTTTCTTATGTATAACTTATAATAATGTATTTATAATTTATTTTTTCATTGATGCCCACGAATTAATGCATAGTAACCATCGAGCTGACTCGTTGTTTAATTGATTCCAATGTTTTCGAATCACAAGCGATGCTTTTGAAAACAACCTTTCAGCTGGAACAGATGTAGCCGAAATTGATAAAAAATCCTGAGCCATCTTAGCCAAAATTGGAAATTGCAGTTCATGACGTTTCCACCATTGTAATATATCTTCGTTACTCATAGCTCTAGGCTGGCTCAAATATTGCTCTAATTCCTTTTTAGAAAGTTGAGAAGCTGACGAAGAAGATGAAGTTGCATATAATTTGTTAAAATCGATAGCGTCTTCATCATCCTGATCCTCTTCTGCTGTATCCATTGATTCTTCCACAGGTTCTCGAAGTCGATATTCTTCATACAATTTTTCAAACCGTTTTAAACTTTCGTCCTTAATCTCCAATCCCCAAGTCGTCTTATTAAATGTTTCTACTTTGTGCTTAGGATCCAAAATTAAAGTTGTACAGTAAATCCAATTCGTTTTAGTGTAGTGCTTCAGCATCTTATCTCTAGCAGCTTGAAATCCCAAAATGAGCTGATCATCTACTTCAGATCATGGAATTTGGGAATCAAGCTGTTTCGTTCTAGTTTCTATTTTATCCAGTAAAATGTTAAATGAAACTACAACAAAAGGAAGTGTAACATATTGATCTCCACCAAGCTTTGTCGTTAAAATTTTAAAACCAATTAAAAATTTGTAAATTTTCTCCAAAATGACCCATTCTTTTTCGAAAATTCGGAACTTATTCAACTCAGGAATACTACTGCAAAATGTTACAATGCCTTGCTTCAATTTTAGAGCTACGCCAATCATGTCGTGCGTTGAGTTCCACCGTGTTGGGCAGTCTAAAATTGGACTTAAATTCGTTGGAACATTTACTGTTTCACAAGCCGAGTGAAATCGTTTGTTTAATTTTTCACTCCTCCTAATTTTGGTGAAAATTGCACGTATCTTGTTTATTGATGTACTCGAATCTAAATTTTTTTGATGATCTTTTTTGCTTTCTTCATTTGGATTATTCATTTCTTCATCGCTAGTTCTGTCTTCGTCATCAAGGTTTTCATTAAATCTTGCACACCTAAATTTAAAATGTGGGCCATACAACGAAAATGTTGATTTTCAGCGTCAAAATTAGGGAGCAATTTCTGTAATTCCAACATGAATTTAGTATTTGCAGAAGCATTGTCGACAGTTATGCCTTGTATTTTATCCGTTAAGTCATATTCTTTTATAGATTTGTAAAAAACTTGGGCAATATCGTGACCCGTATGCTTTCCATGAGATGCGACGAAATCGAGAACCATTGATTGGTAATTCCATTCATTATCAATGAAATGAATGGTTATACCATAAAACGATCGATTGGCTATAGATGTCCAACCATCAATGGTGAAGGAAACTTTTGACGTACATTTACTTAGTTGATCTTTAACACACGTTTGTAGTGTTTTAAATCGTTTTTCTACTTCTCGGCGGATAGTAAATCTACTTGGAAATTTAATATTCGGATCAATTTCGAAAGTAGTCTTGAGTGTATTTATCGTCAAAAAATGAAAATGGAAGATATTTTTTGGAAATCCAATCCACTGTTGCGGTAGTGAAATTTTCGTTTTTAAAAGAGCCCTGAAATTAGAACAAAAGTAATGAGTACTTCAGCTCTACAAAAGACGTATTTAAATACTTTTGTGCCCAACACAGGTAAGAACTATCAGCGACTATGAAGTTTGGATCATGGTTACTTTGGCAGGTAGCAGGTAGCAAAGGTGTATAAAATAGTACCTCAAATTCGTTAAAGTATAAAGCTCAGTTTTTTTATATTTTCTTCGGAATAATATTAGAAATCACGTCATCCATTGCCAGACACTTAGTATAGTTGCAACCCCCTGCCAGACACCCCTAAACTTTAATAAATTATAATTATACGTTCGTTATAGTATAACAGCTGAATTTTATATATGTTACTTAGGAAACTATCAAAAGATGTTACCTCAGTAGCCAGACAGTTTTGATAGTTTTTACATCTTGCCAGACACATTGAGAGCCATATTATGAAATAAATGTGATCCAGTTTTAGTGGACGGCAAAACTTCCAAAAGGGAAGTTGTAGAGCATAATATTTCCTATATTATACGTTGTTTCATATTATTGTCAAACAATTATTTAGTGCAAAAATACCGCAAAAAAGGCCCAAGGCAAGGGGTTGAAAAGCGCTTTTTCGACTTTTTACCCATTTTAGCGGCAAATTAGGTGGCACATTTAAATGGGAAAGTTTTTCGTCACTCAATTCCTTACAAATTGGTATCTTTAAAAGTGTAGGTTCGATGAACGGTTCTCGCTCTGGAACGCACTAAATAGGCCTGCAACTCACCCCTATTTTTTGACTCAACTGGCAACTTCGAGATAACTCGTTCTTTCGCAAAATTATCTCTGGACCAAAATTACTCAAAATAACTGAGGCGGAATCTCCCCAAATAGCGTTCTCAAGGTAAAAAAAAAATCGTTAAAAATGTGTTTTTTTCCACTTTCCAATTTGTGTGAGAACCACGCTAGATAAGACAAAATTGCATACCAGTACATACTGACCTGTCCGTCCGCCGTGGTTTATACACCGAGAAGGGTATCGTTGCGAGAAGCAATAGCTATGGATCGATTGTAAAGATTATATTTTGTAAAGATCGATGTGAAGATGTTCGTATAATCTACGTATGATTTTTATACTTGGTAACCCTGATTCATATCTGATTTCTTTTGTGCAATTTACAATATATTTGGTTTTGTATCGGATTTCCGATTGATATAATGTATGTATAACCATTTCAATATATTTTGAATTTGATTTGCGATTGATACGATATAAGTTTTGATGTGATTCATGTAAACAGTCATTTCTATATTTTTTTGAATAAAAACACAGAAAATACGCCAGACTTTTTATTTCTTTTATGTTTGTTTTATTTTTGTCGTGCGTGCTTGAACCCTGGCTCGACGAGCAGGTCCGTCCCGACGCATAAAAACGAATTTAATTACAATCAAACGGTATATGGTAAAAACTTATAAATCTATTCATCATCCGAATCAGAAGTGTTCAGAGAGTCATCCAAATCATCATCTAAATCATCTTTTTCTACTTCCGAGGTATCGATATAACTGCCTTTCAAAATATCATCTACTATCTAAAATTTTTTCTTTGATCCAAATTAGGATCTAAAACACTTTTTCCGTTTTTATTAAAGAAAGTAAATTGGCCTGGATTATCCTTACAACATCTGCCATTTAAAACAAATAATCCTTCACTTTCCATATACTCCGTGAGCAGCTCACCTCTTTTATTTTTTATCGTATCTAGAGATTGTCTGCAACAATTAACTAAAGTACCATAAAACATTTCCCTATCAAGTTGGTTAAGATTTGCAATTCTACAGTTAAAGTCGCCACTGATTATTAGTTTTAAATCTATATATTTGTCTTTTAAACTACTAATTAAGTCGCTTAATAAGTCGATAACGTACTCTATTTCATAATCAGGTTTAAAATACACATAAATTAAAAAGATACTATCTCCCCCTATACACATTTTAATAGCCATCCAAAGATTTGTTTTATCAATAATTTCATTCTTTATTTGTTTATTAACCATTACTGTAATACCTCCACTCGCACGTCCCAATGATTTGATTTTTGTTGCGTTAGATTCATATATATTAAATTTTTCAAAATAATTTGGCAATTTTTGAGCAGTTGACCATTTCCACGTTTCGCACAAACAAATTACACTATAACTTAGTAAAGATTCCTGTTGTTTATAATCTAAGTTAAAGATATTTTTGTACCCCTAACAATTCCAAAAAAATACTTTAAATACATCTGACAAAGAATTTAAGTTAAAATAAGCTGTCACTTCAGATCGATCATTATTTTCAATGTTTACAGCTGATACTCGAGGTCGCCATTTTTATACCTAATGTCACGATTTGAATCAATATAGCTGTTAGAGTTGATTCCTCGGATTGGTATGAGTGACGTTGCTTCTTTATTTTCTGAGTTCTTGACTACCCACTGAATTGCTTCTTTCCTTACGAAAAAAATTCTCCAATGACTGATTTCTCGAGTTTAGTTTTCTTCTTTTTGGATTTTCTTCTTCCCTCTCTTCCCTATTTAAATTTGAAGATATGCTACTATCTATTTTATTCTTCATGTCTTCCAAACTGTACGTGCTTTGTCTTATAATAATTTTGTCATCTCTTAGGTAACATTTTCTCCCTTCCTTCTTTGCTTTTATCATATATGGAATAAGTTCTTTCAAAATATCATCTACTTTCAAGGGACTAGAATGCCCCTCAAACCACACGGGTTCCAATATCTCCCTCATTACCCAGCCACATTGTTCGTGACGCAGCGCAATACATTCTTGTTTCGTCGCATTTTTTCACATCGCAGTCACAAAGATCGTCCTCAAAATTTTCCTGATCTTGCTTTTTCCTCCAGTTACTGCCATCCACACTTTCAAATTTGGGAAACTCTGCATGTGACTCAAAATCTGAATAAATAAATCTGTGTCAGTGGTTTTTACCTTAACTCTACTGTTTTCCTTTGATTTGGAAATGTGAAAAATCATTCTAGTGTCTGCTTCCTCATGAAAACATAGCAAATCTGTTTCTTCGGATTTGACTACGCGATCGCCCTGAGCATGGAATGAAAAACACTTTTCTTCGAGCGTCATAAAAACTTTTTTGTTCCCCAAAATCCTACCTACCGAGTCGTTAGCCCAAAATTCTGAGAAAAACAGAACGACAGTTTCTTTGAATTTTTTGTTTCTTAAACTTTTCAAAAAATCATTTGGTCTAGTCTGTTTCGGGCCAACGATCCGTGTACGATACTTCGAGCTCGCCCCGATTTCTTCGTTCCCAGTCTTTGATCGATTGGGAAACATACCTCTCAAAAATGATGTGGATCTCTGTCGCCCTTGTACTGCATATTTTGATCAAAACTGATTGCTGAAAGTACAATACGCTCATGAAT
Source organism: Mongoloraphidia duomilia (assembly GCA_039654895.1). Lineage (NCBI taxonomy): Eukaryota > Metazoa > Arthropoda > Insecta > Raphidioptera > Raphidiidae > Mongoloraphidia > Mongoloraphidia duomilia. The sequence continues at coordinate 21,241,254 of CM077521.1, read as the reverse complement.
AAACCTTTTCATGCGGGCACTATTTTTATAAGTATATACCTAAGAATTCATTATTTTTAGTGTATTTGCCATATGGCACATACACTACGTCGGTCGGATGGCGGGACCTAGGGGTCGGACCAAAAGATATTTAAAAAATTTAAAGATACAGGCGAAACAGGGTAGGTCCAAATACACACTTATAGCCTTGAACTTTTTAACCATAATTTCAACAAATTGTGCTATGGAAATCGCAGCTCTTTTGAGATGATATTAGTTAAAGTGCTCTATTTTCCATATGGAATGAGAAAGAGGTTGCTTCCCCTCCCAACGTTAAAAAAATAAGAATGATTATTTTAATTTTATTTGCAGTTTTACTTTACTAAATGAATAGTATCAATTTGTCTTTGTATTACATTTGACCGCCATCTCTCTGCCTTCCGGTGCGATTGTTAAAATTTCACTAATGCTACATTTCGTCGACATGTTTCCAGACTTTATAACCATGTGTCGGGTAGGTCCAACGGCAGTAGCGCTACTTATTCTAAACAGTGTGTTTATATATCGGGTATTTAGAAGCGTCGTGTTTGTTTTCTGAAATTTTATAACTTCAGATTAATTTGGCTAATTAAAATAATATATTATGTATGTGCCGTGCATCCTACCCATCAATCGTATCGATATTTAAAACGATTTTGCTGTAACTTCTTTAGTAGGTCACACCATCATAAATAGCCGCAGCTATTATTTGCAGTCCTTGTAAAGTTAGGTGGATCCCATCCCTAAAAAAATATATATACATAATAGGTGCGTTTGGTATCAAGGTGTAGTGTAGTGTAGTGTAGATAATTTTTCACTGAAAAGTGTAAAAAGTTTACCAAAAGTGTAAACTAAATGTACACTTGTAACAAACGGACTAGTGTACATTCTGAGTAGATTGTACATGCGCATTACAAAATAAATTAATGACAGATTGGCTGAGTTCATTATTTCTAGTTTTTACAGTTTTTTTTGGTCGTAAAAATGTTAAACTCACTGCCATATTTATCTTGTACCATTACATTTTGAAGCTCATTCATTTTTAAGAGACAAAAAATGTAAAAAATTGAGTACGAAAAAAGTATCAAATCTGTCAAAGCGATTGTCAATTCAGACATATATCACGTGACCTCTACTACACTACGTGCACTTGCTCAAAAGCCGGGACTAATAGTTGTTACACCTTTAGTCCCACACTGAAATAACAAACAGGTCAGTTGTTTTACACTTTTGTATAACAAACATAATAGTGTCAAAAGTGTTTACACTTTTTACACTACACCTTGATACCAAACGCACCTTATATTATACAAATAAATGAGTTTATGTACGCAATTGCCAATTTTATAGTTGTGGGAATTCCAGTCAAATAAAAGAAAAAATATATTTCAGTTGTATGATTTATAACAAATAAAATGGTACATCATAATGGTTGAAAATTTTAGGGTTTTCTTGGAGTTTACATGTTCCGAGAAACACATAACCGCTGTGTTCTCAATCTTTACTCCGTTATTACGTATAATTTCATGCTATGAAAAAATATCAGTTTTACATATTGATGGTAATTGATTAACAAGTCTCACAAGGATGTCGCCAGCCAATGGGTAAAATAAATACAATTTGTAAAGTTTTAATCGTTTTTAATCCCCCCCCCCTTGGGGACGCCCTTGAAGTATCATTTTAACTATATTTAACAGATGCAGCTTGATTATAAACTGAACATTACGTAAAGATAATCGCAAACAGTGCATGAAATCAAGTGTATCAAAAATGGCATCATTATTCGCATCGTGGGACACGCCAATAGCGTTTTTACAACGCCGCTACCTGTTTAGCGAATTGAAACTAAGAGTTTCAAACCTAGGGATAAAAATTTTCAGTTGTCGGTTTTCTCTGTTTTTTAACGTTGTTAAGAGGGGGATAGAGCGATTGAGTCGCGCCAACTTCAATTCGCAAATAATACTCGAAAACGTCAAAATGATTGACATAATCCCACATAAATTTCACATGGATCTGACAGATCTAATATTTTTGCGGCTTTTTTGCACGCCCAAATTGCAGGTAATTCAAATCGAATTGTCAATAGAGTTTCTGAGATATTTCAAAAAAATCAAAAAAAGGTAGTAAAATTTCGTGATTTTTCGGCCGCAAAAAGTTGTTTTTTAGAAATCCTAGAGGGTTCCTAGGCTAACAGTTATTAGTATAGGTACCCTAAGGTACCATCATACCAAATTTGGTGCTTTTATCCGCCAGATATCGGTAATCATTGAAATACAGTTCTAAGCTACCTCACTACACATACAAACTAGAATGGCATTGCGCGGAGAATTGTCAAATTCAAACTTTGAAGTAGCATAACTTTGTTGATTTCAAAGTTATTTCAAAAAAATTTTAGCCATTAATTTTGTAATTTTTAGAACTATGATTAAGACTAAAAATATAAAAAAGAGAAACTTCCTAATTAAAAAACGAATAGAAAATAATTTGTCAACACGAGTGAAACAGTTGTAAGTACCAACAGTGATACCAACTGCTGTTTACATGGCGCTTCCATAGCAGCTTAATTATATTTAAAAGTTTGTTTTTAGCTTGGCCGCCATTGGAACGATATGTCGAAAGATTTTGATAACAAGAGTGAAATTAGCGTTAGCTCAGCTGGTAATATAAATCATTATCGTCAAAAACATGGTCAAACCGTCAAAGATTTCAACAATAACAATTAATGTTTTCAAAAGCATCAACAAATTCTAGTATGATTGTATGAAACTGTTACTTTGGTTCGTATTTACTGCTTTTAAAATTATAATATAATAACTTTATTCATTCATAGTACAGTCATTTGGTAGTTTTACCTGGAAAGTTTTCCGGGAGTTTTGAAAATGGGTAATTTTATATATTTCGATGTGCTCTTTCCGGACTTCAACTTTGCCACGTCGTATCTTTGCCGCTCGCACCGGCATATTGGAAAAATGGCGCCTAAAAGCAGTTTTTTGAGAATATTTCCTTTCCGACTCATTCCACGATAAAAACATTTATATACAAAATAAAACTAGAGAAAATTTCCTACAATTTATGTAATAACCTTTTTTTTCGTAAAATTAATAGTTTTGGCATACGAGCGCCGCAAAATGTAGTTCAACACGTGTTTTGGCCTAAGAACTCATTTCTACACCACCTTTTTTACCGTGGTATCCTCAGTAGGCCTAGTCCACATGCAATTCACTATCCTAAAATTAAACGCAATTTTCTTCGTTTCGTTGTTCTTGATGGACCAGGTGTTGCGAGTTCATCGTCATTAGTACTGATCGAAACGTCACAGACCGAAATTTCTTCCACATCATCCGCGATGGGAATATCAGTTTCATCGCAATTCTCTTCGTTCTCGATTTCATCATACGTTTGCTCAAAAATAATCTCCGTTTCTTCCTCTTCGTCGCTATCTTGTGATGGAACTTGCGAGTTATCACAGGTACCACTACAATTCGTGCATATAACGGAGCACTTTAACCCAGCCTTTCTGCATCCACAGGCCTTCTGACATCTCTTTTTGCATTTGCAAGAAATAAGTTTTAACAAGCTTTCCGGAGCTGGGGGCTCGAGTGTGGTGGCAGGAATTAGCCCGTTCTTGTTTTTTTTCCATCCCCATTGCTCTGCATTTTGTTTATTCCCATACCACTGCTGAATCTGGTGATAGGTTCGGAACGAATGTTGTTGTGCTGCTGCTTCTGTTGGTGGTAGCGACGCAATATTAAATTTACTTTTATATGCTGATGTTTTGAAGCATGCATATCTATAGCTGTTTAAAGACATATTTTTCTTACGTTTCAAATTACTGTAACTGTATAATTCAAGAAGGAAGCGTTCTCCAGCTTTAGCAATAACCTCTGGATTAGCATTTGGATTTTTGAACACCTGGATTACCTCGTTTAAATCTGGATTTTTTCGGAGTACCTTAATAAATTTCATTTTTCCTTGATTAAATAATGCTGATGTTATATCACAGGCACTGAAGGCATGCAAGAACAAAATATGATCTGCGGCTGTTTTATCTATGATACTTTTTATTGAGTAAGTATATTTGTTGCGAAATTTTTCCTTTTCCTGGTTTAAGAATATATAATATGTTTGAACGCGTAGATAGAGCCGTCAAAAGAATAAGAAGATCTACATCTTCGCCGACGCATTTCTTTATACCTGCGTAGGACAGGCCATAGTAAGCCGGTTTTTCAACGCATAGTAAAATATTTATTGTTAGTATAGCATTTAGATTTAAGTTAATTTTATAATTCACAAATGTAATCAATTACAATTAAATGTCACGGGTTTGCGTAGATATGTATACTGGTTTGCGGAACTCGTACGCCAAAACTATTAATTTTACGAAAAAAAAGGTTATAACATAAATTGTAGAAATTTTCTCTAGTTTTATTTTGTATATAAATGTTTTTACCGTGGAGTGAGTCGGAAAGGAGAAATTGTAAAAAAACTGCTTTTAGGCGCCATTTTTCCAATATGGCGGCGCGAGCGGCAAAGATACGAGGTGGCAAAGTTGAAATTCGGAAAGAGCACATCGAAATATATAAAATTACCCATTTTCAAACCTCCCGGAAAACTTTCCAGGTAACCTCTTCTTTAACAACCAAATGACTGTACTATCATGCAAAAAGAAAATTATTTATATGTTTTAATATTTGTTTTAAAAATGAAAAATAAATTATCGTTATAATAAAAACATTTATTGTTGAAAGTTAAAAAATAACTATGTATTATAAGATTAAGAAAAATCGCAGGATAGTGGACAAAATATTGGATTTATTTAATTAAATGTACGACGTTTCGTCTATATATTTTTCTTAATTTTTCTTAATTTTATTATAATCACGATGGACACGATTTCTAATATAAATATGTATTATAAGGTATATGAATATGAACAACAATAGATAATAATAATAATAATAATGTATATACATACCTGCTAAGGTGTGTTACAGCTACCTGACTGAAAATATCGATAAGATTTACTTCTTGTTCTGATGCAACACATCTAAGCACGGCATTTACTCGTTTACCGTTGTGAACTTTAAGAGGTGTGTACAAATGAATATTTTTTTGCACATTCAAAGTCCGCAGTTCTCTTATAAGTTATATTTTCTGTAATAGATTGTTATCGTTCTCCAAGCGATTTTGTCTCTTTGATAAATCACAATATGGTTTTCTATCTGGTAAAAATACAGAGACTGCAATGTTTGATTTCATTGAAAATATCTTATCTGGACTAAATGATAGAGATAATATTACCTCTGCGTTATATCTCGATCTTAGTAAAGCGTTTGATTTGGTGAATCATGATTTGTTGCTTGCCAAACTTCTTAAATATGGTGTCAGAGGAATGCTTTTACTTGGATTCAATCTTTTCTGTGCAATAGATCTCAAATTGTGGTTATTGATGGTACCAAATCAAAGGTACAAACATGTGATATGGGTGTTTTCCCAGGGGTCAACGCTTGGACCAATACTATTTCTTTTCTATGTTAATGATTTACCTCTCTCAATTAATGATATGGCTGACACCTTTATGTACGCTAATGACACTACTTTAGTGTTCAAAAATTCTGATTTTACTTCTCTTGAAATCAATCCTAACATTGCAGCCAATGTACTTTTTGATTGGTGTACAATAAATGCTTTAAAATTAAATTTGATTAAAACAAAATCTATGCATTTTTTAACGAAGCAAAACAAGACAAGCTTATCTCCTACTGTAGTAATTGATGATCATGTGATTGACAATACTACTAATTTTAACTTTTTAGGTTTATGGGTTAATGAAAATGTAGATTGGAATGTTCATATTGACAGTGTCTGCAATAAGATGTCAAAAATATTTTTCTTCTTAGGCGCTTATCACGTGAAGTTGACACTGCTACTTTAAAAACGTTGTATTACGCCTTCATTTACCCTCATATGAGGTATGGTATTCTGCTGTGGGGTAGCTGTACTGACATGAGCCGTGCTTTTATTCTTCAAAAAAAAAGCAATTCGTATCATGTTCAACTTACCTTTTAATCATTCATGTAAAGATAGCTTCATAGCTCATAATATTTTAACTCTGCCGTCGCTATATATATTCACCATGGCTACTTATGTTAGGAGTCATCTTTCCAACTTTGAGTCTGCTGACCATGGTTACTTAACGCGAAAGAAACATAATTTACTTTTGCCCAAGGCATCATTAGTGGCTTATCAGCGTGGCCCTGTCTGTATGGCTATTAAAATCTACAACAGATTACCATGCTTTATAAAAAATATTCTATCCTTTAGAGACTTTAAAGTGTCCCTGAGGCATTATGTAATTCAAAATTGTTTTTATACTCTACATGATTTTTTCGCATAGTATTTTTATATCTTTAATCTGACGCTATTATGTTCTTTGGAATTTTCAAAAAATAAAGAATTATTATTATTATTATTATAACCCACTTCAACTCTCTTTTGAATTTATTAATAGGTGTATTTTTCTATACATCATTCGTTCCAACCATTATTACAACAACCTTATCTGTGCTATCAAAATGCCACATTGAATGATCAAAACGAGAAGCGTGAGTTCTCCTAACCAAATTTATCACCGTTTGACCACCAACACACAAATTAACGGCGATTTTGGAATTTCCACTTTTAAAGCTGGTTAATTTCAAAACATTTTCCAACATGCGTCGTAAAATGCTGTCTCCCAGAAAAAAATCGACGCTATCCATTATGGTCAACTGTCAACAAACGCGGTCAGCATTCAGCAATATGTATAATGGTGGCGATTTGTGAATGCTAGCGAAAACATTTAACATCCCTCTCCAAGAGTCGCAAGTCACTTACGATGATCTATTCTCCCATCTGATGTTAACTATAAAAAGTTATTAAATATAAGAATTTGTTATTATAAAATCAGGGCTTCTCAAACTAGAATACGCTTGCAAATATGAAATTCCCAATTTTAAAAATCTGTTTAAAGATCCTATTAAAAGCATATTATTATTATAGAGCAGGAGCCCGCGACAGCCAGACCTTCGTCATTTTATAAAAGCTGAAAGTTTCTCTGCGCATGTACCCAACACAGGTAAGAACGATAACCGACTTATGAAGTTTGGATGGTGGTTACTTTGACAGGTAGAGGGTAGCAAAGGTACGATAAGCCACTTCCGGTGCAAAATGTCAATTTTTATATGTATATGTATAAATGTATAAATTGAAACAGCTCAAAATTACTAAGTGGCCCTTAGTCCAACATGGTAACCATAGTTTTTAAGAAAATGACATTTCGAAAAAATTATAAATTTTTAATAACTGCTCAAAATTGGATAAAATATAATAGTTAAATCCTGTATCATGAAAAATAAAAGTTATACATTTTGTAAAGTAGTATCAGTATATTCAAAAATTTAAATTTTTGATGTGAAACATCTTTAGGTACGGGTGAAAAATCATTTGAATGGAACTTCGCCAAATGTTATTTGTTATTGCATTTTGAAACTACGTGGTCAATAATATTATAGTTTTTTTACTAACATTATCAGCGCGTAATGTATCATGTCGTTTTTTTTTTTTTTTTAAAACAGATGGATAATTATGTATTGTTTATTTTCTTATTGAAAAATTATGAATCTGATATTTTTTAGAACCTTACCTCTATTAAAAATGTTAAAAATTCAATTTCCAACAAAAAATATCTCGCATTCGATGATGTGGATAATTAAACTGGTTTAAATTTAATAAAAATTAATACCAAGAAATTTGAAATTTGGACCGCGTTGTCATGATTATGAAAAAATATAAAAAAGAAAAGAACAGATGTTTTTTGGAAAAAAAGTGACAGTTGACAAAAAAAACAGTTAAAAATTAACAATTATCTTAATATTATTATTTGTAAAATTCATTTAAAATAAAGAACGATTTGGAAATAAACATTTTGTTTCGAGTTCATTAACAGATGATGTAAATTATTTTCTAATTTAACTGGCGTAAAGAGATATCTTTATTAAAATATATATAGGTATATAATTTTTATTTCATGATTTTCTTGACTTTTTTTCAAAGCAACTACTTTAAACTACCTTTTGTTTAAATATGTTTACATATTATTGTAAAAAAAAATAAATAAATATTTTAATAGCACGTTAATATAAGTATACTAAGAATAAGTAATTTAATAAATAATTCATAAAATGTTATTGCCTTTGTTCGGATACATTTTTGAATAGTTTTATGTACCTACAGTAAATTATATTGAAACTCATGTTGATCACTCACGTATGTAATATAATAAAATTAAAAAACCGGTTGATTTGTGAATCAGAATTGTCAATCTTTATTATGGCAATGTTTCAACAACCATTTTGTTGCCTTCTTCAGGCCTAAAATTACATAATTCTAATAATGTAATTTTAGGCCTGAAGAAGGCAACAAAATAGTTGCTGAAAAGTTGCCATAGTAAAGATTGACAGTTCTGACTCACAAATCAACCGGTTTTTTCTTTTATTATAGTAAATTATTATTATTTTCCATTTATCATTATAGTTATTTTGGTTTTATATTCGCTTAGTTAACTTTATAATAAATAACAATATTTTTGTATATCTACGTTTATTTAAAATTAATAAACTAATGTTCAATAGGTACATTGTTTTTCGTTAAAACTTCATACATAATGCTTGAGTGATCTGTCTATAAATTTCAAATGTAGGAAATCGATTCTCGGGGACTTTGTAATGCAGTGTATTTGTTTAATACATTTTATTTGCCAACGTTTCGACTTAAATCAAGGCTTTATCAAGGCTTTATCAAGGCTCTGTAACAATTAATAAATTTGTTTTTTAACCTAAAATAATCTAAAAATCATATAATTTTAGATTATTTTAGGTTAAAAAACAAATACACTGCATTACAAAGTCTATTGTTTCCGAGAATCGATTTCCTTCATACATAATATTTCTAATTCTAATAATTTTGATTAAGTTGAATTTCAAGAAAAAATATTAATTGAGGTTCAGTAAAGTCAAATGCTTCTATTAATATTTAGTGTCAAACCAAATTTAAAATCACAAACAAAAATCAACCTTTTTTCTCTTTTCGGAACAAACCCCAAACCACCTTTATTAAAACTTTTATTACAGGTTACTACGACCTTCAAATAAGTATACTAATTTATATAAGAGGTGCACGTTGAATTACGTTAAAAAATAAAAAAAAAAAATTGCTACACTAAAATATATAAATTCTTGGGAAAATTGTCAATACCAGATTCAGGCAATTCCTGCGTCATTGTACAGATATGAGTTAGAAACCAAATGCGTTGAAAACATAAAGTTATACATAATTAGACATGCGTATGAACATTTGCCAAACACAAGGCCGATAACTCATTTCAGAACGGTTACAATATATACATATACATATATACATAATTTTAATTGACAGCTTTAAAAATGTCAAAAAAACAAATATAATTTATAAGTTTTCAATGTGTTAACCAAAATTTCCTTAGGCAACCCTATGTATTTCAATACAGCTTTTCGAGATCTACAATATGGCGTCAATTGTATGCTGTCATATAATGACGAAAGATAATTATGAGCTAATGAAATATGTGTATTTTGCACCGGAAGTGAGCTCCTCCCGGCCATCGCACCAGGATTTGACGAGGCAACCCTAGCGCTTATTCTTTGTCATACTAAATACTACCTTCCCTGAAAATTTCATCCTGTTACAATCTATCTCAGTCTATCATAATTTATTGAAGTTTAGGGGTGTCTGGCAGTGGGTTGAAACCGTACTAAGTGTCTGGCAATGGACGACGTGATTTCTAATATTATTCCGAAGAAAATATAAAAAAAACTGAGCTTTATACTTTAACGAATTTGAGGTACTATTTTATGCACCTTTGCTACCCTCTACCTGCCAAAGTAACCACCATCCAAACTTCATAAGTCGATTATCGTTCTTACCTGTGTTGGGTACATGCACAGAGAAACTTTCAGCTTTTATAAAATGACGAAGGTCTGGCTGTCGCGGGCTCTTGGGCTATTATTATATGGGCTAGCACACAAATGCTACTTACTTTTTGTATCAAAAACTCACGATTTAGCAACTATATCGTGACTGCATCGCGATTTGACGATTATTCAGCTACACAAAATGCCTCGTTCGGTCCCGTGATTTAGCAACAGCATGGAAACTCAATCGCACTTTCGGTCAATATAGCGATCGATGCGATTGTTTCGTATTCGCACACCTGTTTCTTGGCATTGTATCCATAGAGGTATCATAAACAGAGCAAGGGTATCATAGGCACAACTGTAAGTGACAGTGTCACCTTGGAAAAGAGAGATAGAAAACGAAGAGTTGTCTTTTCTTTGTTTCTATACGAGTAGATACCAACAATGCGTGATAGTGAAAGATAGAACAACCTCTCTATTCTTCCATCTTTATTTTTTGCATCGACGCGTTTTTGGGTGACTTCCCTACTCGTATTTATATCTCTACGATTGTATCACACAAACCTGTGACCAAGTGTGCTATGTGTTTTCGACAATCGCGCTTTAGTAAAATTAATTGTTGCCATGCCCACTACAAAATAACTACTTTCGATGTATATATAGCGGCCTTTAATGAGTCAATTAACAGGCAGGTGTGCGGAAAGTGTTTTACTTACCGCACTAGGGCGGTAAGTAAACGGTTGCCATAGCCACTTCTGTTTATTCACGATCTTCATTGCATACTGTAGAAGGAAAGATGGCGACGCAAATGAACTGTCAAATTTTTTTAAAATGAAGTGAAAAGTAGGTATTTTGTAGTGGGTATGGCAAAAATAGCATATATATCTCGTGCGTAATGGTATATTACGGCTTGTGTGACGCTAATGACCTGAGTTGTCGACGCGTCTATAATCTACGGCTTGTGTGACTGTTAAAACTCGCTATCGCTCGTTTTTACATACCTACTGTCATTGCTCGTCGTAATATAGTCTATTTACACATCTAGATATACAATTTACTAATAAATAATTATAAAAAATTAATTTATTTAAAAAAACGAAAAACTCAAATATTTCATATTCTACTAACTGTGGGCTCGAACCTGATACCTGTAGAAGGTAGATTATAGTTTGACGCCTTTAACGCATCGCTTACGTTACTCGCTGCCATGTCACAGACAGCTTAGCGCTTACTATACAGTGTGTCCACAGACTCATCCTCAACACGGGGATCTCCGTTATGGGAGATAGAGATTTGGTTAAATGAGACAAAATGTGCAGAATGTCCAGTACTACTACCCTGCGTAGTCAAACTTTCCATATTTTGCTTGGTTCGCGACCGACAGTTGAAAAACGAGATTTACCCATTTTCGTTTTTTGTTTATAACTCGCTTATTAAGTAAGTTAGAAAAAAAATATTTTCACTTTCTTAAGGCCCTTTTCTATGAAGATTTCAAATCTCTTTTAATATTTTTATTTACTTTTATAGTTTCAGAGATACTTGTATTAACTTTGTTTTTTTAAATACACGTCAAAGATGATAATTTGATATGAGGGTTGATGGATTTATTTTCAAAAATAACAGAGTTATACGTAAAACAGTAATTTTTAATAGAAAATCAGTGTTTTACGTATAACTCTGTTATTTTTAAAAATTGTTGTCATTTTTGCGACAGGAGCATACGTTTCGTTATAATCAAAGCCTTGCTTTTGACTGTAACCTTTTGCCACTAGACGCGCTTTGTATCTTTCAGAATTTTCATTTCTTTTTATATTAAATATCCATTTACAATCAATAGCTTTTCTTCCAACGGGTAATTCCGTTAATGTCCAGGTTTTATTTTTAGTTAATGCATTTAATTCTTCTTTTATTGCAGTTTCCCATTTTTCTTGATCGTGTCTTCCTTTAATTTCACTTATATTTCTTGGTAAATCTTCTACAAATAATTCCGCGCTCAAAGCTAACGCATGATATGTTGTCATATCATAATATTGATGCCAAATAGGCGACTTTCTTGTTCGTTTCTCTTTTTTAATTTCTTCTTTACTTTCTTCAGTTTTAGAAGAGTCATTTTCTTTATTATTTTTCAACTCATCTTCATCTTGTTCTTTTCTTATATCACTTCTTGTTTCAGAACTTGTTTTATAATTTTCATAGTGTGAGGTCTCATCAAATATTACATTTCTGGCTGTTATTATATTTCTTCGTTGAAGATCCCACAATCGATATCCGTTTGGACAATAACCCACCATTATAAATTTATTACATTTAGCATCAAATTTGTCTCGTCTTTGTTCTTGCACATACGAATACGCTATACATCCAAAAATTTTAAGTTTTCTTATGTCCGGTTTCTGTTTATACCATAATTCTGCCGGTGTGCTTGAATTATTATACTGTTGTAGAGCGTGTGTTGGACTACGATTTATTATATAGGCCGCTGTATGAATAGCTTCGCCCCATAAAAATTTAGGTACTTGTCCTTCTATTACCATAGCTCTTGACTTTTCCAGCAGTGTTCTGTTGTATCTTTCAGAAACTCCAGTTTGTTGAGGGTTATAAGGTATCGTAAATTCCATTTTAACTCCATTTATTTTGCAGAATTCTAAAAATTCGTTTGAACTGTATTCACCTCCATTGTCAGCGCGTACTCTTGAAATTTTTGTTTCAAAATGTGATTTCGCTTGTGCTTTATATTCTTGAAAATATTTAAATACTTCGGTCTTATATTCCAATAAATAAACAGTAACAAAATGCGTATAATCGTCTATGAATGTTACGAAATATTTCTTTTTATCCCATGTAACAGGACTTATTGGCCCACATACATCCGTATGAATTAATTCTAGAGGTACATTAAATTTTTTTTTACGTAATGATCAAGATCTTTGTTACAGAAAAAAAATGCATCGAAAAAGTTAGTTGAACAATCACCTACTAATGCACTTGATTAAAAAAGCTCATTTTTGAAATGTGATCCAAGGAGCATTTTAAGCTTGATCTAACCTAATTATACCACATTCCGTTTTTCTAAAAGCAATAAAATTTTCTTACATACTAAACTTACTTTAATTTGAACAGCCAGACAATTCCAGTGACGATTCAATAGAAATTCCAATTTATAATTGATACTGGATGCGACGACAAATTATTGAACAGCGAGACAATTCCAGTGTCGATTCAATTGAAATAATAATTTATAATTGATACTGGATGCGACGACAAATTACTGAACAGCGAGACAATTCCAGTGTCGATTCAATAGAAATTCCAATTTATAATTGATACTGGATGCGACGACAAATTATTGAACAGCGAGACAATTCCAGTGTCGATTCAATTGAAATTCCAATTTATAATTGATACTGGATGCGACGACAAATTACTGAACAGCGAGACAATTCCAGTGTTGATTCAATAGAAATTCCAATTTATAATTGATACTGGATGCGACGACAAATTATTTCTAAAAACAGACGAAAACAAAAATCAAATGAGTTTTTCAATTTCAAAAGTTATTCAAAAATCAAATAAAAAATCAAAAGAAGTCATTAACTTACTTTATTGAAATCCTTTTTACACAAATTTTACAAAAAAAATTGTCTAAAATAAAAAAATTGACGAAACGTACCTGTTGCCTTCAGAGTGATCATGTGAATAAAAGGTAAGGTTGGAATTGGATAGTAGTATAGCAATATTTTTGTTATATTAACACACCTTCTTGATATGGTATTTTCAAAATTACTTTCCTTAGCGACGCTAGATAATTGAAAGTTATTATTATCAATAATAATTTTCGTTTTGAAACCAGTATAACGCCATGTCGATGGATTTTTAGATATTGAACTATGCGCTCAGTCTAATTCATTAATATTTAAATTAATCAATTGATCCGATAATTACATTTCAAAATTTTTTTGAATATTTGAATAATGAAAATAAAGTATTTTTTTATTTTCAATCGTGTTTATTTATTTGAATATACAAAGCCAGATTCAATAATCTATGGAGTCGGCTGCTAGCTTATATTTCTTTTGTACAATATACCAACATATTGACTTTACGTGTTAATTTCTCCATTTGAATAACATTGAATTCAAGTTAAGTCAAATAGTAAGCTCTGGACATAAAAACCGTGGCAACGCTCTTATAAACACAATTATTTTTAATAATGCTATTCTGTTTGGCCAATGTTAGAATTTACAGCACTGTAAAATTTCTGTCTCACTTTACCTTATGCAATGTCAAATTTGTTAGAAAGTGACAAAAATTTAACAACACGATAATTTCTAACATTGACTCTACAGAATAGCGCCATATGTTAATAATTAAAGTAATAATAATGAAATACTTTCAACGAAAAACACTAAATTATTTATTAAAATAAAATTACAAATAAGGTTTTATAATAAATTTTCGAAAATTTCGCCAGAAACTGCCGTACAATAAGTTAATCTATCAAAAAAATGTTTTTTGGTATTACTTAAATAAAGAGGCGGGATATTAAAACACACTTCTGAAATTTTGTCTTTTAGTTCTTCTAAATTTGAAAAAGTTTTGGAGCTATACACTTTTGACTGTATGTATCCCCATAAAAAAATCATTAGGCGCTAAATCTGGAGACCTAGCAGGCCATTTTACTGTACCATTGCGACCAATCCAAGAATCTGGTAGAATTGCATTTAAATAAGCTGTCACTTCTTTTGTGCAATGGGCTGGGACTCCATCGTGTTGAAATGTTATTTGGTTAGAAGTTAGAACCGCGCATTTCACTAATATCTAGAAAAAATTTATTTTCCAGCAAATCTAAATACTTCTGTCCAGTGTTCCATCTATAAAGTACGGACCAATAATATTATTATTAGATATAAATCCCACACATTCCGTGGATCGACAGACTAGCACGCCCAAAGTTTGAATATTACGGAAAGAATCTGATTGGTCAACCTTCGACATTTTCATTTCTGTATTCCGTCTTCCGTGCGTTTTCCGTTTAGATGGGACAGCTGCCTAACGGATGACTGTTCAAGCTGTATAATTTACGCCCTTTTAGACGGGTAAAGTCTTTATAAGGAACTTATAAGCGCTTATAAACATATATTTAAAAAAATTTATATCTTTATAAGCGCTTCCAAGCTATTATAAAGCTTCAAATTGTTTGCTGGGACACTATTTTATCGACGAGGTTTAGCACTACGACCCGAGGATTTTTAGTACCTATGTGCGTTGTGCTGTGTGTGCAGAATTTTGATAGTTTTTACAAGCAAGGCTTCCTTCTGCTCTCACATAAAATGCCACGATCGGTAATACCACAATTCTTGAACTTACGTCTTGAATACTGACAGCCCTGTCGTCATACAGCTGCCAATTACCATCTAGTCGTTTGGCATATGTCACAAAGTGTTGAGACTGGTAATTCACTATTCCCATCAGTCTGAAATATAAAGAAAAAAAAGAGTTGAACAATTAAGTACAATTTATACGTTCATTAAGGATATAAACATTAATTTATCAATCTCATAATTAATATACAGAATTATACTTACTATATAGCTACTCACGTGTATATAGCCTAAGTCGCTGAGCATGTTACAATAATTAAAAAAAAATTAAGTGCAGTTTATATGAACACATTACCTGTAACGATCTTGATTAATTTGTATTGCCGAGCAGAAATCTTGCAATTTGCACGTCAGGCCACTCTCTCTATTGCCGTGGCCAGCTCTAATATCCAGCTTTACCAACAAATGATGTTTGGAGAAGCTTTCGATTGTTTTTCTACTCTGACACTTTGAGCTTTTTACGTTGCGAATTCCTGGTTGAAAACGCAACGCTTGCTCTATCGCTTTGAAACCTTCTGAGGCAATAATATTTTCATTAACTTGTAGAGCATGTATCGCTCGGTGTTTTTTATTGTCCTCGCAGTTTTCTGAACATAGGTCATAGTGTTCTGCACTGGGTTCGGTGCATAAAAGTTTTATCCATGCAGTAACCACCGCGTCCCAACAAGATATGGAAACTACCGAAGTCATATTATTAGAAAAAATTTCTACTGATTCATACACTTCTGATAAAAGCAATGCTCTTTGGATGCAATGTTCTTTGGATGCCTCTCCGTTCTCCATCCATCGCGCAATAAACTTTAAACATTCATTATTTGATGCCTTAACATATCGCTCGTACTCGCTGGCATCAAATGGGTGTTTAATAACTGGATACATTTTTTTGTTTTTCTGCCATTTAAACACCCTGATTGTACCTCTACTGGTTCTGACAAGTTTCCGTGCGGAAGAATAAAACCATACCTTAATGGCTTTAACGAATTTTTTAATGCCATCTCTGGGCACGATCGGAAATACTTTGATCTTCGTTTCGTAGATTTTTGTTGTTGTTTTGGAGGAAGACTTGTTGTGGAACTCGGTTTAAGTACATTATCAGGTCTCGTCGCACGGTTTCTCCAATTTTCGAAACTGTTAAGGTCTGAGTCATTGTCATTGTCTTCGGGTTTTATTTTGGTCTATAGGCGATGATTCCTTTTCTATAGAACTCACTTGAGGTGCTCACTGTGTTCCTTTGCTATCCCACTGAACACTTTCTATGTCTTCTTTATTTGCTCGATTTTTTTCACACGGCTCATCCTCAGGACGCCTTACATGAGCGTAAATTAATTCTGAAGCAAATAGTTTCGCACTCCCAATTTGATCCAAAATTTCTGTCTTCACGAATATATGAGCCTGGACAGGCCGGCTATTATATTTTTTCATCATTGTTGACTTTATTTCATCAAAACGACCCTCGACGTATGCAGATGAGCCATGCTTATATTTTAAGCAAAACGACTGAGTCATTACTGCCGTCCACACTGGGAAATCGTTCATCAAGTGTCCAAGCTGTTTAAAGAAGTTGGATAAGTAAAAAACATTGAAATTGGAATTCATGTCATCGGCTCCATACTGCGCCCGAGCTTGAATGCGTTGAATCCAATCTGTGATAAGTACATCGTCCTCATTTTCAGAATCTGCTTCATCAGAAAGGTCTACTCTGTTTGCCGTAGCCGTTAAAATTCCATCTATATCAACAGTTTTGAAATTTTTTATGTATGTCTCCAATTCTACTCGTGCAGATTTCGCATGCCGTGGCATTCGAGAATTGTCGACAATATCGGTGTCGTCGAATTTTTCCCAACCTACACATTTATGAATGCTGACAACACAGACTATATAAAAAACTTTCTTAAGTCTCTCAAGATCTTCGCAGTCAACTATCAGCGCTATGCATCGCATATAGAAATCTTTAATTTGCATGTGACTCAAATTGCAAAAACATTTCCAACGTGACACGGTGTGTATAAGATGAGCTACGTCGATGCGAATGAAAGTAGGCGCTGGTCTCGGAATTGACAATTTATTGTTTTGCGATGTATTGGAAATGTTCTTTAATGACGAAAAACATGTTTGCACGTATGATTTTAATGGCATACTATTGCACGCAAGACACACAGCATTTAAAAGAGCCCTTGAATTGTCTGTTACGGTTTCTGGTGGTATCGGCACTTCTCGTAACCACTGTTCTCAACCAAAGAAAAATGAATTCTGTGTCATGGCGTTCCGAGAGCATTTAATATGTAACGATAGCCTCCAGCATCGTCACTAGTGTGGACAGTGTTAAGTGAACGCAGTACTACCGTGTGTTAATAGTGCGTAGCCAGTCTTGAAATAAACCGTTTTATGTTAAAATCGTGAAAAGACACGATTTAATAAATGTGCTACGCACACCGATAATAAAATGTGTTTTGTGAACAGTTTTAATTTAGCTCTCGCTAGAGCAATGATACTGTAAATATTGACCTGTGTTGAATACCAGTGACTGATTTGAGAAACGCCTCACGTTCTCCATAGACAGTATAGCTTTCAGCCTGTGTTGTAGTGATAACACCACCTCTCCGACCCGCTTACCTAGTCCTTATCTAAACTGAGTTTCCTCCGCCGGTATTGGGAATCAATTGACTCCCCGCTCGTTGCGAGCTACCGAAACCTCTCCTACAGTCAGCCGGTATTGGGGGTTAATTAACTCCCGGCCTGTTGCAGGTCACCGGTTGAGTCCGTCACAGCCTGACTAACCGTTCCCCTATAACCCGTACCCCCTGGCGATCGTTGCGGCACCAGTGCGTTGTGCTATCGCCAGGTGTCCTACCGCTGTTTCCCCCACCGTTTCAGATAAGGGGTACGCCCCTCCGGTATAATACCGTTGTATATATTTTCCTGTTGATAAACAGAGTTTTGAGTTTGTATCGAGTCATTACCGTTGCTCCGTAAAGTAGGGATTTAGTTTATATAGAGTCGTTTGGATACTACGGTATCATTTGAAATATATGTACATATTATTCTGTCTTACTTTTTGTAAAGGGTACTTTTTATTTTTATCTTTGTTTCTGAATAAATATTATTATAGAAAATACGCTGGTTATTCATTTCATATACAGTATTCCGTTTCCACTGACTTCGTACCCTGGATTCCGGCGAGCTATCCGCCCGACGCAAACCAGTGGACCGTTGCGACACATGTGCGCGAACACCTAAAAAGCCACGACGTTGCAAATACACTGATGTTGTTTTTCCATTAAAATTTATAACAATTTCATAAAGAAATATGTGTCCAGATCTTGTTTAATCGTCCCAACGCAATTTCTTGACAGCGCCACCCGTAGCATCCAGGCAGATGAAAGCAGAATCCCGATTCAGACGTAGATATTCTTTGTAAATATGCGTTTGTATTTTTGATCTATAGAATACCCAGAAGCGACGAGCTCCAATGTCTTTAATGGCGTAAACCAAACCTCGCGTTATTCATCATTGCTTCTAGAGATTTCACCACGTCTCTTCTATCTTCTTTTTTGATTTCCAGGTCACTATCCAACTTTTCTTTTTTCGCTTGTCTCAAAATATAGGCTTTGGGGAGATTCGGAGGTTCCACCTCACCGAGAATCATTTTTTCGCATGCCATCTTTTTTCGCCAATTTGTGACTCCTTCACCTATCAATTCCTGTCCCACTTTTTTGCGCTTAGTTCCTTTTAATGGCCTTTTCACAATTTCATGTTCTCGATTTTGTGAAGTATCAGTAGTATGCACATGGATCTCAATGTCTCCATTTTCCGGCGGTTTTTCGCGCATGTATCCAATAAATTCATTGGCGCCCTTGCTTTTACATCGTCCAAAGATTCTTAGAAAATACACACTCTCAGAACTTGGATCTATTTTTGCTCTTTTGAACATGAACGCGCACGGAAGCCGAAATTGTTGTTGAAAGCTATCAAAGATAGTGTCGGTCCACTCATTTGGCTTCAATACTTCATATGATCGTTCATACAATGTAGAAATGGAGCAAAGCGATTTCCACACACTATTCTCGAAGTAAAGAATAAAATCTGACATTTTTTCATAATCGGGATCAGATAAATCCTCGATGGAAGATGATATGTTAGTATTCGCCATTGAGCGATCGATCGAAGTGTCGTCGTCGGTCTGAGAGTCGTTAGGTAAATCAGGCAATTCAATCCCCAATTTCTGACGCATCTTAGTAAGAATTCCTCGTCGGTCTTGCCTGCCATTTGTGTACAGATGTTCCGAACTCCATTTACCGTTTAACTCCTTACTCATATCCTTCCAAATCGAATGTGACCATTTTGGAAAGTTATTAGTCCGGAAATGTTCATAATGTTTAATCAGCAGATTAACGGCATCGTCCACTGGAATACAAAATTGTCGTGGCATATCTGTTACAAAAAAAAATTATGTTGATGGTTACCCTGATTTATATTATTATTTAGATAATGATAACATTTTTGTTTGTGAGATTTGCTAGTAAGAATTTATGATTTATTATTACCCCCCCGCGAGCAGTTTTTCCCTTGCGAAGTGAAGTCGGGCTAGTGGTGTTTATAATATATAACAGGTTAAAAAAAAATTAACGTTTAACAGTACCACATTATACGCGGGTAAAAGCTAGTATAACTTCATAATTTGACAATTTTAATATTATAAAAATTAACTCACGGGTGCGAGAGAGACCGTTCAGTTTTTAAAAGATGAATTTTACTTCAAAATATACACAATGCTACAGAAGCGGTTGACGAGAGATCAGCTGCTTGTGGTGAGAGAGCGCGCTAGTCGGTCTACGCGAGATGATTGAGACAGCGAAGAGATTATGAATTTAGCGTGCAACACGAGAAAACGAACGAACAGACAGGTCGGTTTGATTTGGTTAGATCTGGTGTAACTTCGGCTGCGATAAGACATCATCTTTTGAACGTGCATATTTTTTATGAAAAATACAACGAATTTTACGATTTTTTTTCTGGAAAAACACAGGTTGCGTGCAAAATAGATTTCCTACAGGAACGGTGAAATAGTGTAGTGGTGATTAGGGCTAAATTAGTTGACTGGATTTAAGAAGTTCTGTCTGCACAGTGATAATCAGGTTCTGACCTAATATTACCTATTCCCGATTGATTCCCTAAACTTGCCTGGATTCTGTTGTCGTACGTGTGGTTTGTTAGTAGTTTTGCCGTTGAATTAGGGAGAAAAAATAGTGTCTTGGATCTAGTTTGGATTTAAGCGTTACATTCCTGTTATCCAGGCTTCAGAATAATCTTATTCTGGATGATTTTACGGCGTGGTAGTTCTTGGCTAGTATAACAACGCGTTATTCAGATCGTTTAAAGATTGACGAGCCGTCGAAAATTTTATATTGTATACTAAAACTCATTTAAGTTGTCTGCGACGTCATCCACTCCGTGTTTTCATACAACTAACAATTAAATTCAAACAATTGGACGATAGTGCACCGGACATGTTGTCTGTGACGACATTTCGTGAATATTTACAGTATCGCAGTTTAATGTGACGCTTAATCATCGTATGAAAGTAAGTTATTCTTAACAAACGCATAATTTCGTCAACTGTGTGTTGACGGCAATTTTTGATACCGAATATTCTATTGACCGTAACGTCACAAATCTATAGTTAACGCACGACATACAGCTAAAATCTATGAACCGTTCAATATTCTATTCTATACGCAACGTCACATATCCTTATTCTCTTCAGCGTGGAATAATTACAGTCATCTTTTCCCGACTAAATTACGATTAACTGTGTTTCTCAAAAATCGTCGTCTCGTACCAAATATCGAAACTTAACGAATTACTCACGTCCCGATTTCTTTATTTTTTGGTATTTATTTAATGCACATATTTTCGTTCCGTCACTAACGTAACGATTTAACGTGACAATTCTAAATTTAGATTGTCAAAATTATTTGTCGAGTGACAAAACAAAAACGTCGAAGTGTTTACCAGATCTCAACGTTTTTACCGAATTAATTACCGAATGAAAATTACAGTCGAAATCGGATCAACCCCTCCCGATTTTCGACTCTTATGATTGATATTTCCCCCGTGTTTTGTTTTTACAGGTACCGTGTTTAGTGTAGCGACCGTGAATGTGGCACTTTATCTGTTTCGTTTTCTGGTCGTAACTTATGTGTTTCTTGTTTTCCTTGGATTACTGACTCTGGGCTGGTTGCTTCCAGGATATTGCATCTAAATTATTTCAGAAGAGTTTTCATTTAATTCCAGTTCAGTAATCCCTTTATTTATCTTTGATCTTTGGGAAATTCTACCACTGTGCCCACTCGCTCGGAAGGCTTGTGAGTACAAGTGTGTCCAATAGTCTTTGCGTCCTAGCTATCTTTTAGCCGAGCAAATTGAACACTACAAATCCCTATCCAGTGACAAGATCCTAAAGATCCGTGTAACGTAAAGCCACATTTTTAGCTTTCATTTCCAAATTTTGTTTCTCTGTCATCCGTACAATTTCGACCAAAGATTCTGCTGCCATTATTTCATTTTGATTTTTTTCCTCAAATTTTAGCATGGTGAATAAAGGTGATTCAACTAAAGATTCTCTTAAGCTTTTAGTTGAGATTTCATAAGACTGAAGTGTAATAGCTTTACTGTATAACGATGGGGGTGGAAATAAACTTGTCATTCTTGCACCCTTATCGTAACCTAATAGTTGACGATGAGAGGGTTTACCCCATCCTTGAGAATAATTAGTTCTAGTTGCTGCTGACTCCGGAGAATTGATAAAATGTACTAAAGCACATATATGTTTGCATTGTTCTGATAGACCTGCTTTGCATATACATCTGGCACAATTAATATGTCGATTATTATCTAGCTAAAAATAATATTTTATAAATTATCTAGTTTTCATAATTTAATTTATAATGAAAATAACAGGTGACTTCTGATTAGTTATTTAATAAATTAGACATTATGAAAAAATAATAAAAAGAATGACTTGCAAATTTTTTAACATCGTTTACATGCATTTTTTAATTTTTTGCCTTAAGCATTTAATGTAACTTTTAAAAAATGAAAAAATTACCAGATTTTCACTATTTTCAGTGTCATATATTAATTATAAGGATAAATTTTAATACTTACAACAATTTTAACACTATAAACTTTTGATACACACGTTTGGGCGACAACCGTACAGGTTATGACAGCGGCTGGTTCATTTGAGTCTTCCGTTTCCGTCTCAACTACGTTTAAAACGTGGCCTGATTTGAACAACTTTTGTCCTTTAATGTCATTTTGGCCACGAATTCGATGATTTATTATCGGTAAAAATCCTATTTGTATTATTTTTTTCATTATATTTATAGCATTTATTCCACTGTTTACACACCACTAAGTTGTATTGAACTTTTCTTCACAAAATGAGGAGCACTACAATGCACCTTTCTCCTCGTGGGAACTACAGTCGAGTTTGCATGATTGCCATGATACTTCTCCAGGATCTGACGATATCCATTATCAATTTTTGAAAAAGCTACCTCCCTCCGGATCAATATTCCTTCTCAAGATGTTTAATTTAATCTGGTCCACTAATACGTTTCCTACCGCTTGGTGTAATTCGATTGTAGTGCCGTTATTGAAGCCTGGAAAAAACCAAAAACAAGCATCAAGTTATCGTCCTGTTTCCCTGACTAGCTGTTTATCAAAACTCCTCGAACGAATTATCAACCGACGATTGGTTTGGATTCTTGATCACGAATGCCCAGTGTGGCTTTCGTAAGCACCGTTCAACAATGGATCATCTAGTCAGGTTAGAGTCCGCAATACAGAACGCTTTTATTAACAAACAGCACTTGATAGCGGTCTTTTTCGATCTTGAAAAGGCTTACGACACTACATGGCGGTACGGAATACTCCGAACACTGCACAATTGGGGTATCAGGGGACATCTTGGGAATTTTATAAATAATTTTTTATTCGAGCGTTACTTCCAAGTCCGTATCGGCAACACTTTGTCTAGTGTCTTTGAACAGGAGAATGGTGTTCCACAGGGCTCGGTTCTTAGTGTCACTTTATTTTCCATCGTTATTAATGGCATAATTGACAGCATTCCATCGTCTGTAGAGTCATCGCTCTACGTTGACGACTTGGCGATCTACTGCTCGTCAAAGTACATTCGTACTGCACAGCGTCATTTGCAGTTGGCCATTAATAGCATCCAGAACTGGACAACTAACAATGGGTTTAAATTTTCCGTTGGGAAAACCCAGTGTGTGCACTTTTGCCGCATTCATTTTCTTTTACACATTGAAAATGTTGTAAAGATATTATGTCTATTTTTTAAATATCAAATTGTTTTATCATTTATGACAGATGTACATTTTAAAATTGCTAAAAGTCTAATACGATGTATATAATATAAATTTCAAATTAAAGCTGACTGTCGAAAAATCATCAATTACAACAAAGCAACAACCAAAACAACTAGATTTGGTTCCTTACATTAAAATGAAGTTTGGAAAAATGGCATTTGCAAATAAAAAATTAAATTAAAAGTTATACAGTGGCTGTTTGTAAATATTCTGCTATTAATTTTACGCCATTTTTATTAGGATGTATTCCATCTGAACTTAATAAGTTTCCACCACACGTAAATAATTCGTACACGTCTAAAATTGTCACCCCATGCACATTGTTGCATTTTCTAATTGAATTGTTAATATACGATACGTCATGGTCTTTCAAGGGTGGTATTGTGCGTAAATAAATGCGTTATATTTTTTTTCTAAGTTCTGTTAAAAGCCACTTCAAAGTTTTTAAAAACGGCTTCTCTGGTACACCTCTAAGCACGTCATTCGAATTCCAATCATAACAGTGACGGAATTATGATAGATACACGACGAGCTGCTCTTTTCCGTAGATCTTGCGATTCTCCTTCTTAAATTGTTTACCGTTTGTCCTCCAACACAGAGATCCAAACATAGATTCCCGCTCTCGTTGTAAAACGGTCTTTTGTTGGACATATGTTGGAGGACCCGTCTGAGAATGCTATCCCCAAGATATTGCATTGAAATCTAAAATAAAAAATGCAAGTCTGTATGTAGTACAAATAGTAAAGACAAAAAGTTTTTTTTTTACATTTTTCTAAAACTTTGTTCAGATAGGTATTTAAAATTAAAAAAAAATTCTTGGTAATTGGGCACGGGATTCTCATATGACACTTTAAACCTACGATACTAAATTTAAGGTAATTTGGGGGTCATAAACAACTTTCACCATTTTTAATTAATATGAAACATATACTTAGGTTCATAAAAAAATTTTATTTCGTTTAATAATTTATCATATGTATGTATGTATATTATTATTTACTTGATGCCATACATGGAAATTAATGTGATGAAAGACCCTTCTGATGTTAATTATAATGATACATGTATTTACTGAAAGGATAAAAGGACCAAAAACATAAAAACTTTAATTAAAAAAAAAACTGAATAGTATAATAATTACATTTATTTATTTAGATAATATGAACGCAACTACTCCAAAATCATGACGTCTCGACTTGACACGAGCAAAAACGATTAATTTCTGAATACTATAGAAAATTAATTGGTGCAACAAGGAAAACATAAACAAAATGAATAGCGCGACAAAGATAGAATGCAATAATAGGTAAATGTTTGAACTAAATTTAAGAACACATCTAAGGTATCCATGGAAACTAACTTAAGTTGAAAGATTGTTGTGTTATTTTGTTTGAAACCAAAGTAGGTACCCATGGAAAATATTATCTCTTTGTTGCACTCATTAATTATCTATTATAAATTCAGATTAGTTTTTCGGACTAACTGTATGAAAAACGTATGTTACCTGTGAAAAATTGTAAATTGTAATTTCGATATTAATATCGGAAAAGATGACTTCTATTAATGGTTTTACTTCTTCCCATTTTAGACGGTCAAGACCGCAACCAACGCGTGGCATAGCTAATCTTTTAACATTTAGTTGTAAGATGTGTGTTTTTAAACTAAATAGAGCCGCTTTGAGCGTATTTAGTGTCGGCTTACCGTGGCTGACTTTCTTGGTTATAAGGTAAAAAATATACCTGCCACCGTCTTCTAAAAACGCTACTTTGCCAACTTTGGCCCCTTGTTTTAGAAGATCGTCGACTCTATTGAAGCGATGTCTGCAATAAAATAATATTAAAAAAAAACATAAAATTGGGTTACACTGCAACACTAGGCTGCAGAAATCACGGTCAAAAAATCTGATTTAACAATGACCTTAGAATTTAGATTCAGATAATTATAGTTTTTTTACATGCAGGAATAGTTTAATGTCGTTGTCAAACTCTCTGTCAGGTAGAACTTAAGATCGTATTCACACAAAAACAAATGACTAATTTACATAGAAAAGATCGCTTTTTAAGCTAAATTTTGATTAAAATGCGTATAAAAATGTTGTTTCGAAATAGAAATTATACAAAAAACTATGTTAAATATCTAGATAATATCGTTTCAACCAATCAATTATTTTGTGAGCAGGGTCGATTTAAAATTATTCTATGCTTTTCTTATGGGGAAATATGTATGGTCACAATCTAGGTCATTGTCAAACTAGATTTTCTGACAATGCTGTCTACAACCCAGCATAAGCGTTGAGAATTGTATCGGAAACCGAGCACTAATTATAATTATCATTGGATAGATTAATATCTTCATGTAAACTCAAACCTAAAAGATGCTTCTGAATTTCAATATTTGAAATAAACAAAATAATATCCATGCGCAATATAAACAATGATGATTATCAACGTCTACTTCTTTAACTGAATACTATAAATAAATATATTATAATAATAATTGTGAGCACTTACTTAAATTTTTCCGCAATTCCTTTGCTCATTTTCAGATCTTCTGCCACACAATGAGCTAAAGAAAAATTGATGGGGGCATCAACTTCGCTTATTTTGAAATGTTTCATTGTCTAAAAATAAAATAATTTTAAAATAAAAAAAACATGACATTTCTTTTGTAATAATTTATATTAATGGCTATTAATTTTATACATATTATTATTATTGTTAACTGCCAAATATTTTCAAGATTATAATGACTCTATTGTAAAAAAAACGGCGGGTTTTTCCAATAATTATTTGTACAATGTACAGTGTTAAATGCGAGTTTTCATTTAGTACAAAAATGCAATGCAATTTTCTTGAGATGGCAATTAATTTTCTGCAATTTTCTTCAATTTTTATAATGCACACAATCGATGAAAAGGTTGATAAGTACTACGTTTCTTTAAAAAGCCAAAATATTATAACGACATTTAAAAATTGTTGTTGTTTAAATAGGAATAAGATGGCCGGCTTGCTTCCCGGACCTAGTTCGCTCGATTTTTTCTACTGAGGAAAAAATAAATGTATTGTTTATTCAGATATATCCATCACAAATGTTGATGAATAATTAAAATAAATTTGCATTGATTCAAAAATGTTATATTAAAAAAAAGAAACTAAAATAATTGACAATAATCAAAAAACTCAAGAAAATTGCATTGCATATTATTATTATAAATACCTATATTAGATAATATTATAGATAGAGAGATAGATAGGCACTTGAATTAAAATTAACACATATTATGAGTTTCTGATTATTAGAAAAATTAATATTTTTTTATTTAGCATTAATTATACCTAATAAGTCCAATGAAATTATAATAAAATAATTACTTACCGATTTAATATATTATCCCTGTGCACTATAATAATAGATATTTATCAATTAGGTATTATTCGCGAACTTAATTCCAGCCTGAAGCAACAGCCAACAAGTAACAAAACAACTTACAAGTTTAGAAAAGATATTTTAATGGATAAAGCTTAACTATCGAATTCGAACGAGCTATGGCGAACATGTGCGAAAGTATTGTCCACTCAATTATTGTAGAGCCAGTGGTGGCCATAATAATTTAGCGGGTGCAAAAAGTACAAAAAAGCAATGGAACATTTCGAAATGCAGAATTTTTTGTCACGGAAATTGCTCACGGAAGTGATGTGACGCGAATGCTTAAAACACTATTTTTTCACCGCGGTAACTATCTATTTTGATATTTTAATTGATAAATAGTAAATATTTTTTTATACAAGGTGATTTATTAGCTCACCGACAAACTTTTACAGATAAAAGCTCATTAGTTTTAAGAAAAAAATGGTACCTATATGATCATATGTCCCATTGCATTTATTTAAGGAATTAATCATATAAACATTCGTTATTTAAACATTGTTTATAACAAAGCATACATTGTTTCTTTAATGAGAAGAGCATTAGATGATCTTTCATCTGTCAAAGTTTGTCGGTAAACTAATAAATCACCCTGTATAATAAATTTTTTAAAAATTGAAAAATTAAGATGTGGTAGATGTCCTGATGTTAGTGGTGTGAAAACGTGTCTCCAGTCGTTTTTACGAACTTTTTTTTTCAAATAATAAATCTACAGGATGCTTTATTAGCTCACCGATAAAGTTTTACAGATGAAAACGCATCTAATTAAAAAACGCGATCAATTGCGAGTCGGACCTCGCGCAATTCAACCCTTTAACGTCAAAAATCTGTAATTTTTTTGAAATATACTAAACTTTACACCGTTGTCTATCGTTTTTTTATCAATGTAGACGTTATGATACACTTACAAAATTTATTTCAGATTTTTCGGATTGCTACTTCAGAAATAATTGGGGTGGGACAAGCGATTTTCGCGGTTTTTAATTTTTTTTCTTAAGCAAAAACTAAATTTTTT
Organism: Mongoloraphidia duomilia; assembly: GCA_039654895.1. Classification (NCBI taxonomy): domain Eukaryota; kingdom Metazoa; phylum Arthropoda; class Insecta; order Raphidioptera; family Raphidiidae; genus Mongoloraphidia; species Mongoloraphidia duomilia. The sequence goes on along the minus strand of CM077521.1, from coordinate 21,213,026 downwards.
TTATTTATATAACTGTTTTCTATCGATCACTAGCTTTCATTAGACACTCCACGCAATGCAATTGAATTTTTGTCATTTTGTCATAACCTGTTTGACCCCCCATTATTACCCGTAATTATCCGAATTTTTTACCCATTTCTAAACCACAGCATTGGACCATAACAAGCTTTAACTATGCGAAATTTTGAGTCTCTAGCTTGTACCGTTTGGCTCTGGGAGCTTGTAACAGACAGACAGACGGACGGACAGACACCGGAGTGAGGCCATAAGTGTTCCGTTATTCCAATTTTGGTTCGGAACACTAAAAACAAAAAAAAAACGTGTTTTGTTAATAACATAGTAAAAAACAACGAATGGTATTATGTTTAATAATTCATAAGTGAAATATAACGCAATATAATATTATGTTCAATTACAATTCTTTTTTTAAAATAATATGAGCTTTCATATTATGTCAAAGTTTGTCGGTGAGTTAATAAATCACTCTGTATAAATAATTTTGTGTAAGAGAAAATTGCAATTTCAAAGCTTAAAATTATTTCAGATAATAAATCTTACGAAAAATCTAAGAAAAAATGTATAGACGAAATCTGATAAAACGCTTGTAGATATTTTTACAGTTAATTTTTTTTTTTCAAATGATATTTTCGTTTACGGGTTAAGTGACTGATTGATTGTAAATTATAGTCTCTCGGCAGTTTTATAGGTTATCGACTAATATGATTATATATTATTTGTTAACCAAAAGCACACACTGGGCATGGGCGACGCGGGTATATAACCAGGAGTGAAGCGAACATGCAGGCCAGTCTACAATCAGCGTCGTGTTGAGTCAGTCAATTGGTGATAAATAAGTCATTCATTCATCGTCGTGCAAATGAATAAGTAGTCAGTGATTGCAGTGCGGAAATAAATAGAAAATAAATAAAACAGTATTCTGTGAACATACCTGTTAAAATAAATATCCTTGTATTGTTAAGTGATATAATTACCGTTTAAGTGTTTCATTGTTAGAGTTGACATTTTCGTTATTGTTATTATTGTGTTTATAATTATTATAATTAATTATTGTAAATAAACATTGTACATAAATCTTAGTAAATAAATATTTAATTCCGCCAATTAACAAAACAGTTTTGTTACAATACATAACACATTCGAAATAAAATGTATTTTATATTTTTATAAAAAAATTTTAAACTTAGTTTTTTAAAACACAATACGTAATATTTATTAGTCCCTTTCAGATGTGGTAACGCGCTTATATTTTTTAGCGACCAGAAATTTTTACTTTTTTCATTCATAAAAATTTGTCATTCCTTCAACGGACATAAAGCATGATTTAATGCGGTCGTCAAATGACGTTTTCGTCGCGCACCCAGCCAATACAGTAACGTGCTGAATAAGATGCAGCAGCAGCACCAAACCTTGCCTAAACCAAACACAATATAACTAATAGATGTGAGGGTGTGCAGTGTACAGCGCGGGTATCTAAGGCCGTGCACAGGTCAAGTCACAGTTATTCGCCTAATCCGAAAATCTGCTAATCCGAACAGGGTTCGGTTCCAATTAGTTCAGACTAGCAGGACAAGGACTCTACTGTATACAAACAGACATTTCCGAAAATGGTGCCAAGTTTTTCAAAATGATAAAATGAAACGTTGAGATTTTATGTTTGGTTCTGTTTAGTTTATGTTAAGATAGTGCCTAATCTAATAAAGAAAATATTGAATCTTTAGCAGAGTTCTATTATGGAATTTATGATATATAAATTCAAATTTCAATACAAAATGTAATTATAGCAGTAGTTAAACCAAAGAAAAGTATAAGGAACGCCCCATGGAAGTGTTCTACTGTAAATGGAACCAATTCATCTGACATTTCAAAATTATTATCTCCTTCCGTACGGTTAAAGATGATACTGTTTTTCAGTTCCGTTGACCATTTTAGTGGTAATCCGGTAGTATGTATCTGTAAAATAATGTTGTCAATTTTTGAAAGTAACGGATGACCTTTTTGAAGAAATATGCAATAGAAATATCCTGCGCCAAAAATTTTAAATCCGTATAATGATTGTTTGCCTGAAATAATGTAGAAATCGTTATGTTAAAATATATTGTTTTACGGTCGGTAATCGGTATTATCAAATTATTGTGTAGCGATTTTATATTTCATCATTAATCGGCAGGTATTTTTTTGCAGTAACATTTTATTTTAGTTGCATTCAAGACTAATAGTCCAGTCGGCAGCCACTTTTTACCTTGCATTGAGTCCGAACTTAATGAAATTTTGATATGTTATATGCGAATTGTGGGTGGTATGTAGTAAAGAATCCAAGTTTTCGACCTCAAAAACCCTGTAAACTTGGGGGGAGCCGAAAAACCGCAAAATTTTGGCACTTTGCTCTATAACTTTTTTTCTTGCATCCTACGACAAAACGTTCTCTATAAATTTCTTACAATTTGCATTTGTCAAAGTCGTTTTACTCCAAATATTCATCAAGATACACAGCTTCAAAGAAAAGGCAAATTTCTCAAATACTCCAAATAGTGCAGGTTTTGGCTGTACATCTCTAATTGGACAACATTCGTAAGTACCTGATGGTAGGTACCAACTTGTAATGGTCAACGTTTGGGCTATCTAACTGCGCAAAAAAAAATTTAAAAAATCAAAGAGGCCACCCTACAGAAGCAATTTCAACAAAATATTGCCTTTTGAATAAAAATGGAAGCACTTGATGTGAAAGACTCTAGTAGAAATGTGTTTAACGTCCATACTGACGTTATAGATTTCTCCTTGGGCAATACATCTGAGTTGAAAATTTTGCAAAACCTGGTAGTTAGTCACCCTAAAGAAAATTTTTTTTCAATTCTGACAAAAAAACCGAAACACGACGCGAAGTTCTCTAGTAAGAAGGGTTTTCAATAAATATTAATTTCCATTATAGACCTATCCATGGGCTATCTAAAATTTGGAAAATCTGGAAGCGGTCACCCTACTGAAGCAATTTTTTCGAGATCGTATTTTTAAGGTAAAAAAGTAAGTTCTCTGAAAAATTGCTTTCTTAAGGCGACCGATTCCAGATTTTACACATTTTTGAACTCAGTTAGATAGCCAATGGAAATTAATATTTATTGAGCACCCTTCTTACTAGAGCACTCCGCCTTGAGTTTTCGTTTTTAGTCGAAAAGTGCTATGTTGAAAAAATGACTTGTGTAAGGTGGCTGCGAACAAATTTTCAAAAATTTTTCGACGCACTTAGATAGCTCATGGACACTGGGCAGGTCTATAATCGCTAAATGGAAAATTAAATTTTATTGAATACCCTTCTTACTTGAGCACTCCGTGTGAAGTGTTTCCATGTTTAATCGAAAAGTTTTATTTTCAAAACACTTTTGTAGTGTAGCCGCGAACAAATTTTCCAAACTTTTTCGACACAGCTAGATAACCCATGGATCGGTCTATAATCGTTTCATGGGAAATTAATATTTATTGTAAATCTTTATTACTAGAAAACTCGTATCAAGCATTTCCGTTTTTTGTCAGAAACTACTATCTTGAAAAAAATTTTTCTTTAGGATGACCGCTACCAGATTTTCCAAATTTTTCAACTCAGTTGTATAGCCCAAGGATAAGTCTACATTTCTCAAACACATTTCTTACTAGAGTCCTTTCCGTCAAGTTTTTTAGTCAAAAAGTACTCTTTTGATAAAATTGCTTCTGTAGGGTGGCCTCTTTGATTTTTTAAATTTTTTTGACGCAGTTAGATAGCCCAAACGTTGACCATAACAAGTACCTACCCTCAGGTATTTACAAATGTTGTCCAGTTAGAGATGTACAGCGAAAACCTGCATTATTTGGAGTATTTATCATGATTTGAGAAATTTGCCCTTTCTTTGAAGCTGTGTATCTTAGTGATATTTACAGCAAAAATGACTATGACTAATGCAAATTGTAGGAAATTTAACACTCTATAAAAAAAAATATAGAGAACGGTTTGTAGTAGGATGCAAGAAAAAAAAGTTATAGAGCAAAAGTGAAAAAAATGCCAAAATCTTGCGATTTTTTGGCTCCCCGCAGGGTTCTCGAGGTCGAAAACTTGGAGCCTTCACTACAGACCACCCACACACAACATAACAAAATTTCATTAAGTTCGGACTCGATGCAAGGTACACACCCTTTTTTGTGGTTGCCGACTGAACTATAAATAATATACCGCTCCCAGATTGTAGTATTAAAGATATAACATTTAATTTTAAATAAGTAATTGTTTAAAAAATTATAGTAGATTCGGAAATACTTAATAAATGTAGGTATGTGCCAGAGTGTGTGCACCTATGGAAAAAAATATTCATAAACGAATCAACAATTTGATTTGATATTTTCAATTCGGCGGGATATAATATTTTTTTAACCGTTATTCGAAAAATGGGGTTATTTGCCGAGTGAGTAATGTATTAATCAATTAAAAATTTGAGCGAAAGAACGAAGCGAGTGAGTAACGTAATTATACCAAAAAAGTATTAGGTCCAAAATTGAAAAAAACATTTTAAGCATATAAAGAGGATGGTAAAGATTACAGCAAAATTATAGCGCATAGTTAACGGAAACTTTGACGCATGAATTTACAAATATAACATTCAAATGTCGCTTGTTTGTTAATTTCATTGTCTGTTAAAAGCATCCATACCTTTTGGTAGACCTTACAATGTTAAGTACCGATATTATAGTGCAAAAGCCGAAGAGAGATCGACCTTCACCGATCTGTTAACCAGATGAATTGTATTTCTTATAAAATCTCAAAAATATACGAATACGCTAAAAATGCTTTGCCTATCAAAATGCTGACCAGGTTATTTTTAAATAAATTAATTTTAATTAATTTTTCTTTCTGTGCTTCACCAATCACCCTTTTGTTAACCAAACGAATTTTCTTTTATCCGATAGTTAATAATATAAAGAATATGCTTAGGTAGCTTTGCTCACTCATTTCTTGACGTCACTACCTGGCAAGCAGGTATAAACAGGTAAGTTAATATAGGTAACTTCACCGTTCTCTTAACCACTTGAAATATATATCAAAAGATAGATAATTTAATGATAAACGCAATGGTATAGCGTTGCCTACAATAAACCTGTCTTTAATTAGTACTGCCAGGCTTTGAAGTTTGAAAATCGGAGCAAGCAAAGGTGTGCGAGAGAGAAAGAAGAGCGGCCGAAGTCTGTGCAATAGAGGAGGACATAACATAACAGCTGTAATTTTTTTTAATTTAAAATGAATGAATGTAATGATAATAAAGGAGAAGTAATGATTACATATTTTAATTATTAAAAAATCTACGTATTAATTTTATTTTCTTTATATTAATCTGTTATTTCAGAAAAAAAATTTTTTTAGAAAGTCTGCCATTCAGGGTCATTAATTTAAACCACAAATTTTACTTACTTCATGATTTGTGACAAATTTTTCAAATTCTTCTTTATATTTTTGTTCAAAACAGTAACTTTAGCATAACACGTGGTGTGATAACCAACAAAATCCAGTGATTCTTTACTCAGCTGAATATTTCCATACTTAAAGTTGTTCTTTACGGAAATCCAGCTTTAATGCACAGTTCTTAAAAATTTCATCGTTAAAGTCAATAACAGATTTTGTTTTTTTATTCATTTTTACATATCTTAATTAATAACTAGTGTACCCGTGCAAAACTTTTTTGCGACGACTTAACACTGTCTTCAAAGAACAATGGTTTAGTAAAGGCTATCGCCAAAAAAAAATGTTTGCCAACACAAACCTTTTTTATATGTAATATGAATCACTTTATTAAGAAAACAATAAGAAATATATATTTCAAGCTTTCTCAATATCATTGTGTATACGAACGCGTGAGTAAAACACATAACCTAGCTTTTAACGATATGTTTTTAATATAATTTTTGATAAATATTTTTGATTCAAACATAACTTTAAAGTGTACGTAAAATAGTAGTTTTTTAGAAGCTATAGAACGTATCTATCAGTGTAATACTTACGTACGAATGATCTTCAGAAAAAAATCGATGAGTTTGTCGGTATTTGAGAAACTAAGTACTATATTTAAAAGAGAAAAAAAATTTGCACGTACATATACATCAAATATCAATTTTCAAAAGGATCGGATAGTTTTTACAAAAGAGTCCATATGGCCGCCATTTTGAAAAATCTGACGTCATTTTATTTTTTTGTGTCCTATGAAACTCTCAAATATCAATTTTCAAAAGGATCGGATAATTTTTACAAAAAATTACATATGGCCGCCATTTTGAAAAATCTGACATCATTTTATTTTTTTGTGTCCTATGAAACTCTCAAATATCAATTTTCAAAAGGATCGGGTAATTTTTACAAAAAAGTACATGTGGCCGCCATTTTGAAAAATCTGACGTCATTTTATTTTTTTGTGTCCTATGAAACTCTCAAATATCAATTTTCAAAAGGATCGGATAATTTTTACAGAAGAGTCCATATGGCCGCCATTTTGAAAAATATGACGTCATTTTATTTTTTTGTGTCCTATGAAACCCTCAAATATTAATTTTCAAAAGGATCGGATGATTTTTACAACAGAGTACATATGGCCGCCATTTTGAAAAATCTGACGTCATTTTATTTTTTTGTGTCCTATGAAATTGTCAAATATCAATTTTCAAAGGGATCAGATAATTTTTACAAAAAAAATTTCAAATGGCCGCCATTTTGAAATCTGACGTCATTTTATTTTTTTGTGTCCTATAAAACTCTCAAATATCAATTTTCAAAAGAATCGGTTAATTTTTAAAAACGTACCTAGTTAAGAGTCGGCCAATCCATATTCCTTCAGTACGGGGCTCTGCCCCCTACACATGCTAATTTCTTGACATGATTAGTACTTTTATTTTTCTTATAACCGATCTCTACGATTATACTATCGGAAAAGAATATGTAATCTATCAAAAATAATGTAGCTTTAATATTGAAAAAACTGGGTAGTGCCGTCTCTAAACTTTTCGCAGACCCCCAATTAAACGCCTATTTGACTAAAAACATGTAAAAAATATATTTTTGTCTGTATATGTTAGGTTAGAATCTGAAATGTCAAATTGGAATTCTCGACTGTACTCCTTATCTATTAACGTCAGATTGAACTGTAAATTTTTTCGTGATCTCTGACCAAATTTTATACAAAAAACAGTTTTCATAAAATATGAAAATGCTATTTTCGCTTTAAATGAACGTAAATTTACACTTTTGTTAATTATTTTTTATATAAAATAAGATTTTTATACCTAACGATTATTTTGAATTTTAGAGCTAATTAAACTAATAATCGAGGATCATTTGTTTCCAACTGACAGTTCGAGAGCCGGATATATCTATGGACATCCCGTATATTTGCATCTTCGTCTTACTCATTGAGACATATCTGTGCTCTTGGCCGTTTTTAAAATCAAATATCCAAGCAAATATCGCAGGCTCCGTCTGATACATAGGTTCTAATAGAATCTAATATTAACATTTTACATAAATTTGACAAAAAGTACCGGTCCTAAACCCAAACTGAAGCTAATTTGTCATTTGCAGTAACAAAGTGACAGCTATTAAATGTTTAACATTTTGAACATCTTTTGTTTTATAATTTTAGAAATGACAATATCGAGATGTCAAATATGCAACATGACTTTTATATGCATCTCTGTCTTTTCTCTGTCGCACTCATTAAGCAAACGGCGGCTCTTGGCGAAATTGAAAATTGGATTTTATAATCTTAAATTATGGCTATCGGTTCGAGGGTACATTTAAAAAGAATCTATAATTCACAATTTATCTAATATTGACAAAAAGTACCCGCCCTAAATCCGTTTTTATGTCCGATTTTCATCTTTAGTTTTAAAGTGACAGCCGATATTGAGTGATATATTCGCGGTGCATTTGTCTTGGATTTTAAACAGTTGACTTAAAGAATGACATACGTCGTTCAGACACACTATTTACTTGCGTCTCTGACACACCGATATTTTCACCACATTTGCACATTTGCATTTCTCTCACACTCATGTATCGTGAACGCCGATGGATTTTCTCTGTTTACGTTTCTCTTCACCCCACTGCCCCCCTCGTCATTTTTACTATTATCGCTTGAAATCACCCCTTTTAAAGAAATTTCACCAAAAAAAAAATAGCGATAACATATCTGTGGACTAAAGGCCTCATTTAAAAAAAAAAATTATGTCAATCGGTTGAGCAGGGGTTGCTGGCGGATTGTCTAGAGAAATAGGGCTTGTGTTTTAAATATATAGATGACAATAATATAAATATGGGAATGAGCATGCGCACTGTCTACATTTGACAGATATTTCGCGCACAGCTGTTATGTTATGTCCTACTCTATTGCACAGATTTCGGCCGCTCTACTTTCTCTCTCGCACACCTTTGCTTGCTCCGATTTTCAAACTTCAAAGCCTGGCAGTACTAATTAATGACAGGTTTATTGTAGGCAAAGCTATACCATTGCGTTTATCATAAAATTATTTATATTTTGATATATATTTCAAGTGGTTAAGAGATCGGTGTAGTTACCTATATTAACTTACCTGTTTATACCTGCTTGCCACGTAGTGACGTCAAGAAATGAGTGAGCAAAGCTACCTAGGCATATTCTTTATATTATTAACTATCGGCTAAAAGAAAATTCGTTTGGTTAACAAAAAGGTGAAGCACAGAAAGAAAAATTAATTAAAATTAATTTATTTAAAAATAATCTGCTCAGCATTTTGATAGGCAACGCATTTTTAGCGTATTCGTATATTTTTGAGATTTTATAAAAAATATATTTCATCTGGTTAACAGATCGGTGAAGGTCGATCTCTCTTCGGCTCTTAGATTATTACTATCATTAGACCTAATTGCAGTATAAAAGAATGTAAAAACAAATTCCTTTATCGCCTCAGCGCGATATTATTTGAACAAAATATGTAAATATAAGTGGGTAGACACCTAATATTTACGGATTTAAAATTACATTTTTTATCAGTATTTTCATTGTATCATAAAAAAAAATTAAACTAGATTTGTAATGAAGTCATTGTGGGTACATTTAATTCAACTTGATAATACCGACTGACAGTTTGATAAAATATAAAATACCTACCTGTTTTTGGATCAATCGTAGCTTTTCTGAAATAATCCACAGTAAGAAAATTTCCTTCAACTGCTACGTCCTTGGTTTTTGCCGCGAACATTACATCTTCTATTAGAGTATTTTTTCCTGTCAATGATTTTTCAACTATTGCTTCCTTATATGTTTCATTTGAATAGTTCCAGCTCAACATAAAAATTGGTTTCATTATAATTTTTAAATCCGATTTAGCCAGCTCTTCTACATTGGATATTTGCTTCTCGTATCCAGGATTTACTAATATACTGCTGAGTTTGCCTGTATATGCCACATTTACATGCATTCCATATATTAAACAAATTAACAAAAGCAATCGTAGAACTTTGCTCTTTGGTATGTCATCAATTGACATTCCAATACTAAGATTTAAATGATAGAGGAAACATTTCGTCAGCGACATTTTTTCATCTACATATTGAGAAAGCACCCACCAAACAATTGAAATGATTATCAAAGTTCCAACAAAGGCGAACCAGACGTATTTTTCAAACGGTATGATTAGTGATTTCCAATGCGAAAGAGGTTTAGCAACTGGCACTAAAAATTCAAGCCAATCGTAATACAGTGCTGCTGACATATCATAATATTTGTACCGTTTGATGGAAAATGCTGTTGGGCCTATTACTGCTAAGTTATTAAATCCAACCAGACTGTCTCTAACGTCTTTCGTAGATCCATTGCTCATCAAGGCATCCAAATGATAGTTTTGTTGTGGGAGAATTGTCAAATTCAATCGTCCTGATATACCAATTGCTCTTACGAAATCCACTGCTAAACCTACGCAATAGTAGATTGTATATCTAGTGACGTATTGAGATAAATACTGACGAGTAGTGACAGTACGCACGAGTCATAATATCATTACACACGAGATATACAATATGGTATTTTTTACCATACCCACTATAAAATAGTTGCTCTTCACTTCATTTTCAGTGTTTTCAAAAAAATTTGACGGTTCATTTTGAGTCTCCAACTTCACTTCTATAGTAGGTCGCGAGTAGCTATCAGTAGGTAATAGCGGCCGGATCAGGGCGAATAAACAATAAATCACTATGAAAATGGTTTGCTTTCCCACACTGGTGTGGGAAAGATATGTTCCAGCACACATGCCTGTCAAAAGTCACTTTAAGTTTACATGCATACATACACGCATGTAAATCAGCTATTTTTTAGTGGGTATCATAAAAAATATTTTAAATATTTAATTGGTTTTATTGTCAATTGGATCATTGGTTTTTACAAAATATGCACAAAATTGCGTATATTCCTAATATACGCAGTTTTGTGCATATTTTGTATCTGCTAATCATTTTTTCGTTCACAATAATTTCTGCAAAAATTAATCAATTTGAATGTGTGTTTTTTTATTGCTTGTCTCGGTAAGAACTGCAGGCCTATAATTGATTTGGATGCCTATTAGACCCAGAGCTAGTGACAATTGTTTGGTGTTATTTATTCAAGGCCTTATTTTTGTGAAGATGTTGAGGGAGGCATATTAAAGTGCCCTGAGTAAGGGATTTTGCTAGATAGCGGTATGGGAGGGATGTAGATCGCCCCCACCATGTAACAAAAAAATGATTACAATTCTTATTGCTTCAATGCTAAAATTGTTTGTATAGCTTATCGGTGACCCAATAATGCCATTATAAGATTTGCAGATCGATTGGTCGGTATTAAAGGGGTGGCAGATTACCCTAAACGTGTCATGTACCCGACGAAATTTATATTATTAGTTCAAGGTTCAAATTTTAACATATTGTTACGGCGACTGTTTTAAGCATCTATATATTTAAAACACAAGCCCTATTTCTCTAGACAATCCGCCAGCAACCCCTGCTCAACCGATTGACATAATTTTTTTTTTAAAATGAGGCCTTTAGTCCACAGATATGTTATCGCTATTTTTTTTTGGTGAAATTTCTTTAAAAGGGGTGATTTCAAGCGATAATAGTAAAAATGACGAGGGGGGCAGTGGGGTGAAGAGAAACGTAAACAGAGAAAATCCATCGGCGTTCACGATACATGAGTGTGAGAGAAATGCAAATGTGCAAATGTGGTGAAAATATCGGTGTGTCTGAGACGCAAGTAAATAGTGTGTCTGAACGACGTATGTCATTCTTTAAGTCAACTGTTTAAAATCCAAGACAAATGCACCGCGAATATATCACTCAATATCGGCTGTCACTTTAAAACTAAAGATGAAAATCGGACATAAAAACGGATTTAGGGCGGGTACTTTTTGTCAATATTAGATAAATTGTGAATTATAGATTCTTTTTAAATGTACCCTCGAACCGATAGCCATAATTTAAGATTATAAAATCCAATTTTCAATTTCGCCAAGAGCCGCCGTTTGCTTAATGAGTGCGACAGAGAAAAGACAGAGATGCATATAAAAGTCATGTTGCATATTTGACATCTCGATATTGTCATTTCTAAAATTATAAAACAAAAGATGTTCAAAATGTTAAACATTTAATAGCTGTCACTTTGTTACTGCAAATGACAAATTAGCTTCAGTTTGGGTTTAGGACCGGTACTTTTTGTCAAATTTATGTAAAATGTTAATATTAGATTCTATTAGAACCTATGTATGAGACGGAGCCTGCGATATTTGCTTGGATATTTGATTTTAAAAACGGCCAAGAGCACAGATATGTCTCAATGAGTAAGACGAAGATGCAAATATACGGGATGTCCATAGATATATCCGGCTCTCGAACTGTCAGTTGGAAACAAATGATCGAATTATTAGTTTAATTAGCGCTAAAATTCAAAATAATCGTTAGGTATAAAAATCTTATTTTATATAAAAAATAATTAACAAAAGTGTAAATTTACGTTCATTTAAAGCGAAAATAGCATTTTCATATTTTATGAAAACTGTTTTTTGTATAAAATTTGGTCAGAGATCACGAAAAAATTTACAGTTCAATCTGACGTTAATAGATAAGGAGTACAGTCGAGAATTCCAATTTGACATTTCAGATTCTAACCTAACATATACAGACAAAAATATATTTTTTACATGTTTTTAGTTAAATAGGCGTTTAATTGGGGGTCTGCGAAAAGTTTAGAGACGGCACTGCCCAGTTTTTTCAATATTAAAGCTACATTATTTTTAACAGATTACATATTCTTTTCCGATAGTAAATCATAGAGATCGGTTATAAGAAAAATCATGTCAAGAAATCATGTCAAGAAATTAGCATGTGTAGGGGGCAGAGCCCCGTACTGAAGGAATATGGATTGGCCGACTCTTAACTAGGTACGTTTGTAAAAATTAACCGATTCTTTTGAAAATTGATATATTGACACAAAAAAATAAAATGACGTCAGATTTCAAAATGGCGGCCATTTGAAATTTTTTTTGTAAAAATTATCCGATCCCTTTGAAAATTGATATTTGACAATTTCATAGGACACAAAAAAATAAAATGACGTCAGATTTTTCAAAATGGCGGCCATATGTACTCTGTTGTAAAAATCATCCGATCCTTTTGAAAATTAATATTTGAGGGTTTCATAGGACACAAAAAAATAAAATGACGTCATATTTTTCAAAATGGCGGCCATATGGACTCTTCTGTAAAAATTATCCGATCCTTTTGAAAATTGATATTTGAGAGTTTCATAGGACACAAAAAAATAAAATGACGTCAGATTTTTCAAAATGGCGGTCACATGTACTTTTTCGTAAAAATTACCCGATGCTTTTGAAAATTGATATTTGAGAGTTTCATAGGACACAAAAAAATAAAATGATGTCAGATTTTTCAAAATGGCGGCCATATGTAATTTTTTGTAAAAATTATCCGATCCTTTTGAAAATTGATATTTGAGAGTTTCATAGGACACAAAAAAATAAAATAACGTCAGATTTTTCAAAATGGCGGCCTTATGGACTCTTTTGTAAAAACTATCCGATCCTTTTGAAAATTGATATTTGATGTATATGTACGTGCAAATTTTTTTTCTCTTTTAAATATAGTACTTAGTTTCTCAAATACCGACAAACTCATCGATTTTTTTCTGAAGATTATTCGTACGTAAGTATTACACTGATAGATACGTTCTATAGCTTCTAAAAAACTAATATTTTACGTACACTTTAAAGTTATGTTTGAATCAAAAATATTTATTAAAAATTATATTAAAAACATATCGTTAAAAGCTAGGTTATGTGTTTTACTCACGCGTTCGTATACACAATGATATTGAGAAAGCTTGAAATATATATTTCTTATTGTTTTCTTAATAAAGTGATTCATATTACATATAAAAAAGGTTTGTGTTGGCAAACATTTTTTTTTGGCGATAGCCTTTACTAAACCATTGTTCTTTGAAGACAGTGTTAAGTCGTCGCAAAAAAGTTTTGCACGGGTACACTAGTATATTTCAATTTGCAGAACAAAATTTTGATATTAACCCCCTTGCAGAACGATATAAACACCTAGGCGAGCAAGTTTCCCTCTAAGAGAGGGGGTTAATACCGACATTTTGTTCTGCAAATATATGCTCAAAACAGTCGCCGAAACAACATATTAAAATTCGAACCTTGAACTAATAATATAAATTTCGTCGGGTACATGACACGTTTAGGGTGATTTGCCACCCCTTTAATACCGACCAATCGATCTGCAAGCTATACAAACAATAATTTCAGCCTTGAAATGGCATTATTGGGTCACCGACAAGCTATACAAACAATTTCAGTCTTAAAGCAATAATAATTGTGACCATTTTTTTTGTTATATCTTGGGGGCGGTCTGCATCCCTCCCATACCGCTATCTAGCAAAATGCCTTACTCAGAGCACTTTAATATACCTCCCTCAACATCTTCACAAAAATAAGGCCTTGAATAAAATATAACACCAAAAAATTGTCACTAGCTCTGAGTCTATATCGGATCAGTGGTTTTGGAAATACTTAGACACAATTTTGAAACTCTTACACCGATATCGTCTAATTATCTTAAAATGGCAAATTCCACTGAAATATTTCATTTTAAAAATTATTTTGAAAAATTATGCTTGAAATCATGTAAGGTTTTCAAATCTCTTAAAAATAAAACTCTATACTATGGTGTTGAAATAATACCTGGATTTGTTTCCGCAGATGTATTAATTACCAAAGGTTGAGTATGCAACGTGTATATATTATATTGACAATTATCTATTATAGACATATTTTTGATGAACGAATTAATATTGAGTAAACTCTTGCTGCCACAGTTTCCGATATTGATAATGTTCAACAACTTTCCCGTACATTCTTCAGGCGTACTCAAAGGTAGCCAAGAAAACATTTTTGATGCTTGATTCACTTTATCAAATACAATTACTATTATATTTTTTATTAAACGCTTCCACATGTTCTCAAAAAACATCTTCCGTAAGTTTTCATTTTGTTGATAAGTTATTAAGACGAACCTTGCTCGTGGATTCCATTCAGAGTATTGAAATAAAGTTTCGAAAATTTGATAACGGCCTATTAAAACGTACAAATCTACAACTTTTAGAGACAAATCGCAATTTGTGCGTGAACATATTATGTACGGTCCGATATATGAAAACATATTTTTAAAGTGGACGTCAGGTATTAGCGCTGTTACATGTTTGTCGTGTAGGAAACACGATCTCGAAGAATTTCTTAAATACATTTCAATGTTTTTAAAGCAAAGCGTTAAACTTTCATCATTGTTTATTTGAATTTCGTTATAAATATTCAAAAATTTAGAATGGCCAAAATTAATTAAACATGTTATTACAATAATTTTGTAGTACATTATCGTTTAAATGCCCATAAAACAAAAATTTTACAGGGGCTTGATGAGTATCCAGTTGTTTGCTCTTAAATCCGCAGGCAAAAAGTTTGCTTCTGAAAAAAAACGTAACTTGAATTGAATGACATCTCTTTACAATATTTTATGATTGTAATTTGGTTGAAGAGCCAACTGCGAGAAAAACCCCCTCGATATAAAGTAGCGAGATTATAAAATGAAAGGTCCTTAGTAGTCTTACAGAAATTGGTTGGCTAAAACTTCCTGGCGGGTGTATAAAAAAGTGGCAAATTCGGATTCATTTTGTTTTTAATAAACCACTATCTTCTCGTAGCTGAATGAATAGATCAGCTTCTCAAACTATTTAAAGTGAGGGACCGGCATTATTTTTACCCATGTATGATAGACCGTTACCTTTTTTTTCCCTGGGGCGGATAAAATGGTTACTATGGACAGAACCAGGTGTACATTAGCGTTAGCCCCTCGGTTAGTACACTGGCCGGGGGGGTCTCCCTCGGAAAACATTTAAAAAAATAGGACCCAAAAATGCAAATTCAAAGCATTTTCACAGAGATTTGATTGTAGGGTGGTGCATAATAGCGTCTGACAATTTCTTTTTATTCTTGTGTAAACTACCTATGGACCGGCAAAATTTTTCTCACAAACCGGCACCGGTTCGCGGACCACCACTTTGAGAAGCACTGAAAATAGAGTTGCCAGATCAAAAACTAAGATGTTCGGGACATTTCTAAGGCGAAGGCAATTTATTTCAGGGGAGGAATTTATTGTGAAATTTTTTTTTATTATTTTACTATTTTTTGTATTTATCATTAGACTTGTCTAATTTTATTCATTTACACACACCAGTACACGGTGAGATGTGGGACGCGTTTCTGAGTATGTAAATTACGCCACAATTTCGTGTGAATCTTTAATAATTAATTTTATTGTTCCCAATTTGTCTTTACCGACATAGGGTAAGTCCGAAGAATACAATTAAATACAAGTAAATATATATAAAATATGTACAGAAATTGCAGATAGGTAGTGCTAAATAAATACAACTTAGCATGTAACTTAGTGTCGTTTCTTGCGATCGCGAGCACGAATTCATTGAACTTATGCATTGCCGGGATAGAAGACTTAAATTTCGGGACACGGGACAAACCAACGACTTCTGGGACATTCCCGGAAATCCAGGCCATCTAATAACCCTAACTGAAATAGATAGTCATTTTGAAGGTGATGATTCATACTACCTAATCTTTGTATCTTTACAGACGCTAATGACCTCTGTTGTCGAGCGTCTATAATTCACAATTCATTCATACTACCTGGAGAATATGAGTTGAAAACCCCCCCGTCCGGCAATTAACCCAGCCAACCCTTTTAAAATCGAATTTTTGATAACAATAACCACATCCATCTGACAGCGGATTACAATTGTGCCAAATTGTAGTTTATAGTTTGTCTTCTACAATTAAAATAGGTTGGCAGGGAATAAGTTGGCGGAACATCGCCAACCCACGCGACAAGTAACCCCGTAGCGCGGCAGTTTGCTGCATTTGTGTGGCCTGATGATGTTTCTGACGACTTTTTCCCTGCCAACTTATTAGTGTATTTGCCATATGACACATTACTGGCGTCGGTCGGAAGGCGGGACCCAGGGGTCGGACCATAATTTCTCAACGTTTCATACCCTCCTTGACAATTTGGCATCATTTTTGGAAAAGTCTATTTATATACGTAGGGTGAGGCACATAATATTATAAAGTGTTACAAGCTTATTTCTCGGAAAGTACTGCTTGTAGAAAAAAAATATCTGAATAAAAACTGTTTGGTATCAAGATTCAAGGGGGACGTATGTTGGTAAAATTGATTTTCTTCTTGATAATACGTATCCATTTTGTTTTAGGTTTAAAAATTTCTGTCGGTATTATTATACACTAACCGCTACCCGTGGCTTTGCCCACGTATATTTCGATTTATGATTTATTATCCGCCCCGCGTGCAGTCGGGCAAAATGCAAAAGAATTTCACGTAGTAGTAGAGACCCAATAAAAATTTAATCAATTAATGAGCCATTTTCCTGAGAGTAGTTATTTCAGTTATCCACGAGAGGCAGCACTTGTGGTAGAGACAAACATTATTACTCGATTACGGCAAAGCCAAAAGGAGGGTAATGTCTTAAGCAGGCTTTGCATGTATGTTTGTATTTACGTATGTTCCACCGTAGCGCCAAAACTATTCATCCGATTTTGTTAAATGAGGTAGGTATCAATCGATTCGTTATTACGGTCCGGGTGACATAGGCTATAAAATATTTTTATAAATTCAAAATGGCGGCCGTGACGTAGAAAAAATCTGGGTCTAAAAAATTATTTTTTGGCCAAATCGATCGAGTGGGGTATCAAATGAAAGAAAATTTGTGACGATTCCAAAAATATGTACTTTTTGTTATGGTGTATAAATAAATAGGTTACCTATATAAAATAAAAACTAAAAAAAATCTTTGTCAAATTTTTGCCCCCGGCCAAACCGATCGAGTAGGGTATTAAATGAAAGAGATATTTGTAGAGAGTCCAAAAATTTATTCTTTTTATGATTTATAATAAATAGGTTGCATAAATAAAAAACAAAAAAAGGCTGAAATAAAATAAAAGTTAAAAAAACTAACACCCGACTACATAAAAGAAGTAAACAAGTTTCCAATGAAAATTATTGCACATTATAGACGTTCGATAATAATTATGGTCATTACCGTCTATATCCCAATATGAAAAGTAGTCAGGCAAAAAGATACCTGAAGTTTAAGTATGCTAGCAATTAGATGACTAAACAAATATTTTTTTGCCAGATTACTTTCCATATTTGGATATAGATAGTCCAATCAAATAGTCGAAAAAATAGGTCTGAAATTGCGTTAATTAGAAGTTTGATAAAACTTTAATGGTAGATAGGGGGTGCTACTAGAACACTCCAGCCAAGTTTCCCCTCTCGGATTCCGCAAGGGGTGGCCGCCGTCTTGAATTTTAGGGATGAAATCACGTATCTTGGTAAATACTGCTTGTACGTGAAAAATTAATATTATAAAAATTGTTAAGGAGGATGTATCTAACAATTTTTGTTTGGAACATTTTTTTAAGTTTCTTATTATTCAAAAGTTATAAATTCTCAAAAATGACACTGTTGGGGGTGGAAACGGTTTTTTCGATTTTACAACAAAAGCGGCAATCGGGGCGAAAAATGGTGATAACAAAAGTTGTAGCTTTTGAGTTTCTCTACAATATACATGTGTTCTACATTTTTTTGTTTGCTTGGTACGAATATAGAGGGCGCCAAAAGTCGACCGGCGCCAATATTTTCGAAAATTTTTGAATTTTGCACATAACAAATTAATTCAAGTTATCACATTTTCACCAAATACATGATTAGGGGGGTTTTCGGGGTTTTTTGTAAATTTGATAACGGATTTTTATTCAGCGACCCCGAAAACCCCCTAATCATGTATTTGGTGAAAATGCGATGACTTGGATTAATTTGTTATGTGCAAAATTCAAAAATTTTCAAAAATATTGGCGCCGGTCGACTTTTGGCGCCCTCTATATTCGTACCAAGCAAGCAAAAAAAAGATGGCAAATACACGAAAAACTTGCAATTATTGAAAGATAAGAAATTATTCTGACAGCTAAAACGTCATCATTTTGTCCAAGTTCCATGCCTATCGCTATCTATTTTTGATATAATGTTTCATCCAGGTATCTTATTGGTAAATACAAAATTAAGTATGATTTCAAATAATAGTGCAACGAGGACAGTGTTTTAAAGTTACAGCTTTTAAATTTATCAACAGGAACTTACCCGTAATATGAATAATTTAGAGCTTTTGTGAATAATGTAATTTATTGTGAAGCATCATTTGTTATATAGGTAGAAATAAGTAGTAATTTATTTATTCAAGCAAAGCTATTTAAATATGCATAGATAACAGTGTATAATAATATTATGTATGCACTGCAGTCTATTATTTGCATGTAAAATTAAGGTTTATTTACGCATTAACACATGCATTAGTAATAAAAAATGGTGGAACCTTTGGTGTAAAGATACGAAATGTTACAATTACCACAAAACACCAAACCATAACAAACACTCTCGACGTACGTTTCGCCAACCAAGTTGGCATCATCAGGAGATGATTAAAACTAAAGACTAAACAAAAATTACTGCCTATTTATAGGCTACCTAATTTTAATTACCTGAAAACTAAACTAATTTACTAAATCAAAAAGCAGGCTACCTGGAATTGGGCCTTTGTCACTGTTCATAATATTATGTTTACACTTATGAATCTCTAGACTCTCTACGGCGTCTAGTTGTCTAATATTAATGACGTTTCTAATTAATTTTAAATTACTATTGTCTATTTTATGGTCATTTTCAAATGCATGTTGGGCAACACTAGATTTATCAAACCTGCCATATTTTAGATGAGCCATATGCTCTTTAAATCTTACTGAAATAGATCTTCTCGTTTGGCCAACATACTTTTTATTACAATTTTGACAACTAATTTCATAAATCCCGGACTTTTCTTTTTCTTCTACTTTTTCTTTAGGGTTCCCTAATTTTTCTTTCAAACTATTACTTGAAGAGTATACAATATTTAATCCTACTTCTTTAAAAATCTTTTTTAACCCTCTGGTGAAGCGCGATTCAAATGGAATCGATACATATCTAGAAATTTCTGTTTCATTACGAAAAGTCGAAGAATTTTCCAAAGCATTCTTAAAACTACGTTTTCTAATCATTTTATCTATTAAATCTACATTATAACCATTACACAAAGCTATGTCCTTAATTAAAGTTTTTTCTTTCTCAAACCTTTCCTTGTTGAGAGGGAAGCTGAGTAACCGGTGTATTAAAAAGTTGAAACTTGCCATTTTATGTTGAGGGCAATGATGTGAGTCTTTAGGGATATATCTTAGTGTATTGGTGTCCTTTCTGTATATATCAAATTCTAAATTATTTGTCTCATTCTTTATGACTAATACATCTAAAAATGGCAGTCTTCCGTTGTTTTCAATTTCATAAGTGAATTTTATTGAAGGGAAACAATTATTTAATTTGGAAACAAAATTGTCTACATTCTCACTTTTAGTGTCAAATACTGCGAAAAATTTTCGCAGTATTTGACACTAAAAAAAAGAAACGTCATTAATATTAGACAACTAGACGCCGTAGAGAGTCTAGAGATTCATAAGTGTAAACATAATATTATGAACAGTGACAAAGGCCCAATTCCAGGTAGCCTGCTTTTTGATTTAGTAAATTAGTTTAGTTTTCAGGTAATTAAAATTAGGTAGCCTATAAATAGGCAGTAATTTTTGTTTAGTCTTTAGTTTTAATCATCTCCTGATGATGCCAACTTGGTTGGCGAAACGTACGTCGAGAGTGTTTGTTATGGTTTGGTGTTTTGTGGTAATTGTAACATTTCACATGCATTAGTTCGTAATTTCAAACTATAAAAGAAATCTCTCTTTATTCAACATTTTTTGCTATTTTCTGTAAAAACATTACAAAAATTTTTGAAGCATACAAGTAATTCAAGGCACAAAATTCGTACAATAAATTTTATGTTGGGTAACATTAACATTTTGACGGACCTTTGGCCTACATTTACCTATGGTCCGTCAAAATTTTTTTTATCGCAAAAACCGATTTTCAAAAAAATCAGATATTTAAAAAAAATGTTCGAATTAAATGGAATTTTGCTAACAAATTTAGATATAAATTATTTTTTATTTCTGGTTTTTGGTAAAATTTCGTCAAAAATTTCAAAGCCAAGGCCTGGAAATGCAGGACGCCAATATGAGAATTTCCGAGAATTTTAAAATGGTCACTAAAAAAATTTAGCTTTACATAATTTTTTTTAAGGTTTCGTAGTTACTTTACCTAAAATTCCTGAACTAAAACAGCAATTATTTTAAAATCTGTTAGTATTTGACAGCCTATTTGTCATGCTGTAGGTACCACTCTTATAAAAAAAGTCAGACCATGTTAGTTCTGACTAGTATATCACCGAAACTATTGGCGCTGCTAACTTGTGGAAATTACAGTGACTTTATAGAGACAATGGCGACAATAGACTGTCAATTTAAATTTTCACACAACATGGCGGCGTTGTTTACATGGCGTTGCTATGGCATTGCGTGAATTTTTAGGATGGGCGGAATTTCCCGCTTATTGCCGCTAGTGTTTCTATATTTTTGTCTGTTGAATTGGTTGTTTTTGTTTATTACAAAACGTATTTTTTTTTATAAAAACTATTCACTATAAAACATTCACGCAATGCCATAGAAACGCCATGTAAACAACGCCGCCATGCTGTGTCTAAATTTGAATTGACAGTCTATTGTCTCAAATAAACTCAAATAAACACATCAAAACACTATTCCTTCGAACTCATAACTTTAATATATATCATCTCCTTCGTATACCGCACTCCGCTTCTACTTCCATCATACTCCTTCGTCTTCTTTTATCCTTGCCTTTTTTACATCCCTCACCTTCTGCAACTTCTCCGGCACCTACCACTGCTTGGAATCCCGGTCGGGGCTGGTGGACTACCGGGTCCAGTGTCAACTTAATCAACTTCCATGTCCTTGGGAGTTGATTAAATATGGATCGGCTGCTACTGTTGAGGTCTGCCTTCGCCTGACGGAGACACTTCGGAATCCTACGTGTCTTTGGCCTCAGACTCCTCAAAGCGAGAGGTGTCACCTGTTTCATCGGTCGACTCGAAAATTCGGCTCCCGTCATTTCTGGTACATCTGGGAAAAGGATGGCCAGCCCCTCGAATTCCTCGTCGATCCAGTTATCGTCATAGATGTCAATGACATCGCCCATTTCTATTATTGACTGAATGGTTTAATTATTCTTATTTTAGTCGTCTAAATTAAACTTTTTTCTTCCCTTTCTTTCTTTTTTTCTTATGGATTTATGTTGTTTACTTCCATGATACTTTTAAAAGTTTCAGAGATATTACTATTATTATAATACTAATTGTTAATGAAGTCCTGTGAACAAAACATTTCTTATCCTATAGTTCAGAGACTCTTATTGTTGATGGATCAGGATTAATGTGTCGATACGATAAGAGTTCGTTGATGATTTCCCGAGTAAATCAGCGCCTGCACAACCCGATGTCATCGTGATAATCTCCGATACTGATGTCCCGTGAATCACTTCAGGGTCATCCACATATCCTTTATTTAATATACCTTTGTATATTTTATTATTTTTACTGTGCTTATATTATATTGTTCCTGTCTTGTTTCGTTTTCCATTTAATATGCCATTATTTAAAATATAATTTAGTCCGTCTCATCACATAAGCGTGAACGTTTAATATCCTTTGTACCTTATATGGCCCTTGGTACAACACAAAAATTCTTTATTGTTTTATCCAATGTTGACGTTCTCGCGCTTGTTTAATTTTCTCCAGGATATTTTCCTCACTTTTTTTTTGGGAAATTCAATCAGTTGCTCTATAAGGGTCGCAGGTTTCTTTTTGTATTTGAGCTCATATTGCGCTACTCTGGTTGAGTCATGTTCGGTACAGTTTACCCATTTCTCGATGTGTTTAACATTGTTGTTCATTACAATAAGCGCGAGAACACCGTCCTAATTCTTTCATTATCCTCTCGACCATATTAGTTTGCTGTTGCTTTTTTAATCGGGTATAGTTTTACAAACTTTGTAAACGTATCTATAGCGACGAAAATATATTCGCTTCCTCCTTTACCCTTAGGTAAAGAGTGTTCGAAAAGACCTCTCTGCCAAACAGTATCCTAATCGATTATAAATATTTCACATTGGCTAACATCTCATGGTCAGCGGGCTCCAGGGCCGTAGCTAGGGGGGCATTAAGGGGCAATGCCCTACCTTAAAACATCCAGTGCCCTACTTTAAGGAATTATAAACAAGCCGCAAAGACTGTCACGACAGAATGACAAACTTGATCTATCTGGCATTTGGAAAAACAAGATTAAATTCGTTGGTCTAATGAAGTTCTTCGGAAATTTGATAACATGGCAAGTTCTGTATTTTTTTTTTTTTTTTGAATAAATTGTCATTTACCGTTTTCTTGCTTTTGTAATTTGATATCACCAGATGAGGTGGGCAATTCAATTAAAAAATTGTAGTCTTTTGCTTCAGCCCTATTTTAAACTTTTAGTGCCCTATCTTGAATTCAGCTCTAGCTACGGCCCTGGCGGGCTCGCCCTTTAGAAATTTGTATTTTCAGTTCGTTCAAATTATTTGCCCTATTTTCTTGAAAGCCATAAATTTAGGATTTTACAAATTCCCATAAAAATCTTTTGAAGTCAAATCCGAAGACCTAGAATGGTTCCACGACCACTTATCAAATGATTTGGAAATGTATAGTTTAGATATTCTCGCACCAGTAGTGCGTTATGAGTTGGACAATCATCCTGTTGAAATCAATCCCTGGTAATTTACGAACTGCAGGAATAATTTGATTCCGAAGCAAGTCGATACACATTTGCCCATTCAGATTTCCATCAACAAAAAATGGATCAAAGATATTATCACCCAGTATTCCAGTCCAAACATTAACTTTCTGCGGATACTGGATAGGTACGTGCGGTGTAAGTTCAACGTGGATTTTTGCGAGTCCAACGACGTACTACAGATGAGTTATGTCGACCTTGCAATGGGAAAGAATATTCCTTCGTAAAAAGAATATTTTTAATAGTTTCCATCGTTGTTTGATTTTTTTATTGCAAATTCACAAAACTACATCCGTTTAAATTGGTCATCCGGAGAGAGTTCATTGCTTTTTTTAACTTTGAGTGAACTGTAGCCGTTTTTCTTTAATATTCTCCAGACAATTTGTTCATCACAATCAAACTGCAAGACTATCATAAGTTTTTTTTCGACACTTGCACAAATCACTATTTCCTGCATTTTATGATTTTTCGGAGATAGACAACCATTTGATTCAAATTTTCGTATGACATTGCGAATTGTTGTGGCAGAAGGAGACGATCTGTTTTCAAAGACAGTTACAAATAAATTTATTATGTCTGCGGTTGAGCGGTTGAAATACCACCATAAAACCATTTAATTATTTGCACGAACAATAAATAATTTCAGAAGTCTTACAGTTATATACAGTTATACATATACGGCTGTAAACAAGTGTAGTAGCGCCAACTAGTACACTTGGAGGTCGAGTTGTATCCCTAATTGATGATTTTATCTGAACACGAAAACGGTCAAGGTGCAGTTGTCTCCCGGCTCCGTTCGGAGAGCATAAGCGAGTTTACGATATACACCCTCGATTTTGTTATGCGACTGTATCCAGCTCATACCATAGAGAACAATCTGACTGGTCTGTAGTAACCCGTGTAACCATTTCTAACAGATTATCACAGTGTAAAAACTTTATAGTGAGTTGTCTCACCGTCGGTACCTTTGATGTTCTGTCCTCAAGTTTTGATTTTTTTCTTTCTTTACGCCAGTGACGGACATGCGCGTTATACAGCCAATGAGAAGCCAGCACTCTGCCTCTGTGGCTGAATTTCTATAGAACAGGATCTGATTCAATGCCATAGACACATTAGCACGTGTATTGTGCATAGTCCATAGACATAAATCACAGTTGGTACAGGGTTCATAAATGTATTATGTAATATGCCGGTCCTGTTTTCAAAAGTACGCCAGGACGACGCATGCGCACTGAATTTCTTTGGACAGAAATATTTCCGAGTGGAGAAACTGCTTCTATACTTTTAAACTGTGTTATTATTTTGCATGTGATCTGTGCAAAAATAAATGAATTCACCAGGGTGTACATTTTTTGGTCCTGGTTTTTAAATTTGCATATTAAATAGCGTAGAGAAAGATTCTTTGAAAAGTTATCTAATAAATTATTGTACTGCATAAATTGAGAACTAATTTTTAATGAGTGTGATTTTTCTGCGACTTTTCCAAAAATAGAGTACTTTGATTCTGATTTTTTACAGCAGTAGCAATCTTCTTACGTTTTTTCTCTGAAGAGGTGACTATATCGGAAGCCTTGATTAGCATATCCAATCGCATAATTTCCATATTACTTTGTGCCTTGAATTTATGAAACAGAAATATGTAATACAATTATATAATTTTTAATTTAGTGAATAATAAATAAAATCATTTCATCAATTATCATTTATGTTGCCGATACAGTTTTGATTCGGGATAGGGCCCAGGGATAGATTCGGGTTTTTAATTAAAATTTAAAATAATAACTTGTTCTCTTCGACTTCATTATACTCACGTTTTTTCCGCCCGTTCTTAATCACCATGTAATATTAGAGTATGTTTAGCTTTAACTGTACTTGTTTATGGTCAGAATACGACATACGACATTTAGTTAGAATGAAAACTGACCTTAATATTGTTAAAAGCTTATACTGATTACTTAAATTACCTACACAATTTATTTAACTTCACTTCGATTAGCAACATTACATAACAATCTTTAATGACATAATTATTGTGAAATCAGTATGAAACAGCTTATAGAGCTCGTTCACACTAAGCCGGATGCCGGAACGATTTTTTATCGGGTACCTTTGTGGCTTATTAGTTTATATGGCATCGTTCACATTTATCCGACATGATTAAATTTCGTCTCCGGCACGTTTTTCCGGGTGGTTTACCGCCTGCCGTCCGGTAAAAAATCTGGTCGGAAGTCGTTCGCGGATAGTTTCTTACATCTAGCTCTGTTCACACTTCCCGGACAGACATGCACCTATGCTATACATATCCATCGTGTATAATTGTTTTGTAGATCGTCAAAGGAAGTCATAGACATTCTAAAATATTTAAAGAACTTAACCACGTCACTTCTCAATTCACCTATCAGCAGTAGGAAAGTTCTTACAGAAAATCTCTCTATACTAAGATTGGGTGCGCCCAATACATAATTTCCTTTTTTCACTTTTTTCATTCTTTTTTTGTTCCAAGTAAAACTTTTCCTATTTTCGTGTCTAATTAAAAAAATATATCTAAGAATAATGTATTAGAAAGTAACTTCTTTTAACTTGTGTAAATATTGTAATATATTATAGTGAAAAATTATCCATACAAGATCATATAGGTATAATATATTATTGAACATGTGCGAATTGTTCGTATATTTGGTTTTTACCGTAAATCCATACGTAAATTTCCGATTATCATGACATGTGTTCAATTTAGAATTTAGTGAGTGATAAAAAAAATTATATTGTTAGTATCAAGAATGTAGTGATTGGTCTATTTTGAGTGTCCCGTTTCCTACAAATTTCGTAAGATTATAGCTTTTCATGAGTGACAAATGGTTTCCAGAATTGAAGGTCGGATCCAAAACGGTGCTCTCAATATAAAGAAAATAAATTTTGAAACCTCCAGCCTAAAAGGGCTGTCTCTGAAAGGGTGCACTTTTGTATATAAATTTGGGTTTAATCGGCCTAATATTGTCCCATGAGTCTATATTGTAAAGCGTTGTCGGTTGTTTTTAGAGACTCCCTGTAGAAAACGTTGAATGACACTTTGGGTCAGAAATTTGCAAATAATTAGGATCACTTCGAATATTAAACTTAAAAAAACTTATATTTTGTATAACTCTAGAGAGCTCATCAATCATTGGTAAAAATCCATATTAACGCGCCAATTTTCGCAAAAATTTGTTAATTTTTAATGGTTTCATTAATTCCGGAATACCGATATTAATTTCTTCGGTTCCGGAATTGATATGTTCAAAAATTTTGTCCGAAATTCCGGAATTGCGAAATCTGAGAAATCCGGTATTGAGGCCATAATCTCGTTCTATAAAGGATGAACGAAGAAAATATGCAAATATTATTAAATAAATAATAAATTGAAAACATGAATTGGTGCTATGCCCAAATAACCTTAGCTGTTGGCGGCCT
The DNA here is from genome assembly GCA_039654895.1 of Mongoloraphidia duomilia. NCBI lineage: Eukaryota > Metazoa > Arthropoda > Insecta > Raphidioptera > Raphidiidae > Mongoloraphidia > Mongoloraphidia duomilia. Next base: position 21,186,062 of record CM077521.1, on the reverse strand, counting down.
TAAAAAATAAAACATTTGTGATTTGCGCTCATCTCACATTGTAAATAAATACTCTAGTAATTTTAAACATTAGAACGACCCATCTGCAGAATAATTCCCAGTTAGCTGATTTTTTTTATATACCTTCGTTATGGTGTTTTAAAAAACGTGTAAAAAGTCCCCATCGATATCGTGCCGGCGTTGCCAGATATTCGAGGTTCAAGTTCACGATGGACGGTTTTTTGCAAATTTCTCGGTTCCGTTCCATTTTTTGTAAAAAATAGTTATTATCAATCTTATAGAGGACGAAATGATCTACAACATTTGTATAAACATTTTTTGTCTACGATTTATAGTTTTTCTTATTTAAGTACCCGCGGCTTCCTCCCCCTCGATTTTACATAACGGGATTATGTTGCTTCCCGAGGGCCTAACAAAATGATTTGTACCTTTTTTCTAAGTTGAACTTAAAGCTAACGATTAATTATAATTTTATCGAATGCAGTAGTTCTCTATTTATAAGCAACCAAACATACAAATCGACAGCAGTGAAAAAGACAGACGGACAGACAATTTTTTTTTGAAAATACCATATTTATACTTGACATCAATTATAAAGACCATTCGTAAAGTAATTTTGTAAAAAAAATTTAAAAGGGTTGAGAGAGTGCGGGTTAAGTACGAGTATGTATTTGCATACCATATAAAGCACTCTACTAATAGTAGCCACATTTTTAATTTTTTTTACAAAATTCCTTTACGAATAGTCTTTATAATAAATAATATCTGGGTGCCGAGCTTTGCTCGGATGAGTTCAAAAAAATAGTACTTGTATGCTGTGAGATATTATTTTCTCAAAATATTATTCCGAAACGAATTTATTTCTGAAACATAATTTAAATAATTGTTTCTGTTAAATATTTTAAATACCTATGTGTATTTTTAAGCGTAAAAACTAAGTATCAACTTGAATCAAGCATTTTTTCCTGTAAATATTACTTAGGTCGCCATTTTCAAATCTACCGCCGTTATTGTTTTGTTGACTGAAGAGCTCGCAAAAACCGATTTTCATAGATTAAATATCTTGTAAAAATGTTCGAATCAGATGAAATTCTGCTTGCCCGTTGCCGTTTCAATAATCCATTTTTAAACATTGATACCAAATATCAACTTTATCGAAGTACTTTTTCTCTGTGATGTCATCTTAGCAACTTTCAGTAAATTTCAAATATTTTTTTTGCATAGAAGGTACCTACTGAAAAACTCACAAAAATCGATTTTCGAAGAAATAGAATTCATATTATATCTTTTAATAACAAACGACAGACTATAAACCTGCAGCGCAAAACTTTTTTGCATGCATCTTCACCATAGTTTTTAAAAATCGATGTGTTTTGATATACTGCATGCCTGCGTCGCTAGAAGTGCGGCCCTTCGGGCCGCCGAGCAAATTTTTAAACAAAACTTTTTTGTATGTATCTTAACAATAGTTTTCAAAAATCGATGTGTTTTTACACAGACTCGCGGTGCCAAAAGTGCCTATTTGTCATTATTTACATATTGTGCAAGACACTTCTTATATTAGTGTTCATTTACAGTTTTAACCCTTGTGATATATTATACAAAATCTATGTAGAAATAGGCTTCGAATCGATCTGACAATTGACCGAGTCATAAATAAAAAAACTCTTTTTTTTAATTGCTCCCCCTGGGACCAAGATTCCTACCTAGATCGATTTCTCGCCCCGAAAAATCCCCATTCTGTAAATTTCATCAAAATCGTTATTCTTTTTTGAGAAAAAAAGTCTAGGTAAGATTATACGTCATACTATATTTAACGTACATAATATACATATTTTATATAGGTAATATAAAAATAACATACTTAGGTATCTATTTATTTAAATATTAGTTAAAACTACTTACATAATTACGTTTAGTTTTTATTTCTGTTATTCTTTACTATACAAATAGTTCACGGATTATTTTAATAAGTTAAAAATTCTGTCAGATAATTTTGACATATAAATAATGAAAGTAGTTTGTTTTCTCCAAAGCCTACTCACGATATTACAATGTTTTGACAGGTCAAAAAACCGTTTTTAAAAATGATAAAATCGATAGGAAAACGAATTTTTCCAGGGATGAGACCTAGCTAAATCGATTTTTTGCCCCCCGAAACCCCTTTTCGGTAAATTTGATCAAAATCGTTAGAGCCGTTTTCGAGAAAATATTTATATATATACATAGATACATACAAGATTTACTCGTTTAATAATATAGGGGGAGATAACTATTCGTAAAGGAATTTTGAAAAAAAAAATTAAAAGTATGGCTACTCCGGGCTATTCTTAGTACATTGCGTTATAAAGTATGCGAATGCATACTCATACTTAAATCGCATTCTTTCAATCCTTGTAAATTTTTTTTACAAAATCACTTTACGAATGGCCTTTATAATTGATGTCGTATTTTCAAAAAAAAATTGTCTGTCCGTCTGTCTTTTTCACTGCTGTCGATTTGTATGTTTGGTTGCTTATAAATAGAGAACTACTGCATTAATTTCGATAAAATTATAATTAATCGTTAGCTTTAAGTTCAGCTTAAAATAAAGGTACAAATCATTTTGTTAGGCCCTCGGGAAGCAACATAATCCCGTCATGTAAAATCGAGGGGGAGGAAGCCGCGGGTACTTAAATAAGAAAAAGTATAAATCGTAGACAAAAAATGTTTGTATAAAAGTTGTAGATAATTTCGTCCTCTGCAAGATTGATAATAACCATTTTTTACAAAAAAATGGAACGGAACCGAAAAATTTGCAAAAAACCGTCAATCGTGAACTTGAACCTCGAATATCTGGCAACGCTGGCACGATATCAATGGGGACTTTTTACACGTTTTTTAAAACACCATAACGAAGGTATATAAAAAAAATTAGCTAACTGGGAATTATTCTGCAATGGAAATCTAAAATTACTGGACTAAAAATAGGGAAAGCGTGTTACCCTAAAACTCAAAACTTATTTATGGGGGCTATAGAAACGAAAGACAAACAAAATATTTTTTGTCATACTTATATATTTTATTTTGTGATTATTTTAATATTTGTGCAATGTTTAAACCAAGATTTCGAGTTAGTTTCTCTTATTCACCTGAGTGTCAGCAAATATCAGATTTAGACACCACAGACATTGCAGAGAATCCTGAAAGTGCTGAACTTAATGTACAGGAAGCTGTTACAAATGAAGCAACGAAACGGAAAAACATATCGTTTTCTGATTCCCGAGTCAACTATTTTGAAGCGAGGTATTTTTTTAGACTATAAAACAAAAAGTTATACTAATCATATTAATTTTCATTAAATAAATGTATATAACAAGAATTTGTCCAAAAATTTTTACTGATCTAGTCATTAAGTTGCTAATTCAAGACCCACCTATTTCTTACGTCATGCAAAATTTTAAATTTCACCCTATGATACCCCATGAATAAATTTCGATCGTAATTCTCAGTTTTTAGGCGCGACCTAAGCAAAGCTAGAAGCGCCTATATCGCCGCTTTGTCTGTACGTCTGTGAGTCTGTATGTCACGCATTTTTGTGTCACGCGTACAGCCCAAACGGATGAACGGATTTAAAAAACTTTTTCTTGTTCAATTACTCTCGGGGTCTATTTGATACTAACGTCGCCCGATTTTTGAATTTTGTCCCAGAGGGGAGCAAATTAAAAAAACCAGTCAAGTGAGAGTCGGACTCGCGTGGAGAGGGTTCCGTACTATTAAGACTTATAGACCGAGAGCTAGTGACAGTTTTTTGGTGTTATTTATTCAAGGTCTTATTTTTGTGAAGATGTTGAGGGAGGCATATTAAAGTGCCCTGAGTAAGGGATTTTGCTAGATAGCTCCCAACAGCAGACCGCCCCCAACATGTAACAAAAAAAATTGTCACAATTATTATTTGTATTATTATTTGTATAGCTTGTCGGTGGCCCAATAATGCCATTATAATATTTGCAGATCGATTGGTCAGTATTAAAGGGGTGGCAGATCACCCTAAACGTGTCATGTATCCGACGAAATTTATATATATTTATATATATATCTATATATTTTTTCAAAGAACCGCAGCAAGCGTGAGATAACTCGTTCTTTCGTAAAATTACCGAAAGTATATCAAGCCAGAATATTCTGAACCAAAATTACTTAAAATTACTGCGGCGGAACCTCCCTAAAAATTCGTAAAAAATGTGTTTTTCTAGCGCCCGTTTAAATTTGTGTTAGAACCATGCTATTTAGATAAGAAAAAATTGCCAGTAATTTATAGACCATTACATTTCCTACAAAAAGTCCGCGAGCCCATATGTTTGAAGTCAATTTCATTAACGCCTTGGGGACATTTTTACAGCAGTCTGCAGTTCCCAACGCGCTCATGAATATCAGTGAAATATTATGCAACCTTTATGTATGACTACTTTTATACCTATGAGGAATAAAAAATATTAAATTACTTCATACTTTTTTCAAACAACCGATCAGTTGTTTTGGATCGGAGGTTTTTTAAATGCGACTAATCTACATGCCATTCCATTATCATCCAAGAAAACACCCCAGAAGAGATTTTCCCATAGACATGGCCTAAACCCTAAATGATTATTATTTAAAAAAAATTAATCTTACTTTATTTTATAGTAGCTGGTACGAACAGAAAAGTACTAGTGAAAATTTGAAAAAGGATGATGCTTTTGAATTAATAGTGGATATAAGCAGTGTTTGCTCTGAAGAGAGTTTAGGTATGTAATAATTTAAATAAGAAGACGTGAGTGTAAGAACCAGACGGCTTCAGTTTTCTAAATTTTCCAAGACGGCCAAAAACACTTTAAAAGTCTTGGAGCTGTCTGGTTTTTGAAGTAAATAACGTCTAATGTCTCATACTGGGCTGGCATTTTAGAAATAGTAGATGAAACGAAATACTCGGAAGTGGTTGACATGTAAACAAAACACAGCATGTATAACTATGCTAAGGTCACAGATATACTAAGCCAGGTGTTCGTGCGGAAAGGTTACCGACAGGTACAAACACCAAGCCCAGTCCGAGAGCTAGCGACAATTTTTTGGTGTTATTTATTCAAGACCTTATTTTTGTGAAGATGTTGAGGGAGGCATATTAAAGTGCTCTGAGTAAGGGATTTTGCTAGATAGCGGTATGGGAGGGATGCAGACCGCCCCCAAGATATAACAAAAAAAAATGGTCACAATTATTATTGCTTCAAGACTGAAATTGTTTGTATAGCTTGTCGGTGACCCAATAATGCCATTATAATATTTGCAGATAGATTGGTCAGTATTAAAGGGGTGGCAGATCACCCTAAACGTGTCATGTATCCGACGAAATGTATGTTATTAGTTCAAGGTTCAAATTTTAATATGTTGTTACGGCGACTGTTTTAAGCATATATTTCAATTTTCAGAATAAAATGTCGGTATAAACCCCCTCTCTTGCTCGCTTAGGTGTACATGTTTATATCGTTCTGCAAGGGGGTTAATACCGACATTTTGTTCTGCAAATTGAAATATATGCTTAAAACAGTAGCCGTAACAACATATTAAAATTTGAACCTTGAACTAATACATAATAAAAATTTCGTCGGGTACATGACACGTTTAGGGTGATCTGCCACCCCTTTTACTGACCAATCGATCTGCAAATATTATAATGGCATTATTGGGTCACCAAGCTATACAAACAATTTCAGCCTTGAAGCAATAATAATTGTGACCATTTTTTTTGTTACATGTTGGGTGCAGTCTGCATCCCTCCCATACCGTTATCTAGCAAAATCCCTTACTCAGGGCACTTTAATATGCCGCCCTCAACATCTTTAAAAAAATTAGGCCTTGAATAAATAACACCAAAAAATTGTCACTAGCTCTCGGTCTATTAACGAATGGCTGATTTTGATTTTAATATAAATTATAAAATTCTAAAAATAACTTCATGTTTTTTTTAATTTTCAAGTGAGGGAACTTCCTCAAATGGCGTCCTCAAGATGAAACGTTCGTTAAAAATGTCTTATTGCAGCTCCCACTCAACTTTGTGTAGAAACCGTGCTAGATAGGTGAAAATTGCATATCAGTAATTTTATAAAGTACTAATTTTCTACAAAAATGTCCGCGCCGGCATAATGTCAAAAGTCAATAAGTTTAGAAATGGGGGCGCTGGCCTACAGCTCCAAAAGTAATTTTTGACAGAAATGGCAAGCGTGAGATAACTCGTTCTTTCGCATAATCAGGTCAGGATACTCTGGATCAAACTCAAAATAACTGCGACGGAACCTTCCCAAATAGCGTCCTCAAGGTGAAAAAAATGGTTAAAAATGTGCTTTTCCAACTCTCACTCAAATTTGTGTGAAAACCATGCTAAATGAGAGAAAATGGCGTACTAGTAATTTTGTAGAGTAGGTATAAAATGTTCTATAAAAAAGTTCGCGACGGTATATGTCTGAAGTCAATAGTTTAGAAATGCTAGGCGCTTCAAATTTTTGTCAATTCGGTCCTGCAACATTTTGTGACAGAGTTCTTTTGCAAAATTATTAGAAGTATATTTAGTAAGTATACACTGGACCTAATTTCCCAAAACTTTCGAAACTTTTGCGAAAAAATGAGTAATCTCGCGCTGGCCACTTCTGTGAAAAAATACGTTAGAGCTGCAGGCCAGCACCCGGCATTTTTAGACTATTGACTTTAGACATATTATGCCGTCGCGGACTTTTTTTAAGAACATTTTATACTTCACAAAATTACTGGTATGCAATGTTCACCTAACTAGAAGGGTTCTCACACAAAGTTGAGTGGGAGCTGGAAAAACACATTTTTGACGAATTTTTTCACCTTGAGGACGCCATTTGGGGAGGCTCCCCCGCTTGGAAAATAAAAAATAAACGTATAGTTATGTTCAGAATTTTATAATTTATCGACTAGAATCAAAATCAGCCATTCGATAACTATTAATAACTTATTCGTTTTTTAGGCATCTTTTAGAGGACAAGTCGCTCGCCTAATACAAAAATTTCGATTATACCCAACATAAAATTGTATAATATTGTATATTATGAATTTTAAGCCTTGTAATTCTTTAATTAATTGTGTCTTGTATGCTCCAAATTTTTTTTATATTATAGATTATAGAAGGATGTTGTAGCCATCTCGTCGAATTATGTATTTCTAAAATTATGTTACACTACTCTAATATTTTAGGTGGAACTTGGGGCTCGTTTGGCATAGATAATAATCCATGGATGGACAAAAAAAGACCGATTGTTAAAATTCGTACATATTCGGATTTAGTATTAAACGAAATGGAACAAGAAGGCATTTTAACCGATCGTATTATGTCAACATGTTCGAGTTACCTCGACAGATGTCCAGACAAGAATAAATATGTTGCAACCAAGGTCACCTTGGTAGATAAAGCACTGGTTGACATCAGAATTATATCGTTCCATCATTATCTGCAATATGTGGATCTGAGTCACAACAAGCTGTCCGATATAACTCCGTTAGGCGGCTGCCCATTTCTGATGTATTTGGATGTTTCCCATAATTGTCTTGAATCTGTATTACCGTTCAAAGCGCCTTGGAACTTAACATATGTAAATTATTCCCACAATTATGTCACTCAGATTGGCGATCTGTCGGATTTTTGGTCCATCATTTATTTGGATTTGTCATATAATAAAATAACGAAAATTGAAGGTTTAAAAAATTTGAGGTAAAATGCAGTCGTCAAGAAGTGTGTGTCCAATTTTTGTTGTCTTTGTAGTGTATCTCGGTAACTAAATAAATACACGAAAACTATATTCTTATGAGTTGTGTTTTCGAGACATTTGAATTTTGGTGATATACCTATTAGGTAATATAGCTATATAGTCGAAAATTAAAATTTACCCGATTTTAATAAAATTAGCGATAACTTCATCTATACTAAGTGTCCAAAGTTCAATAGTAAAATAAATTACGATGGTGAAAACAGAAAAATAATTTTGAGTTATCCGCAAAATTAACCTATTTTTAATGAAATGTCCTGTATATTTGTGCATTTTTCGAAAAGGAAAAAATTCTGGCTAAAAAGGTCTAGTGTAATAGAATCCTAAAGTTGAAAATAACGTTGTGTTTTCACTATCAAATTTAAACTAATTGCCTATTATGTAGGTACAAATAAATTATTTAAGATAGACGAAGAAAAAGGTCTGAAAAATAGCGTTATGTTCAATTTTAGGATACTAATTAATGCATTAGAATTTTTTTTCAAAATGTTTTTCTCTTTTAAAAATGCAAAAATATACAGATGTTTCATTTAAAAATACTTACTTAATTTTTAAAATTTATGTGCATTTCAGATATTTGAAAACATTAATTCTGTACATGAACAACATACGCTGTATTGAAAATTTGAGTGATCTTCAAATAAAGTTATTAGATATGAGATATAACAAACTGGACAGTGCCGAAAAAGGTCTTGCCGTTGGTTTTAGGACAATGTATAGCATGGAAATTCTGTTATTGTCTTTTAATCATTTGCCGACTCTTGAATTTCTCCAGGGAGCAACGACATTGAAAAAGATTGATGTGTCTCAGAATAACATCAGTAGTCTGATGGATATCAGCTATTTAGCTGGAATGATTTATTTAAACGAACTTGATTTAACTTACAATCCAATTATGGAGTGGAAGCGTTTGAAGGATTTTATTTTGTTTTCTTTACCGTCAATAAATTTTCTTAACGCCAGTCCAGTTGGAATTGAAGAAAAGGTATTTACAGGTTGAAGGCAACAGCTCTCGACCACCCATCTGTGATCGACCACTGACAGAATAGATTATAACATATGATATGGAACACCGGGGAAATATTTTTAGTTTAATAATGGACATTTAGTCGGCTTTATTGCGACTTCACTAGCAAGCCAATTGCATATTTCCTAAATCAGAAATTATATTGCTTGAGATTGTCAATGTTACTTGAACAAATTAATTTTATAAATTGTAATATTTAACAAAAAATAACAAATACGAGTGATAAGTATGCGATGTAATATCATCAATTCTGTCAACTATAAATATAAAAAAAACTCGGGTCGCAGTGCCAAAACCCTGCCGACAATATAGTGTATTTGCTAACACAGGCATTGTGCTGTTATTATGTGAACATAAGTTTGTTTTTGTACAAAATAAAAAATTTAACCCCTTAATACATCCCTTAAAATAATATTTTTTTTCTTAATTTCAATAATATTATCAATGCAACCTCTGTACCAAATTAAATACACCCTTCAGTAAGTAAATCACGATCCGCAAACTAGTGTTTTCATAAAATTTGTAAGTCCGGTCCTGTCGGGCCGATTTTATTAAAATTTCAACAGCACATTTTAATCTTCACTAAAGGGTTAAATTTCAAATTTGAAACGATTCTGAAAATTTTTTCGGTATTTTTGGGCCCAAAAACTTTTTTCAACCCCTAAAAACTACCCTTAAAATGGTCCGATCGGGCCCATTTTAAATAGGCTTCGTGCGGTAATGGGTTCCAATGTGTGTACCAAATTTCGTTTAAATCGATTAAGTCTGTCGAGAGTTATCGTGTACACACATCATATATATATATATATATATATATATATATATATATATATACATAAACATTTTTAAAAATGGTGGCAAACTGTTCAGGAGGGTATGAAACGTCGAGAAATTTTGGTCCGACCCCTAGGTCCCGCCATCCGACCGACGCCAATAGTGTATGTGCCATATGGCAAATACACTAACAATAGTCGACAACGGGTGGTTGATCGGGAACCATTGCCTTTACCATATTATATTACCTGTAATGCAAATTCATAGACAAGAATTGCTGCATAGAACGCTGCTTTTAAAAGCAAACATTGTATTTATTGAATAACTTTTTGTGATTATCAAGTCAAGCACGTAGTTCAGATGAAACGTCGCTTATACAGGTGGTTCCTTTTAAAGAAACCAGTCAAATATCTCGTAAACGATTGAAACTTAAAAAAAAGGGTGTGGGTCGCGGGACCCCCGACAGATGTGAAACATTTTTATATCTTGAATCTTTTATTTATCGAACTTGACAAATTTATCAAAATAAAATCTAGCCTTTGTCACTTAGGGATAGTGTAGCTTTCTATTAGTAAAAGAATTTTTTAAATCGGTTCAATAGTTCCAGATATAATAATTTATGATTTATTACAATGCCGCGAGACATTTTCCCCCTGCGAAGATAATAAGTGAAAGAATTTTTAGAATCGGTTCAGTACTTCGAGAGATAAGAATTTACAATTTAACACAATTTACCCTAATTTTCCCTCGTTTACCCAAATTTACCCTAGTATACCCTAATTTCTTGAATTTACCCTAGTTTTCCCTAAATACCCTAATTTTGCCCCCTTTGCATTAAGTTACCCCAATTTACCCTAATTTACTCTAATTTGCCCTAATTTACTCTAATTTACCCTAATTTACCCAATTTTCGTTTTTTTAAAAAAAACAAAAAAATTAATTTTTGGTGTCATGAAATTTCAAAAAATTATAATTGTTGTCAAAGAAAGAATATAACAAAAATAAAAAATTTTATAAATAAATATCATAGAATTTAGAAAAAAAAAACGTCAAAAATTGTACGATGCCATGAGTTTCCGAACCCAAGTCCCCATGCATAGGAGGCTAAAGTCGTACCTCTAGTCTACGGAATATACTCGCTAGACAGCCGTTGTTACTGATATATGCATAACTTATTATCCAGTGCCGCAGTGGTGGGGAGAACAGCACTGAAGGAGAACATTACGTTGCCTGATTTCGTCTTATGATTTCGTCTTATGATTTCGTCTTATGATTTCGTTGCATTATTTCGTCTTATGACTCCGTTGTATTATTTCGTTGCATTATTTCGTCTTATGATTTCGTTGTATTGTTTCGTTGTATTGTTTCGTTGCATTATTTCGTCTTATGATTTCGTTGTATCATTTCCGTTGCATACTTCCCCTCATGGGGCTGTTCACAGCCCGACATAAGATGTTTCACATCAAAAATGTTTTATACAAAATTTGTAGAGTGTGAAGGGGGGAAGAAGAACGGAGGTGATGCTGACAAAGCCAGGTGAAGAATAGCATCAATTTTTTATTTGTAATAGTAAATTTTTATTCCAAAATACAATACCTACTTATATGTATATAGCGAACAAAAAAGTATTAAGGTATCGATATATAAATTGAATGTTTCCACTCGGTTCTCTAATGAATAGAGTTCAAGTCAAGAAGGCCGGCGGGCTATCTGCAGCTATCATAATTATTTATCTATCTGGTGTTTATGTAACATTTTGCAATTTACTTGTCCAAGTAATTTCGAACAATAAATCCAAAATGTTACATCAACTTCAGATAGGTAAATTATTAGCAGATAGCCATGATATTACGCGCCGACCTTCTTGACTTGAATGCAATACATAAAATGACCTAGGGCCTAGGCAATTGAAAAATTCAATTTGTCATTTATATTCTACCAACTTTAGCTCATACCTTAATACTTTTTTTGTTCACTATTAAATACTGTATCGCATACTTGAATAAAAACGCACTGTTACAAATTATTAAAAAACCGAAACTGAATTTCGTCTGTCCTTAGCAGCACCACCTATATTTAAATCTAATACCGCCGTCTTCTGTCCTCCTTCACACTCTACACATTTTTTAAAAATGTTTTTCTATAGTTTCTACCGTTTACGAGATATATAATTGGTTTGTATAAAATGGACCATCCTGTAGACTGTAGAGCTACCAAATAAGATTTCATTGTATTTTCATAATTTTAGCGTCACAACAAGACGAGACAATTAAAAAAAAATGCTATAATTTCTTAGTTATTAATTTTTCTGCAGATTGCTGCCCAGTGTTGGTTTTCACCAGCAAATTGGTTATTAGTTGCTACACAGCAAGCTAAATTAATGCTGCTTGAACAACTTCATAAGCCCAATATCACATCTGCTATTGTTCCTGCTGATCAGGGACCACGGCCCTTGATAGCCCTTGTGGGCCCACAAGGTAGCAATAAGGCAGCTATAGGTATGCTATCCTTAGTTTAAAATAAGTAAAATATTAAACGCTTCCAAATACTTGAATAGTGACTAAAGGTTATACATTTTAAATTAACTGGAAACACAACGTTTGAATTTATTTATACTATTAAAAATTTTGTCTTATAACAAATTACTGTTTCGTACAACACAATGACTTCGTCTGACAGAAATAAATGTCTGACGAGGCCGCTGTGTCGTGTGAAAGTATCAACATCATAGTATCAGCATGTAAGTAGAAAATAATCTTTAATTATTATGTGTAGATATCGCTTTATAATTTTATGGTTGATTATGCAGTGAGTTTCAGTTAAGACGCAACATAGGCGAGTTTTGTTTATTTGGTAGTTATGGAAATCATTAATGCATTTCAGAAAATCGTGGTGTGATTATAGCATGGTGTGCTCTTGCGCAGCGAGTGAGTGAGATACGTCCGTCTCGCTCTTGCCGTGTGACGTCACGTAGGGAACAGTACCTAGTAATTATTTGATATTTTTGGCGTTTTTTGGGAAAAACTAATGGGAATTTCGACAAAATTCGTTTACTAATTGTTTTTAAAGGCTTATGAGAAGTTGGTAAGAAGTATTGTATATCCATTTTCAATTTCATGGTTTTTAATAGGCCTGCAACTTACCCCTTTAAAGTCTTTTAGAAATCTAGTAACTGGTAACTTCGAGATAACCGTTTTTTCGCAAATTATCGAAAGTGTATCAGGTCAGGATACTCTGGACCAAAATTACTCAAAATTACTGCGGTAGAACCTCCCCAAATAGCGTTCTCAATTGTTAAAAATGTGTTTTTTCAACTCTCCCTCAAATTTGTGTGAGAACCATGCTAGATAGGACAAAACTGCATACTAATAATTTTGTAGAGTATAAAATTTCTTACAAAAAAGTCCAAGACGGCATAAGTCTAAAGTTAATAGTTTAGAAATACTGGGCGTTCCAAATTTTTGTCAATTCGGTGCTGCAACAGTTTGTGATATTTTTTGCAAAATTAATAAAAGTATATTCAAAAAGGATACTCTGGACATAAATTCCCCAAAACTTTCGATAATTTTGCGAAATGGCAACATTTCTGTCAAAAAATACGTTTATAAATGAAATTAATAATCAATTGTTTGTATTTTGTATACATTTACTGACATTTACCCGCCAACTAAGTTCAAATTTGCTCCCTACGTGACGTCACTACGCAAAGCAGTCGAAAACTGGTACCCTAGGTAGCACACCATGCTATATTCACACCACGATTCCACTTAAAAATCAACATAAATACATCGAAAAAGAACGTCCTTGACAAGTAAAATTTTAATTAAAAAAATAATTGAAAAAATTTTATATTTGTTTTAATTACACAGTAAAAAAATTAGTTCAAAAATTGCCGGAATATGTCCAGCGAGGTATTTGTTATACTACTCGTCCAATGGAAGATAATGAAATAGATGGTCAGGATTATTACTTTACTTCATTCGAAGAATTTCATGAAATGACAAAAAAAGGAGAATTCATCGCTCTCACTGAATATCTAGGTCACCATTATGGTCTCAGTAAGTAGTTTTATAATATTAGGCCTAGGGTATGGTTGCTAATAATACTACCGTCAACTGGGGTGAAGACGATCAATTTTAGAGGTTTTATAGGCCCGTAGCTCAAACGTATTTTTCTGACAGAAACTGCAAGCGCGAGATAACTCGTTCTTTCGCAAAATTATCGAAAGTATGTCAGGTCAGGATATCTGGACCAAAGCTACTTAAAATGACTGTGGCGGAACCTCCCCAAATGGCGTCCGCAAGGTGAACATTTTTTTTAAAGCATTGCTTTTACAGCTCTTACTACAGATCGTGTGAGAACCATGCTACATCGACCTTCCGTACTGTGATTTATAGGCTTATAGCCCAGTTTCATTTTAGATTTCCACTGCGAAATTCGCAATTAGTTCAATATTTGTATACACCTTCGTTTAATGGTGTTTTAAAAAACGTGTAAAAAGTCGCCATCGCACACTGGGTCAAAACTCAAAATACCTGGCCACAATTCAAATTTTACAGGTTCTCGGAAGTCCGTAATTGTGATATACAATGAACAAGGTTAAAAAAAAATAATTTGAAAATATGAATTGGTTTCCATCCATTCAAAGTGCCATATCCTTTACAGGACTTTGGCAATCACACCTTTCCAATATTCTCTGTCTTTTACATAAAACAGTAGACTCTTCAGAGACATATTCGTCCATTTTTTTATATTGCTTCCTCCTACTCCTCGAGACTTTTCCTTGTAATTTGCCTAACAGAATTAATTTTTGAAATTCTAGTTGCTGACTTCTCATTAGATGCCCGAAATATGCTACAGTTCTTTTTTTAATAGTTAGTACGAGATTTTTTCTATTTTTATTTTATTTAACACTTGCAAATTAGTCACAAAATCTGTCTATTTTATTTTAAGCATTCTCTGGTAGCACCACATTTCGAAAGATTCCAATCTCTTCATAATATTTCTTTTTAAAACCCATGTTTCACACGAATATAATAAAGCTGACCACACATATGATTTTAACATTTTTAGTCTGGTTTTAATATTTAGTTTCCTGTTTGTTAGATATTTGCTCATTTTGTTGAAATTGATATGCTAGGCCCAAATAATCTTAGCTGTTGGTGGTCTTTAAAACACAATTTAACAATTTTTTTTACAATGAACAAGAAACCTTCGAAACGTCGAGGATCGAAGGTAATAATGTCTTAATCAGCGTAAAATCACCCTTGCAGTACGTTAGACTAATTCATGTATATTTTAAATGAAAAGTGCAGTGCATTAGAAAGTGTATTTTTTTAGTTTTTTATTTTATATATTTTTTGCCTTACCCACTACAAAATAGCTACTTTCGATGTATGTATAGCGACCTTTAATGAGTCATTTAACAGGTATGTATGCGGAAAGTGTTTTACTTACCGCACTAGGGCGGTAAGTAAAACGGTTGCCATAGTAACTTCTGTTTATTCGCTTTATACGCTTGTGTGCGCCTGTCATTACTTACTCAAAAACTTCACGGCACACTGTAGAAGTAAAGATGGCGACGCAAATGAACTGTCAAAATTTTTTGAAAATGAAGTGAAATGAAGTAGGTATTTTGTAGTGGGTATGGCAAAAACTACCATATATATATCTCGTACGTAATGGCATTACGACTCGTGTGACTGTAAAAACATGCTAGATAGGACAAAATTGCGTAAGTCATTTTAAAGAGTAGGTATACCGGGTGCTGATTTGCTTTGCGGGTAATAGGGATTTAACCCGTAAAATCAAACTTCGCGACTTCCTGTTTCCCTAATTATTTTAGGAAAAATATCTTCAAATAAAAGTTTTAGAACATAAAATTCTGCATCTAAATCATTAAACAAAATTAATTTTGCATGCTTTGTAACGGCAGAAATTTGATATGAAAATGTCAAAATTACCTCAAAAATAGATAGCGATAGCCATGGAACTTGCACAAAATGATTAGAAATTATTCTGGCAGCTAAAACGTCATCGTTTTGTTCAAGTTCCATGGCTATCGCTATCTGTTTTTGAGATAATTTTGACATTTTCATATCAAATTTCTGCCGTTACAAAGCATGCAAAATTAATTTTGTTTAATGATTCAGATGCAGAATTTTATGTTCTAAAACTTTTATTTGAAGATATTTTTCCTAAAATAATTAGGGAAGCAGGAAGTCGCAAAAGTTTGATTTTACGGGTTAAATCCCTATTACCCGTAAAGCAAATCAGCTCACGGTATAAGATTTCCAACAAAATAGTCAATAGTTTAGAAATGTAAGGCGCTCGAAATCATCACATTAATATGCTACTTTTTTTTGTCAATTCTGGTCTTAAAGACGTTATTTTGGCAAGTTCGGGCGCAGTAATTTTGGAGAATTTTGCCAAAGAACGAGTTATCTCGAATTTGTCTTTCTGTCACAAAACGTTACAGGCCCGAATTGACAAAAAGTGGGATATTTAGAGCGATAATTTTGAGCGCCCCGCATTTCCAAACTATTGACTTTAGATAATGCCCTTGCGGACTTTTTTGTGGAAAATAGAATATAGGTACTTTACAAAATTGCACTTTTGTCCCATCCATGGTTCTCATACCAGTTGTAGTAAGAGCTGGAAAAAAACGTATTTTTAATAAATGTTTTCACCTGAAAGACGCTGTTTGAGGTGGTTTCGTCGCACTAATTTTGCTGCTCTCATCTGTAACGTTACTTCAGGGTATTACTGTACATTATTTTTGCCATAGGTTAATTTTTTTCACAGAATCCTGAGTATAACAAATGGTGCTGTTATGTATAATTAGCTCAGTAATTTTAATTAAAAATCAATCAAAACTATCAGATAATTTTTGTAAAACTGAAAATTTAGTCATTAGTACAATTTGAATATACGCTTACGACCTCAGTTGTCGAGAATCTATTTCTATAATTTACAATCATTAATTCAGTACAATTTTGCGTGGTGAATAACATTTTAAAGTCCTTAATTTTCTTATGCAGCCTTTTTCTTTTCCAGGTCTTTCAGAACTGGAAAAATCCGCAGATGAACACAAAATATGCGTATTTCATTTTAATATTGTGACGGCTTTTGAGCTAAACATTCGCTGGTTGTGTCCTGTAATGGTACTGGCTATGCCTCGTACTGAAGAAAGTCATAGAGAAATACTCACTAATAAGTATGAATCATTATATTCAAATATATTAAATGGACCAATTGATATCAGAAAATACGTACAGGTACAAATAGTTTAAATGTATCTAATACTCACTTGTTTTTTAGCAGGTTTGACATTTTATAGGGTGTCATATTTTTGTTGTCTTTGTAGAGTATCTCGGTTATTACCTACAATAGCAAGTGCTGGTTTGCCGAACGCATTGCAAGAAAATATGGTTAGACAGTGATCTTAGATTGTGGCCACAAATATCTCTTCATGAGTAAAGCATTTTAGAATAATCGATCCTGCTCAATTGAAACGATTTTTTTTTAAACTATACAATATGTATTTAACATATAAGTACTAGCTGCCCTCTGTTGCTCTAAATCGAGCAAATTTATTTAACTAACATTTTTTAAATACATATTAAGATTTCCTTTGTGATAACTTAGACTTAATATAGAGTTGACCCAATTAATTTTCCCCTCATTGTCTTGCACCCCAAAATTCACATATAATAGTTTTTGAACCAATGGGGTAAAAGGCTCGCAATCAACAGGTACTGTAGGGGCAGATTTAAGCCGATCAATAATTGGATTTAAGGTTTATTAATTAGTATTTTTGGTAAACATAATAATTTCAGACCAATATAAAATTATTCTTAAAAAATTTTTAATAACTGAAGCGTTTTATTCCATGGAAGAGTTTTTAGACTACAAATTTTAATTATTGTTAATTTTTATCTATTTATTATCAGTTTTTTTATGTATTTTTTATCTATATCTGTTGTATAGTATCTAATATGTCGGACGTGTCAGGATATATTTTATCCGTTTATAGACAAAATAAATTATTATTATTATTATTATACAGGCTGAGTTACTAAGAATGTCTCGGGCGATATTTATTGTGAGCATTAGGAAAAAAGTTTTAAATAAAAGTTGGATAGGAATAAGAGCACTATACTTTAAAATTATTTTTAGCCATACAGGGTGTAAGATGTAGTCGTGGAATAACTGATTTGTATTTTTATAAGTACAACACCCTATATATTTTCAGACTATTTCATTGTCCATTCGGAGGCCTACATAAAATGGTGCCATTTTTGAAATTCGGTTGCGATGTTGCCAAAATATTCAACTTTTTCTGCAAAATTCTACATTTTCATTGTCTACTACTAAAATACGCACCAACCACATTTTTCAAGTTGAGTCAATTTTTGCGTGTCAAGTTTACTCCATAGCACGTGCTACCCTCCAGATACTTCAGAGTTAACTTAATTATACAAGGTGTTAGTTGCAATAGTTGGAAAATGCTAAACTTTAACTTACCTTAAGTCAATTTTTTTAAATAGAACACCTTGTATATCTTTAGGTATGTGAATAGGGCACGTCTTCCTCTACACATTTTATATCGAATTATATAAATAAGTAGCACATCTTGTATATCTTTAGGTAAAAAATGAGAGGAAAGCGTGCCTTATTCACATACCTAAAGATATACAGGGTGTGCTAGTTAAAAAATTGACTTAAGGTAAGTTAAAGTTTTGCATTTTCCAACTATTGCAACTAACACCTTGTATAATCAAATTTAACTCTGAAGTATCTGGAGGGTAGCGCATGCTATGGGCAATACTTGACACGCAAAAATTGACTCAACTTGAAAGATATGGTTGGTGTGTATTTTAGTTCTTAGTAGACAACGAAAATGTAGAATTTTGCAGAAAAAGCTGAATATTTTGGCAACGTCCCTACCGAATTTCAAAAATGGTACCATTTTATGTAGGCCTCCGAATAAACAATATAGTGTTCTACTTAAAAAATCACAAGTCAGTTGTACTATGAGTACGTCGTACACCCTGTATAGCTAAAAATGATTTTAAAGTATAGTGTTCTTTTTCCAATCCAACTTTTATTTAAAACTTTTTTTTCTAATGCTCATAATAAATGAGTTATCGCCCGAGATATTCTTAGTAACTCATCCTGTATAAAAGCATCGCTTAGGGCATTTTATTTACTAAGGATTTTTAGAAAGATTTTTTTAAATTTGGTAAAGGTATTCATAACGCGTGTCAAAAAGTGTAATTTTCAACTTTGGTTGCGTCAATAACTTCTAAATTTTTAAAGATATCTATTATAGATGAAAAGCATGCTTTAGGACATTCTTTGGTTTATTAAAATATGTACATTCAATTTAAAATTCTATAAAGAACATAAATATAAAAGGTTGAAAAGGACGTAACGTTTCAGTTGTGGGTTTTGAAAGCGACGACGCGAGGTGATTTTTTTTAAATACACAATTTTGTTTAAAATTTAGTCGGCTTTCCGATTGATAATGAACTTTTTTGCCCTAACACTAATCGTTTTCAGTTATTTCCAAAAAGCTGTTTTTTGACGCTTTGAAACTCCCTGTAAACTTATGCACCCCTCTCCCTTCCGTGAAAAAAAGTTATCTATCAAGTTATAAGTTTATGCAAAAAAAGTGTAAGTCTAAGCAGAATGTCTGTCGTCTGGACTAATTTTACTGTATTCAATATAGTAACAGCACTATAAATAATTTTAGAAATATAAAAGCATGCCTATATTTAAATATTATTTAAAACTACTCGCTAAAAATATCTCCTTCTTTTTCTTTTTTTTCACTTTGTATTCAAATAATTTACTTTTTAACTGTATAGCTAAAAGTTAACTGTCATTATTTCGACATCATGCAAATTGTTTTCCCAAAGCATGCTTATAATATATCATCCATCTTGTAACGTTAAAAATAGATTTTTTGCAATTCGATTTTTAACCCTTAAAATCCATTTAGCGCAATTCTGGCACATTACTGCACATCTGTACTGCTTGCCCTTTCAAATGACACTTCGATCGTCAAAATCAATATTTTAGAAGGAAAAAACGCCTGGCCTATAATAATATATAGATATTTTTTTTTGCAATTTCCCCTTCGAAAAGATATTAGCCATCTTGTTTGAAATTTTGATTGAAAAATGATATTTTTTTTATGCAGAGCTTTTTTTTTATGTGCAGTCTAATATTCTACAATCCACATAAAAAAGTTTGACAATGACATTAGGCTATTCTTTCAAATATAAAAACTATAATTATGTTATGGTTACTGTCAAATGAGATTTTTGACAATACGTTCTGCATTCCAGCATAAATGTGCACTATGCGTTAATAATATAATAAGCTCTTTTAGAGGCATAATTAGAACTTTTATGACATGTTTCGTTTCTGAACTAGCTTTGTTATTATTGAAATCTCAAATCATATATCATGCATATTTTAATATTGTTGAAGATTAAAATATAGTTATTTTGTTATTGAAAGAATAGATTGGAGACTTTGTCACTTTAATAACAATTACTATTTGGGAAAAAAATGATTTTTATATAGTTTTTAAACATATCGAGGACAAAAAAATTGACATGGTCATGGTTCAAATTAACAATTTTATCCATATTGTCACATTCAATGACACATGTTATTCCTCCATCCTTTGCCTTCGCGTCATTAGCTCCACATGAATGGGAATCAGTAAAGTAGTACATGACTCCGAGTTATTTTCCTCCCGATGCTGTTAGCACTCCCGAGTTATGATCGGCGAACAGTACTAAAAGACCTGTCGAAATGTCAACCCTTAGTTTGATTTGTTCTGTCGTTAAGGCTTCCAAAAAAAGGTTGCGAAAGCTCGTGTTGAACATAATAAAGCTTTTCTTGATAACATCGAAGTTTCGCACGAGCAAGTATCCATTAACTTGGACAGGAAAGGCGGCGGAGGTTCTTTCTGTGAGCAATCTGACGTCTTTGCATAGTTTATCGCCTTCTATCATTTTCAGTGTGTTTGTTGTTCAATTTAGTGGTGGCAGAATAATCGCTCTCACGATGTTTGTTAACACTATTGTATAGAATTTCACTCTTGCGAAACCCGATGTGTGTTATTAGCTCGATGCCAGAAAGCGTACAGAATTCTCGACAAAGTACTTTCCATCATGTAGGCGCTGCTCTTCTGTCATTGTGTTGAGGCTCTTCCATTACTCTTATTATGTCCTGTTCGATGATTGAGCGTTGACCGTCATTATCGATAGTGATGTCTTTGTAGAGTGAGTCGTTTGTAGCCAATCATCGCACACTCACTCGCTTACATATTGAATATTCTCGAGACGACATCGGGTATCGTTCCTGGGTCGAGGTTGTTCTAAAATGTCTTCTACGGTCCTACTATTTACATGCGTTTTTCCTTCATTTCACCACTCTGCCAAAATAGTAAATACGTTTTAGTAATTATTAGAACAATCGTTCAAAACTACCGCCTTGTACGTTGCATTTTAAATGGCACTTTCCGGTTAATTGACCACACTCTGCCTATACCCACTCTATAATAAAGCACATTCTCACATTCCGAACAGGGATTCGAACCCCGGACCCAAAAGTCAGATGCTCTACCAACTATCCTACCATGCGGGCTCGAAAATTCATCGAACTAAAAAACAATTTGCATTGACCATAATTAGTGATGGGCGATTACGAGATATTTTAGTCGATTGTCTCGATTGTTCAAACATCTCGATGACTCTCGATGGTTTTCACTTGGACTCGATTGTTGTTGTTTCGTAGATCAGCGCGATCGAGTCGCATAGTACTGAATCGTACAGACGATGTACACTGTCGAGAGCCACATAATATATAATCGTTCATCACTCAACAACTGTGGTCGAGTCGATTGTGCAGTAATCGAGTGCTCTAAGACCGACTGAACAGTGTGAACAGTGAACAATGAACGATGAACGAGTCGCGTGAACGTCAGACTTGAGTCGACTAGCATATAACCTTGAATCGCGATTATATGTTTTCTCATTCGCTGGCAAATAATCGACTTGGACAATCGAACATTTCGATTGTAAAATCAAACTCCGAGTCGATTGAGGACTCGATTGTTATTATGAACGATTGCAATTGTTTCGATTGTAAAAACATTATACAATCGCCCATCACTAACCATAATTCAGTTTAGGCGAACAAGTCACCTTCAATTTTGCTGCCTTCTTTCGCTAATTATTTAACGACTGAACGACTTTGATTCTAATCGGTAAACTATATTATTCTGAACATAATAATTACTTACATGTTTTTAACCTCCCCAAATGGCGTCCTAAAGATGAAAAAATTCTTTAAAAATGTGTGTGAGAACCATGCCAGATATGAACAAATTGCCATTTAGGGAGGCTCCTCCTCTTGAAAATTAAAAAAAAAACATATAGTTATGTTCATAATAATACAATTTATCGACAGAATCAAAATCAGCCAGTCGTTAATTTGTTTAGACCTTACATAAACACCTGTGAGCTAACCTTTAGGGAAAATGAAAAAAAGTGAAACGCTTTGCGAACATAATAAATTTATTATATTTTTGTTGCCCACGAGTTAAAACAGAGCTATGGCCTATTGGCTTAGGTCTAATGGGCGATGGCGGATATTGAAATCAGGTTAATTTCAATTTTCGTCAAAAGTTCAAAAATGGAATACCACGAAAATTCTGACTTGGCCACTGAAGGTGTTTCGAAAAAACACGCTATTTACTTTTTCTCTATTTATTATAGAGCTAATGACCACATTTGTCAAGCGTCTATAATTTACAATATCTATTTATTAGGTATATCTACCGAGATACTCCGCAAAAAAAAGAAAATGAGATACATTGTATCCCATTTTCGAGGTAGGAATTTTTCTATCTTTATTCTACAATTTATATAAATTAAAAGGTTATTTTAAACAAAATAGTTATATCAATATAGATCCGATTCCAAAAAGTTAGCGAGTTATGGCTTGTTGAAAAAAAATTATAAAAAAAAATAAAAATGGCAGTTTATATGTAAACAATCAAATTTATAGAAGTAATAGTACATACGTAAGCTACATTTACTTTTTGCTACTAACTTAATTTCTTAAAAATATATAATATAAATATTATTATTATAATCCCATACTATTGTGTTTATAGGAAGAACTTAATTTTGTGTATAGTGAATCTCCATTCTACGATTATTTAACGTATTTTAATAGAAGTAAGTAAAAATTCATGAATATATATGTATAGGTTTTAAGTGGAAAGTACCTGGTATATTTTATTAGTGTTTTTAGCATAATAAGATTATGACTATTGGCAGAGATGTAGTCGTGCCAGGGAGAATCAAGGTGCCTCCCCGGAGCTTTTATGTGTGGAAGGACTCACTCCTACCACCAAGCAATGCTAAATTATCAAGAATCATGTGAGTTATTGCCGGTTTATCGTACATTTTAATAACGATGTTTTTTAATCACACTGCTAAATGGCGGGTTGCTATGGTAACGAAATGCCGCAACCAATGAACACGTAGCTGTCAAAATTTAACAGTGTAATTAAAAAAACATCGTGATTAAAATGTACGATAAACCGGCCATATGATTCGCGCGCCGAAGATTCCGTACCAACACCATATTATTTGCCTTTGAACTTCGGACACTTTAGCTGTTGGAAACATTGTAATAGTTTTTCTGTAAATTATACGCATACCTCAAACAACTTACACCACTGTTTTTTTTTCTCTCAAAATGTTAGCTGCACTAGTTTTGGAAATAGAGGAAGATAAGTTTTCGAGATCCGTTTATGCAATATCTCTAAAACTACGTGACATAAATTTTTGAATAAAATAGTTTTGAGAGCCTTTAAAAAAAACACTCTTTCAAATGTTGCTCTACCAGTCAGGAGGCTTAGCTAAAATTGTTCACTTTCGTATATATTGTTCACTTCTGCGCGAAATTCTTTTGTTTTCTCGACAAATTCTAATGCTGGGTTTATCGTACAATTATTTTTTTTTATCGCGCTGTTAATTGATGGTTGCTATGGCAACGATCAACAATTTGCCAAAATGAAAAGGCAGCAACCAGTGAACACGTAGTAATCAAAATTTAACAGCGTGATTAAAAAACAGCCTGTTAAAATTGTACGATAAATTCAGCATTAATCTTATATACAGAGTGGCCCAATGAAAACAAGTCCACTTAACATCAGTTTTGCGAAAAAAGCTCGCACACGTCAATTTTAAAATCAAGGGGGACATCTAAATCGATTGGCATTATTTACGTAACTTCAACCCTGAGAGCATAATATAAATAAAATATTTTTGTGAACTCAAAATGGCAGCCGTAAAGTGGGAGAAATCTTGGACAACATTTTTTTCCCTGCCAAATCGATCTAGTGGGGTATAGTTCATTGAAATGTTTCATTTTTTTAGGCTAACTTTGCACTTTTGGTAGGACAAGGTTTTTTTTCGTTGCGTAGGGGGGGGGGTGTAAATTTAATATTAATTTTTTGTGGTCGTCCCCCCCCATTTGGTCGCTAGCTTGAAAAAGGGGTGCTAACTGATTTTGCACTGTATCTCCGTAACGGTATATCTTGCAGAAAATTTATAGGCAGGTTTTTTGTTTAGAATCAAATTCTCTACAACTTTACTAGACACTTTTTGTCGTAAATTAAATAATTAAAAAGATATGCCTAATAGAATATAGATTTTTTTGGTTTTTCTGTTAAAATTGAAAGAAAGAAAATTATAGGGTTTAAAAAAAAGTTTTAACAAAACAAAAAAATTCTATCTTTTCTGAGGCATATCTTTTTAATTATTCAATTTACGACAAAAAGTGTCTGTAGTAAAGTTGTAGATAATTTGATTCTAAACAAAAAACCTCTTTGCAAATTTACGGAGATACAGTGCAAAACCTGTTAGCATCCTTTTTTCAAGATAGCGGCCAAATCGGGTGGCCGCCGGAGAGCTGATGAAGAATTTTGCGAGGGTGTTTTAGGCACCTTGAAGTTAAAAAAATTGGGTATTACTGTTTCAATATTGAGAGTTTTGCAGGCCGTTTGCGGTTATTTTTCTACTGCGCAGCATGTTACAGTTGCAAAAAAATGATCGCCAAAAACTTTCTTTAGGCAACTTGAAATAAGTTTAATTTTTTATTTTATATTCGGTATTTGTATTTTTGGTGGTTCCTAGGTAAAATCATGGAAAATGCATTTCCTATTAATTATATGAAAAGTACACATTATATTGTGTGTTTTAGATTTAAGCGGACCCGAAAATATTCTCGTTTTTATGAGGGCCAAGGGAAAATCTCACGCCAGGAGAGTGACAATAGATAATCTTTTTTCACGAGTTTGCTTCTTTTTTATGTTCACTGATACTTATTTAAGTTAAAAAATAAGTAACTGAAAATTAAAAAAAAATAATCTATTAAAATCGTAACTTTCAGTACAAAGTAGGTACTTGGGATGTCTTTCCCCTGTTTACAAGATGTATCCTCCCCTGGCGCATCTGGCACTAAAAAAGCCAGGGGAGTGATGCCAAGGAAGTGACAAATTGAAACATAACTCTTTTTACAAAACTTTAAATCGAAATCACAAACACATTAAACTCATGAAATCTATGTATCTTTAGATACATGTTTGTAAATATTAATAAATAAAGTTACAATATAGTGGATTAAATTTACATGCTAGGAGAGTGACAGCATTTACTGGTTTCACACCACGTTGAGATGGAGGCGCGAACTGCTGACGCTCTGTGTTCGAAAAGCTGCACAACACGTCATGGTTTGTTACTTAGTTCACTCCGGTTTCTTGCGCGCCAATAAGAATCGAATGGCCGGGAGCCATTTATTCGCGCGATTTTCAAATTTCTATTTCGCCAGGGAAGTGACATTCAATTTAGGGACCAAGAAAAAACATTAAAAAAAATTAAGTTTTTTCATTAAGTAATGTGTGATTAATTGTTCACTTGTATCTTGACCTTACATAAATAACAATATAAAGTGGATAACGGGACAACCCAGTGGAGGTGACATTAAATTGATGTAAGTTTTATCTGCTAGACGTGAATAAACATTTTAAATGAGTGCGACAAAGAAGTCTTACACGTAGTCAAAGGTATAAGAGAGACAGTTTATCGGCGCCTGTTGGCAGATTCCACGGCCCTGCGTTGAGTTTTAAAAATTTTAAGTTGCCGCAATTACATAGTATGAAAAAAAATTTATTTGAATAATTTCAGGTCAACAGAAACAAATTGATACGGTAACGTTCACAAATAAAAATTAAATTTATACTTTTTATGGGGAAAAAATGATAAACTGTCTCTCTTGCACATTTGACTACGCGTAAGACTTCTTTGTCGCACTCATTTAAAATGTTTAATCACATCTGGCAGTTATTTAAAACCGTCGCCTTCGTCTGGCTATTTGCACATATTTTCAGTATTATTTAATAAATCTGCTATAAAAATTTCAGAGTGCCTAAAGAATGTTTTTGGCGATCATTTTTTTGCAACTGTAACATGCTGCGCAGTAGCAAAATAACCACAATCGGCCTACCAGACTCTCCATTCTATGTTCACCAATATTGAAATAGTAATAATTTTTTTAATTTCAAGGTGCCTAAAATATCTTCCCAAAATTCGTCATCAGCAAGGCTATAAGCGCACGGAGTGCGCCGGCGTTCTCGCATCAAGCAAAACCGAGCTCGACGAACCATTTCGCGCCGTTTTCGACTCTTCTCTATCTCCGAGGTTAGTTGCGTTACAGGACTGCATTTTTTCAGGGAGGGGGGTAAGGTTACCAAAAAGAAGCAGTATTCCAAATTTCATACGCCTAGGTGAAATGGTTTCAAAGATACGAATGTCCAAAAATCACAATTTTTTGCATTCACTTGCCTGTTATCGACAGTGTTTGGATAAGCACCTAAAAATATTGTGTGAATTGATAAATTTCCAGACCAAACTTGGTTAGTTTTCATTAAAGAACTGAGCAATTTTGGGACCCTTGAAAGCTTGCCAAGTTTGGTCTGGAAATTTATCAATTCACACAATATTTTTCTGTGCTTATCGAAACACTGCCAATAACGTGTAGGCAAGGAACTTGGCATAATTTCTACATTTCGGGTAATCTGTGATTTCAGTTATTTTTTTCAGATAACAAAACACATAGTCCTGACGAGAACTTGGCCTGTTTTTTTACATGTATGTTTTTGGTGGGATTTTAAAATTACACCGGCCTCCCCCTACGCAACGAAAAAAAACCTTGTCCTACACAAAATGCAAACCTAATATAACATTTCACAGGACTGGTATCAAACAAAAGAAAATTTAGTGGGGATTCCGAAAATATATACTTTTTATGATTTATAATAAGTAGGGTGTATATAAAACTAAAAAGCGCTGAAATAAAAGTTAAAAAAACTAAAATCCGACTACGTAAAAGAAGTAAACAAGCTTCCAATATGAAAGTTAGTTAGATAGTAATTATTGTACATTTTAGACGTTTGATAACTATGGTCATTAGCGTCTAATCCAATATGAAGAGTAGTCGGGCAAAAAAATATTAACGGAAGTTTAAGTATTCTAGCAATGAGATGACTCTAAACAAATATCTTTTTGCCCTACTACTTTTCATATTGGAATAGACGCTTATGGCCATATAGACACAGTAATTATCGAACGTCTAAAATATACAATAACTAACTAACTTTCATATTGGAAGCTTGTTTACTTCTTTTCGGTAGTCAGGTTTTAGTTTTCTTAACTTTTATTTTTCCACCATCGACCCCTAAATTACAAACGTCTTAGTTATAAAAAATATTAATGATGTTAACTATAGAAGCTCATGGTTGCGGAGAACAATGTCATTGTTCCGAATTAAATAACCCTGCGAATATCAAAGTCAAATCAGAATCTTCAAGTACATGTACATCGTCACAGTCAGATGAATCCGGAAATCCAAAAAGGAATTCAAAAGTATCTACAGATCAAAATGACAGTAAACTTAACGAAGACTTAGAAAATTTACATTGGTATGTAATACGATGAAAATTAAAAAACAAAAATTTTTAGCTTTAAAAGGATATGTTAAATAAAATAAAAGATTAAGGAGACGTATAGACGAAAATTTATAAGAGGCACAGACAATATATACATGGTGTCCAATTTTAAACTTCCACTTAAAATATCTTCAAAAATGTTTTTTATAAACTTATTAGAAAGAAGACAAAAATGCTTTTATCCCAAAATGGGAGTGTCTGCTGAACCGACCGGTCGGTAACTTGGATCTATAGTCTATATTCTATACCCTAGCACTGGCATTGCCAAGTTGGATAGGTTTAATTCCGAAGAATTTTGTAAAAAAAAAATTGTGTAATGTGTATATTTTGGAATAAATTTATTTATTTACTAGCGGTACCCGTCCGGCTTCGCAATACACTACTCATTCGCTTCGCTTGAATATTATAAACACACTACTCACTCGCTTTGCTCGTTCGCTTGAATATTATAAATACACTACTCACTCGCTTCGCTCGTTCGCTTGAATATTATAATTACATTACTCAATCGCTTCACTCGTTCGCTATATATATAAACCTTCCGTAAAAAATTATCTAACTGATGGTAAAAACCGCATCAAAATCCGTTGCGTGGTTTAGGAATTACATTACTTACTCGCTTCGCTCGTTCGCTATATAAATGAACCTTCCGGGAACAATTCCGTCATACATGATTTTTGCGTAACTTTAACCATTTACGTAGCGCACGCAACGGAAGCTCTCAAAAGGAATAATTTTTCCCGTTTTTGCAACATTTTTCATTGATGCTCCGCTCCTATTGGCCGTAGCGTGATATTATATAGCCTATAGCCTTCCTCGATAAATGGACTATCCAACATAAAAATAATTTTTCAATTCGAACCAGTAGTTCCTGAGATTAGCACGTTCAACCAAACAAACAAACAAACTCTTCAGCTTTATAATATTAGTATAGATTTATTAATGAATCTACCGGTCGGTAACTTGGATCTATAGTCTAAAGAACCGACCGGTCGGTTCTTTAGGCACTAGCTTACGGTGCCCACCATGTGTTTAGTGCCGCGAACGAGCAAAGCGAGTGTGTAATGTATGAATGAATTGTAAATTATAGACGCCCGACAACTGAGGTCATTAGCGTCTAAAACAATAAATGTAAATAAAAACAAAAGCAAAATCAAAAATTGACACACAACAAAGCAAAACAATCACAAGTACAAATAAAATGTGTCATACAATACAATGTAGTAAGATATAAAGTAAAAAACCATAAAGGCTGTAAAGGGGCCCAAATGTACACAAATAAATAAAATCAAATAAACCGGTCACGACCGGTTTCTTTTAAAAATCGAAACAGCAGATCGACATTGTCAGGATCATTTCCTAAAACAACCGACAGATCACCTGACAATCCGATCTGCTGTCGTGTGTCCCTAAACTGGACACACTCAATTAAAATATGCGAAACGGTAATACGAGTATCACACATCTCACATAGGGGCGGATCCTTACGAGCCATTACTATTTTCTGTATTAATATTCATCATATTTCCGTTATTTTGAACTGAAGACCTTAGAAATAAATCGTCAAATATTCTATTTTAATCCCCATAATTCGTTGTTTATGTAATGTCATTCAAAATGTAAAAAAGAGGTATATTTTTGATCCACACCATTTTTTTTTTGGAACATAACGTTTTTACTGTATGCTTCAATATAACACAAAACATGTTCTGTAAGAACTAGCTGTTTTTGGCGTTCTTTTGTTTTTTTGGTTTAGCATATTAATGCAATGAGCCATTTTCCTGAGAGTAGTTCCTTCAATTATCCACGAGAGATAGCACTTGTGGTAGGTACAAACATTATTTATTCCCCATTATTGTTGTGTCATTTTAGTGGTATAACTTAATTATTTAATTAATTTAATGATAATAATAATTTAATAATTAAGTTATACCACTAAAATGATACGACACTATGGGGAATAAATAATGTTTGTACCTACTACAGGTGCTGCCTCTCGTGGATAATTTAAAGAACTACGCTCAGGAAAATGGCTCATTCATATATAAATGCCTAAATGTCTTTCTTTTTAATTGCAAATGAAATAATGTCTAATAATAGTATCATTCATAATCTAATGAAGGCTCGAGTGTGCACCGGAAAGTGAATCGGTAGAGTTAGTCCTGGATTATGAAGAATCTCTAGTAGACATGAAATTAAATCCGGATATTACTCTAAAATATTTCATACAAAGCGTCATTAACACACGTGAAGTATATCTGAATTTGCATCACACCTCACCAGAATTGTTTCCCTGGACGGTAAATATATTTAATTAACAAAATATTTATATTCATATACCGGCTGTTACAAAAAACCGTATTGGTAACATATATTTCCAAACCAAAGTAAGATCAAAAAGACCTATAAGAATATGCATGTTTAAAGGAGATTACCTACCCAATTTACTAAGGATTTTCATCCAATGTTTTTCTGAAGATAATTTTTTTTTTGGAAATTTAAAGATGGCGTTAGAGGCACTATCAACTCAACATTTTCAAATAGAAAGGGGGCTCATTTTGGATCTTATTTGAGAGGTATTTCAATTGACAGTTTGAACATTCATTATAAAACACACTTTGTGTGTGTGTGTGTGTGTTTTAAAGACCACCAACAGCTAAAGTTATTTGGGCCTAGCACCAATTCATATTTTCCATTCAATATTTTTTTTTTAATAATAAATTGAAAATCCAATTGATACTTTTACCAGTTCTCGGGCTAGAACCCGGGAACTGGGGACTTGTAATAGAGGAACCATAGCAACGCCATGTAAACAACTGTATTGCTACACACTCGGCTATTCTCAAGCCCTAAAACACAATGTGTATTATTTAATTTTTGTTAATTTGTAGTTAAATAAATGTTGTTATAATTTTGTTAATCAAAGAGAAAATATTAGTACCTAATTACAGCCGACTGTCAAAATTTTCTTTTTTTTATTTATTAGGCGTAATTTAAAGGCAATACCCTACTTTTTATACTTCGTTGTAAAGAGAAATTTATTTAGAATCTTATTCCGGAAAAATATACAGAGCGTCCTACTTAAAAAACCAAAGCTAGATATTTTTCCGGAAATTAGGTAGGCCATGGAAAAAAATTGTTTACGCCATTTTATAAATAAGATTCAATTACACAAGTCTCTTATTTAACTTTTTCTTGTATCTTTAATATTTCAGCAAATATAAGCTGGACAATGAAAAATCAGCCACCCTGTATATGAACAATTTTAGTACACTAAAAGTAAGATGACACTTAATATGTTTTTACCCAACTACTTTTTTTTTAAATTTTGTTTCCTAAAAATGTTCGACTTGAGTGCATTTTATTCTGTTTTGAATTTATTCATAACTATAAAGAACGATTTTTAGTTTCCTTAAAAGTTAAAATGGCTGTGTAAGGAATTAAAATACCACTCAAATGAAGTGCAACATGAGTCATAACCCCCTTTCCTGTTTAAAAAAATTGAGTTGATCTTTAAATTTCCAAAACCAAATTTATTTTCATTAAAAAAAAAACTTATCTGATAATATTTTATATCGATTTTCAAAAGTCGGGGTACACTTTAGACGCGCGCACTGTATATCACTTTTGATGCTAATCAGTTGTATGATTTTTTTTTAGATTTACACCGACGAAGAAGATTCAGCAGTTGAAAAACTTACATACATTGTCAAACAAGTAGCTCGAGATCAGTACAATTTTCCTTTATTAAATTATCAAAAGGACAACGTTTACACATCAATGGTTACAAAAAGGATTGAAAGGATAACTCAAAAGCTAAAAAAATAATTTTAAATAATAAAATAATACTTGATTTACATGGATATATGTTAATTTATTTTTTGAAAATTGTACAATAATTATTGCGGGAATTAAATATGAACAAATTTCAGTTGAAATGATTTCAATCGTAAAATTTGTGTATTTTTATACACAAGGTTATTTTTACGTGTGTATTGTCTATTCAGTGAATTTTTTTATTACTTCCCACCTCTACTATGGTAGGGAAGTAATGGATTTAGTCCAAAAAAATATTTCGAGATTTTAACAGATCTTCACGTTTTGAGACCCTAGCAATCGTTTAAGATCATTTTCTGACTGATGTCTGTGTGTGTGTGTGTGTGTGTGTGTCAATTTTTCGCCTTCGATATCGTAAAGACGGAACAACATACGGCCATGCCGATTGTTCTATTGTGTTTATCAGCCTTTAACTTAGATCTGATTAGATTTTGAGTCGAATCGGTTCAGTGGATCCTGAGATATTAAAAAAAAACGTTCTCAATGTCACGTATTAACATAGGTAAAAAAAAATATAAATGAATTCTAGATGTTATAATATGAAAAAAATGTAAATATTTTTTTTCTCTAAAATGTATAGTTTTTGAGAAAAAAAAATATTTTACTAAAAAAAGAAAATTGTACGTAAATCAAGGTAACCATGATTTTTGCTATTTTACTAGCCATCAGTAGATCACCAAACAAAAAAGAAGACCATGCTTTTTTTCAAGGAAAAAAAAAGAGTGTTTATTTTTTGCAAATATTTACAAGGTGGGAAGTATAGGACTGATCATCAGTCGATTTTTTTTAGATATGCTTACTGTGATAGTATGAATTGATTCTTCGCTTGGCTCTTGTAGAATTATGTTTAATCTTTTGATTTAACTTTATTAACAAAATTGAATACGTGAACTTGAATACAAAAATAACTTCAATGTTACTTATATTTTTATATACAGTGCGCGTCTAAACTTTTAACTTAACATCTTAACTTTTGATCAAATTGAGTTAAAGAGTTCGGACAAAATCGAGGTAAAATCTTACCACGTATCTTTTTGAGATAAATTTGTTTTTTGAAATTCAAAGATGGCGCCAGGGGCACTCTCATTTCAAAATTTTTAAAGAGCAAGGGGAGGTCATGCAGCACCTCATTTGAAAGGTATTTCATTCGCTAGAGTCTAGACACTTGAAAATCCAATTGTTAGCTATAGTTATGAATTCAAAACGGAATAAATTACGGGAAAAGTGAACATTTTAAGGAAAAAGAAAACATTTTTGAAAAAAATCCGACCACCAATTACAAAACAAGCTTCCAAATATAAAAATTTTGGAGCATTCAAGTAATTCCAGAATTAGGTATACAATTTGATGTTGGATAAAATCGAAATTTTGACGGACATTTGGCCCACATTTACTTGTCTTTTTTATCGCAAAAAAGCGATTTGCAAAAAGAACGGATACTAAAAAAAATGCGATTTGTACCCGGACTAATTCGGACCGATCAACTAGTTATAGCCTATAACCTGGCAAGGTTGAGAGAACGTATCTATAAATTAAAAAAAAATGTGTGTGCGTCGTGACTTGATGGACGCTCCACAGAAGTAAAAACTTCAAACCGAAACGATTATAAAAAATACCTATTTAATTTACAAAATAAAATTTCAATCACCCTTTAAATTGTGAAAGAAACCGGAACGATTTTAAAAAATAACTAAATAATTTTAAAATGTAAAATCTGGCCCAGCCCTGCATGAAAAAAATTGTTGTAACACAAACCGGAACGATTTTAAAAAATAACAAAAAAAGGTATTCACTTAAAAAAAAATTCATGTAAATAAATCGGATCAATGGTTTTGGAGTTATAAGCGTACAAACGGACAGACAGACAGAGAAAGCCAAATTTTTCAGGGGGGTTATGAAACGTCGAGAAATTTTGGCCTGATGCCTACTTCCCGCCATCCAACCGACGTCAATTAGGAAGTTTCTATTGGACGAAAATATTTATAATGAAACTGTCACATCATTAAAATATTTTAACTTTAAAAATTGTGAAAGAATTATTTTGATATCTTTAAATTCAACGGAGATATTCAATTTCTTGTATGGGGGCCGCAAACGAAACTGATTTATGATTATGACGTCACGCGGTACAAGTATGCTGTCTTTTAGCTTTATGAGTAATTAGAACCTATACCATAGATCAAGTAATCATTGAGGAAGATACCTTTCCTTATGACGTAATACGTGAGCAGTTTTTGGAGAGACTATTAGGATCGCATGATCGCTCTACACTAGCGACACCCCTATTTCTATCCATGAACTAAACTGCCAAACCCCATAGGTTAAGAAAAATATTAAAGCTACCATACTTCTCTGTTTCTAGGGGTTTGGCAGTTTAGTTTATGGACAGAAATAAGGGTGTCGCTAGTGTAGAGCGCAACGATCATGCGATTCCAGCGGTCAATCCATAAACTGTTTATTTAAATTTATTTAATAAATGACTGTCAATTAATATTTAAAATGTCAAAAATCTGAAAAAAGCTAAATTGTTTAAAAATTTCCAGAATTGTGTTTTTCATTATATTTTTTTGACTAAATTTTAGAAATTTCTGGTACCTATAATAATTTAAATGTTTTATAGCTGTTTTATAATATGTTGTATATTATGAAGTTTGAAGAATTAATATAATTGACATTATGTGCATTTTTTTATAAGTAAATCTTTTTGTGCGTGTGTATTATATTCGTTTCATTGTAGATACCTATTTTTATTATTAAATATAGAGTTTTACTTCAACATATTGAATAAATGATTTGTGAAACTACACAATAAAAAGAAGAATTTATAGCTTATAAAAAAAATTACAGCAAGTCATTGTCATAGTTCTTTTTTGTATGTCCATTTTTGAGCGAACCATAAGCGAACAATTCATATTAGATAATAAATAACCGCAAGAATTAATTTATTTAAAATAATGAACAGCTACGAAAGTTTAATATTGTGATAATAATTCTTAATATTGTATATTGACATTTGTCACGTTTAGATACGATTTTGAAAACTTGTAGGTATAAAAATGGTTTCTGTTACAATGATTTTCATAGTTCTTTATAACTATTTTCTAAAGCAAATTTGTCGTCAAAAAATTAGCACGGTTTCTTTATTATATTATTTAATTTTTGAAAACTCAAATTAAGAATTGGTTATAAAAAAAATTATATTAGTTTTCTGTTACCATGGTTAGTTTCCAATTTTTATTTTGTAAAATTTTAAACCTTAAAATATAACTAAATGTTTGTGGTACCAACTTGAGTCAAACAAATACATTTCTACGGTAAAAAAATAGACTTTATAACACCTCCTTGGACTTTATTTAATTTCTCGTTTACCATGGTTACACAACAATTAATTACGAAATAAATACGAGACCTTGAAAAAATTAAAATATATAAAAAAGCTATTTTTTCGGCGTCCTGCATTTCAAGATCTTGGCTATAGTGTCTATGATCTCTTGGCTCTGAAATTTTTAACATAATTTTGAATAACCGTGGTAACGTTTTCTTTGTTAAATCATGTTATTGAGTTGATACTGTTTTTTCTCAATTTGTGTAATATTTTGCATTTTAAAATTTCTGACAAATTACTTTCTATTAATATTTCAAACACGTCCAAATTACCTCGCAATTTTCGCATTCGGAGTAAGGAGGTTGCAGTTGCACTATATATTATATTATATTAAATGCTGAAATACTTTTTCGAATGTATTTTGAATTTCAAGAACAGTTATTATTTTTGGGGTATTTTGTCCACTTTTATATATTCTTACCTGCATAGTCTCAAATTACGATTCTGAATGATTGTGATAAAACTCGTGAAATTTTGAAACAAGCAATATAATATTTTTTTAGAATAAATAGAAATGTTCAGTTTCAGTTTTTTTTTATAAAAAACAGCATATTTTGATAATTTTTTATTTTACTGAAAATAATTCCGTACTAAAATGGTAAAAAACGGAGCCCACAAATGGTGACAAAATTCTTTTGTGCCCAATACGCGATGTCTTTTTTTTGAAAAATATTTAATTAATCCAGTCCCCTATGAACATCAAAAAATAATGTCATAAATTCAAATATAATTCCAAAGCTACTGCACATTCGCCAAGGTTAGCACCATGGAGGTTAGCACATTCGCGATTTGCACGAAAGTCGAAACCATTGCAACAAGGAGGTTTGAAAATATTTTTAATCGGAATGAGTCATTTTTTTACCGCTGATTTTTGTGGCAGCACCGGTCAAGCCTCAACTCAAATAGAGATGCATGATTAGTAAATAAAGCTCTTGAGAGAGATGCACATAGTTAGGCTGTCGGTTCTTTATGAATTGGAGGCTCCACGTTTCAAACAACAGACATTAGATGTCTTACCCATATTACTTAGTCAATGCCTATACTAAAAACCAAATCTATGTGGAATTTTAGTTACATTTTAGTAACTGATTTATGTTGGCAGCACTAAGTATTTTTAAAAGTTTTTTTCAGTTTGTATGTGTGGTCATTAATTAATACAAAGTTTGTCTTTAAATTGAAAATTGTTATGGAAACCAATTAAACAGCTAATGTAAATTTGTAATTTTTATTGTCAATAAAAATATTCACAAAAAAATAATTAAAAAATACCGAGAAGCAGAAATCTGTTAACAAAAAAACTAAAACTGGCTGCAGTTATCGAATTGTTCATGGAATTATTCTTGGAGACTTGGAGCTATATATATGTTCGGAACTACCCAACTCTTACGTCTTTTTCATTTGCTTTCGGTAAATTTACAGTGGCTGATATTTTCTTAATCAATGTGCAAGTGCGATAATTAGGTATATTATTTTAAAAGGGCAGTTCTTATTTTTGTTAATAAACCATTTTTAATAAACATTTTTTTAAGTAATATCATTATTAATAATTAAGACATTATGTTAATTTTTTTTGACAAAATAAAATTTAAGAAATTATTAAAACAGTTCATTTTTAATTAAAAAAAAAATAACAACACTTTTTAGTTTATTATAACTTGCAAGAGTATTTAAAGAAAATCTTGAAAAAGAAATTTAAACTGACAGTTTACACGTCCAGAATTATTAAAATATTTATAGAAATATTTCTGACAGTTAATAATTTTGCTTTTAGTAATCTACAGATTGCTCAAAAAAGATTTATGTGTATTACAGAGTGTATTTTCGTTACTAGGAAAGTCACTAAAATTCCACATAGATTTGGTTTTTAGTATAGTTACTTAGTAGCTATTTTGTTGAAATAGAGACTTTTTCATTTATATTAAATTAAAATTAACTGTCAAAAATTTAGACATGTCAATATTTATTACCACACATACAACAAAAGACTTTTAACAATATTGTGCCGGGTGACGTCATTCGCACTGAGAACGGCATTTTTCGAAGAATTGTCAAATTCAAACTTTGAAGCAGCATAACTTTGTTGTTTTCAAAGATATTTCAAAAATTCTTTCGCCATTAATTTTGTAATTTTTAGAACTATGATTTAGACAAAAAAAAAATAAAAAAGGAAACTTCCTATTTAACACTGTGCAACAGACAAGGACAATCGAAACTAGTTCGCGATTTATTAGGTAAAATCGAATTGAAATAGTTGGATTTGCATATAAATCTATATAAAAAACTGTTTTCACACATTCTATTATACGAAATCTATAATGTAAAATTTTCTCCTCTTTCGTTTAGGACAGGTTTAAAATTTCGAATCAATCACGTGACATCAGGATGCACTGTGATGAGATATTATTAATTTTAATAAGTTATTTATCTGCTCTATGGGTATCAAGTAATCTCACGGTATGGTAAACCTGATGCCACGTGATTGCCAAGTTCAAAAGGTACAAGAGTTGACTTGGCTCTTTTCAGGATCTCAAAACTTTTTACGGCGAAAGTGTTGCGAGGCTTGGCATAATTTTTTATTTAAAAGAATGTTTTTGATGGGTATCATTAATTTTTGGAAGTTTTATCTTTTTATTTATCTAAGAATTTTTAGAATCGGTTCAGTAGTTCCAGAGATAAAAAAATATGATTTATTATCCCCCGCAATAATCTCTCACCCTGTTCCCTACGAGAATCTACCCCTGCGTAGCTTTCTATTAGTGAAAGAATTTTTAGAATCGGTTCAGTAGTTCCAGAGATAAGAATTTATGATTTATTATCCCCCCGCGACAATCTCTCCCCCTGCGTAGCTTTCTATTAGTGACAGAACTTTTAGAATCGGTTCAGTAACTCCAGACATAAGAATTTATGATTTATTACCCCCCTACCCGGACTCAATCTCCCTGCCCCCGCGAGAATCTTCCCCTGCGTAGCTTTCTATTAGTAAAAGAATTTCTAGAATCGGTTGAGTAGTTCCAGAATCCAGAACGAATGAATGAATTGTAAATTATAGACGCCCGACAACTGAGGTCATTAGCGTCTAAAACAATAAATGTAAATAAAAAGAAAAGCAAAATCAAACATTGACACACAACAAAACAAAACAATCACAAGTACAAATAAAATGTGTCATACAATACAATGTAGTAAGATATAAAGTAAAAAAGCATAAAGGCTGTAAAAAAGTACACAAATAAATAAAATCAAATAAAACAACCGACAGATCACCTGACAATCCGATCTGCTGTCGTGTGTCCCTAAACTGGACACACTCAATTAAAATATGCGGTTTCGGTGGTGTGAAGTTAGCCCCGCAACTTTCGAAAAAATGATTTTTTTTTTGAGTTCTGGATTCGTTTCCATGAGTTCTGGAGTTCTTTGCAGGTTTAAACAATAGTTCTGGCATTTATCTAGCGATTATTCGAACTTGAAAATATGAGGGGCTAGGTTCACGCTGCCCCCCAAAGTTGAAAAAATTCAATTTTTTTAGGAGTTCTGAGTAGCCCTCCAATAGTTCTGGAGTTCTTTATAGTTTTGAGCAATAGTTCCGTTCGTTAAAACGTACAAATTGAAAATTTAAAAGTTCATTTTGAAAAAAAAAATTGCCCAGCATTCCTCTAATTTTGCTTGGATCAAAAAAAGTCATTTGAAGTATCGCTAGAACTCTTGGAGGGCTACTCAGAACTCCAAAGAAAAAAATCGAAATTAAAAAAAAAAAATTTTTGTTATCGAGCTAGGTACCTAGCCCCTCAAAGTTGAAAAAAATCAATTTTTTTTGGAGTTCTGAGTAGCCCTACAATAGTTCTGGAGTTCTTTATAGTTTTTAGCAATAGTTCCGTTCGTTAAAACGGACAAAATGAAAATTGAAAATTTCATTTTGAAAAAAAAAAATTGCCCAGCATTCCTCTAATTTTGCTCGGATCAAAAAAAGTCATTTGAAGTATCGCTATAACTCTTGGACGGCTACCCAGAACTCTGGAGAAAAAAATCGAAACAAAAAAAAAAAATTTTTTTTGTCATCGGGCTAGGTACCTAGCCCCTCAAAGTTGAAAAAAATCAATTTTTTTTGGAGTTCTGAGTAGCCCTTTAATAGTTCTGGAGTTCTTTATAGTTTTGAGCAATAGTTCCGTTCGCTAAAACGTACAAATTGAAAATTTAAAAGTTCATTTTAAAAAAAAAAATTGCCCAGCATTCCTCTAATTTTGCTCGGATCAAAAAAAGTCATTTGAAGTATCGATAGAACTCTTGGAGGGCTACCCAGAACTCTGAAGAAAAAAATCGAAACAAAAAAAATTTTTTTTTGTCATCAAGCTAGGTACCTAGCTCCTCAAAGTTGAAAACATTCAATTTTTTTTGGAGTTCTGAGTAGCCCTACAATAGTTCTGGAGTTCTTTATAGTTTTTAGTAATAGTTCCGTTCGTTAAAACGGACAAATTGAAAATTTCATTTTGAAAAAAAAAATTGCCCAGCATTCTTCTAATTTTGCTCGGATCAAAAAAAGTCATTTGAAGTATCGCTAGAACTCTTGGAGGGCTACCCAGAACTCTGAAGAAAAAAATCGAAACAAAAAAAAAATTTTTTTGCCATCGAGCTAGGTACCTAGCCCTTCGAAGTTGAAAGAAATCAATTTTTTTTTGGAGTTCTGAGTAGCCCTACAATAGTTCTGGAGTTCTTTATAATTTTGAGCAGTAGTTCCGTTCGTTAAAACGTACAAATTGAAAATTTAAAAGTTCATTTAAAAAAAAAATTGCCCAGCATTCCTCTAATTTTGCTCGGATCAAAAAAAGTCATTTGAAGTATCGCTAGAACTCTTGGAGGGCTACCCAGAACTCTGGAGAAAAAAATCGAAACAAAAAAAAAAAAATTTTGTCATCGGGCTAGGTACCTAGCCCCTCAAAGTTGAAAAAAATCAATTTTTTTTGGAGTTCTGAGTAGCCCTACAATAGTTCTGGAGTTCTTTATAGTTTTTAGCAATAGTTCCGTTCGTTAAAAGGGACAAATTGAAAATTGAAAATTTCATTTTGAAAAAAAGAAAAATTGCCCAGCATTCCTCTAATTTTGCTCGGATCTAAAAAAGTCATTTGAAGTATCGCTAGAACTCTTGAAGGGCTACCCAGAACTCTGAAGAAAAAAATCGAAACAAAAAAAAAATTTTTTTTTACATCGAGCTAGGTACCTAGCCCCTCAAAGTTGAAAACATTCAATTTTTTTTGGAGTTCT
This sequence comes from Mongoloraphidia duomilia, assembly GCA_039654895.1. NCBI lineage: Eukaryota > Metazoa > Arthropoda > Insecta > Raphidioptera > Raphidiidae > Mongoloraphidia > Mongoloraphidia duomilia. The sequence goes on along the minus strand of CM077521.1, from coordinate 21,145,881 downwards.
GATTAGCCCTACAATAGTTCTGGAGTTCTTTATAGTTTTTAGCAATAGTTCCGGTCGTTAAAAGGGACAAATTGAAAATTGAAAATTTCATTTTGAAAAAAAAAATTGCCCAGCATTCCTTAAATTTTGCTCGGATCGAAAAAAGTCATTTGAAGTTTCGCTTGAACTATTAGAGGGCTACCCAGAACTCTAAAAACAAAAACAAAAATAAAACAAAATTTTGTAGATGGACTTTCTGGAAATTAAAATAATTTGCTCAGCATTCGTCCAATTCAGCTTTTGGATCGCAAATAGTCAGTTGAAATTTCGCTGGAACTATTGGGGGGCTTCCAGGAAAAAAATCTATACATTTCTTTAAAAAAACTTTTATTCATTTTAAAAATGCTAACAAATAAATTTATGAAAATATTTTTACGAAATAACTTTCATTGCTAAATAACTAAAATAACGTTTTGTTATAATATAAAATTAAATAATTTCATTTTAATTAATTATTTTATTATGTATACTATCATTCGTGTGGAATTAGTCCTGTCATTGAAGCGAAAAAATCGCATGTAACCTATTTAAAATGAGCGAATCGGATCATTTTAAGGGCTGTTTTTAAAGGTTAAAAACAGATTTTGGACCCAAAAACATGGAAAAAATGAGTAGTCCAGTCAGGGGGGATTTTGTCCTACAAAAGGTGGGATAGTCGTGATATTCGGATATGTTATTCAAGTAGTGACCCTAACGAAGAATCCAAGTATTCGATCTTGGGGGTGATGAGCTCGAGTCGCCACCTTGAATTAAAGGTGCGAAAAAATCGTTTTTATGAAATAGCTCTGTAGCGGTTTATCCTATGAGAAAAATATTCGAGAGGATAAAATTTCTCAAATTTTTTGTAAATATTTTTTTTTCTTAAGTCTAATGACTGCGTGGGAGTGAAATACATTGGAGGCAATAATTTACTATATCCATAGTAACACATACTGAATTTCGTATTATAATGAAATTCAGTGTGTGTAACTATGGATATTATAAATTATTTTCTCCGCTGTATTTCACTCTCACTTTGTCTCGGATATTTTTCTCATAGAATAAACCGCTACCAAGCTATTTCATAAAAACGATTGTTTCGCACCTTTAATTCAAGGTGGCGGCTCGAGCTCACCACCCCCAAGGTCGAAAGCTTGGATTCTTTATCAGGGTCACTACTTGAACATATCCAAAAATCTCGACTACCCCACCTTTTGTAGGGCAACAGCCTTTTTTATCCTCCTTTGACTGGACTATAGCTGGAATGTTTAAATAATTGAATACAACAAGTCATTTAAAAAAATCATCAAAGTCAGATGTGTTTTGGAGGGGTTCCTAGTAAAAATCTTCATTGACTCGACTAAATGCCAGATAAATTGAAGCTTGTCAAGACCAAGCTTTTTATGAATCATTTTCAGCTGTCAGTGCATACAACATTAGGTGTGGGTGCACATGCTCCTCGTCGCATACGCATGAACGTTTAGTGTTCATATCGTCGTACTTGTACCAATTATTACCAGTATACGTGAAAGCGACGTAATGATTAGATCGATGGTATGATACAATTCCAGCAAGATTGTAAGTTTTCCCTTTTAGGGTAATACATTTCGCAAACGAATTCAACAAACATGGCTGCGGCTCTATGTTCATTGACTTAAAATACTGTTGGTCAGTGAAAACGCTCGTATCAATGAGCAAATGTGGTCCGTACATTTTCTCGATTCTGGCCATGCCAGCACATTTCTTACATACTGTAGAATTCCCTATATTTGCTTCATCGATGGCCCTTTGCAATGTGGAAAAACCCTCAATGTCTACATTTACGCTGAGTGTTGGTAAAACCCGATTTTGACTATGTTTGCACGCACTGCATGTTGTTTTGGATGTGCAGCTCGGCAAATCTTTGAAAGTATTTTCTGCTAAATGTGCGACATTACAATTAGCATTCAGTGACCGAATTTTTCGTGTGCAGGACGAGACGGAAAATATTGAAATGTTGCTCAATATTCTTGCCCTTCGGCTATAATGGTGTGGCTGTAGTTTACCACACTGTAAGATATTTTGTACTAACTGCACAAAAGAATTATTGTCGCCAATTATATTTTTATAACTCTCGTACATTGCTATGGCATTTGCTGTCACCTGCAATAAGGAATCGAAGGCACACGTCTCCAAAACAACAACATGCGTCTTGTCCAATTTTGTGGCGTCACACAGATTACCATTTCTTAAAAGTGGAATTCCTACTATTTTGTTATTACTCACGAAATCCCAATCAGGGCAAGGATTCAAATAGTTTGGCTTAGAACGTTTTATGGAAGACTTTGATTTAGTCTCAGTCTTAACTGATATTTTTCCTTTCCAGTTTTCGATTTCGTTAAGAGATTCAAATGAATCTTGCCTACCAAAAGGTTCAGTCCAATTTAATACTGTTTTTGTTTCAATATCATCACTGAAGTTTTCCATCTGCAATACCGTTTTCTGATCAAATACAGAATCCTGCATTGTGACATTCCCGGAGTCTGATCATTTCCTGTCGACATTACACTAGTTTTCTTAGTTGAATCTTTACAGGATACATCATGATGCGTTGTCTTAGCATATTTTATATTCGCAGACGCCAAACGAAGTTTCCCATCCATGTACTCAATGTGTTGCAAGACGAACTTATCAATCCGCATTGGTAACTTACCTTTGAAAACTCCGTTCTTAATTTGCGAAAATTCATTTTCAACAGTGGCAGAAGAAGCAACTGTCTTACCCGCATTGAAATACGGTCTCATGATACCTGTCCATAGAGGTAAATATGCCATCAAGTCCCGTATTTTGTCAGCTACTTCGGGTATATAAAAAGCATTGACAGTGTTCCCGCCTGAAGAATTTGAAGCTTCATACATTGCCTCAGTGAACACTGATCTTGCCCATTCGATCCAAGTTCTTGCATTATCAGTGTCGTCAATATTATCCATAGTTGATAAGATAAGATAAGATAAGAATATATTTGTAATGCCCAAGCTGGATACATCGTCATTTACAGTTGCAATTAACAATTAAAATTTAAAAATTCATTAATGTCATAAAAACAGTTTTCAATAAAAAACATCTTTAGTTTGGTCTTAAACAGTTTAAAACAATTTATGTCAGTTAAACAATTTGGCAGTTTATTATACAAGACACTACCAAAATAATTTGGGCTTTTCTGCGACATTGTTAGTCTGCATTTCCTCAGTCTTATATCCCTACTGTTTCTGATATCATATTTGTTGATATCATTCACTTTAGTATATTCATCAATATTAGTCTTTGTTCGCAAGATACATTCAAGCATATAAATACTAGGAACGGTTAAAATTTTATTTTCTATGAAAGAGTGTCTACACGTTTCTGTTGGTTTTAAATTTAATAATAAACGGACAATTCTCTTTTGTACAATGAAGAGTCTTTTAATATCAGAAGACTGACCCCAGATAACTATATTGTATTTTATATTTGAAAATATTAGAGAATAGTAAGCTTGTAGCAAAACTTCTTTGTTAACAAAAGATTTTAATACTTTTAGAGCAAAATATGACGAGTTTATTCTTTTGCATACATAATTTACTTGATCAGACCATTTTAAATTTTTGTCTATGTACATTCCTAAGTACTTTACACTATCAACTAGATTAATTACATGATCATTGATTTGTAAGTTCAGATTTAAATCAGATTTGTTTCCAAATGATATTATTTTAGTTTTATCTTCATTTATAATTAATCTGTTTTTTTGACACCAAGCTGAAAAGTCGTCAAGAACAGTTCTAATTTTTGCCTGTAATTGTATCTGCGAATCAGCTGAGACTAATATTGACGTATCATCCGCAAACATAACAACATCACCTTCTTTAATAAAGTAAGGTAAGTCATTGATAAAAATTAAAAAAAGCAAAGGACCAAGAACAGATCCTTGCGGAACTCCAATGTTTATGTTTTTTTTATCTGAATATACCGATGAAATTTTAACAATTAAATTTCTATTAGTCAAGTATGATCGAATTAACTGTAGAGAGTTACCTCGTATACCAATAGTAAATAATTTTTCTATTAGAAACTCCGTCGAAACACTATTGTTGTGTCATTTTGAGTCAACATAATACTCTACATTGTCGACACAACATTGTTTTGTTTTGGCAGTTTCTATTAGCTACGCTTTTCAAACAAACAAGTAATTCAAAATTATAATCTCGTTGTGATAAGACGTAAATTTAGACTCGTCTTGATTAAATCAAATTTTATTGTGTTTTATTTATTTATTATAATTTTATATAAGGATCTACTATATTATTAAATCAAGTCAAAAAGATCTTTATAATTGGTGACCCCCGACGTGATGAGCATTACTTATATTTATTTCAAAATATTGTATCATGGACAAAGCTTTAGAAGAAACATAAATAATACATTCAAATGGAGAATTTTATTGGAAAAACGGATAAAAAGTGACATTTTTTAATTATTTTTTCGCAAACGCTTCATTTATTTTTAAGTACAATAAATTTATTTACTTATTTTCCTAAGTCACTTTTTCAGATTATCATCCATGGTAACTCTTTATTGATAATTTTTTCATTTTGACATTTATATTTTTTAATAATTTTATGCTTTTTATGCTCTTTTAACATATATTTATAATCATCAACATTATATCAAACAACTCAAATCTATATTTGCACTAATTGCACTAACACTACGAATTTTGATATTTGGTATTTATAATTATTCAGTATTTAACATTTTTTATTTTGTCTATCAAATATTTACTTTTTTGATTCAGACATGGGTTTGCTGCCTTATTTTCCTCCGTGCAACGGATTAGCGACATGCTACCGTCATTTTTTACGAAGTGAACAACTAGTTCTTATTCGTTATATTCTTTCAGGTTACTCCTGCTGAGGTCGATACACTCCTATATATGTTTGTACACTTCCAGGATATTACCTGTTCTCCCTGTGTTTGATCATCTGCATCGAATTGATACTTTTTGTCTTTTCAGCAGAATTATGTTCAACAATTTTTTTTTTTTACGCAAGCTCAAAGCAGAATGATGTTCAGCTGATTTAATTATTATTTACCATTATTTTTCATCAATTCGTAGACTTATTTTACTTCATTGATATTACGTCTTCACGAAATTCATTAGTGGACTCCTGCTTTTGTCACGCCTTCTACAACGTGCCTAGCTGTCCATCTATGGTTCTCAGACAAAGATCACCATGATATATTAATTTTTTTTATCATAACAAACACTAGTATGTAATTACTAATGCGTAATAAACTATACATCTACTCTTTGGTTCCTTCCTGTGGGTTTTGCAGTTAGTTTTGAAAACTGGCCACTTTCATTTGTAATTTTCCCATGCGAAGGGGGGTGTTATGTTGTGTCATTTTGAGTCAACATAATACTCTACATTGTCGACACAACATTGTTTTGTTTTGGCAGTTTCTATTAGCTACGCTTTTCAAACAAACAAGTAATTCAAAATTATAATCTCGTTGTGATAAGACGTAAATTTAGACTCGTCTTGATTAAATCAAATTTTATTGTGTTTTATTTATTTATTATAATTTTATATAAGGATCTACTATATTATTAAATCAAGTCAAAAAGATCTTTATACTATCAAAGGCCTTTGCTAAATCAAAAAATATGCCTACAACATACATTTTTTTATCAATTGCATCATAAATTTTTTCAACAATGTGAACAGTAGCTGTAAGAGTAGATTTCTTTTGAATAAACCCATGTTGGTTAGCACATAAGATATTATATTTAATTAAGAAATTCATAACACGATTAAAGATAACACGTTCAAAGACCTTTGATAGTGATGACAAAATAGAGATAGGTCTATAATTGTCTACAGTCTTGTGATCATGCTTTTTGTACAAAGGTTTTACTAAAGCAGTTTTTAATAAATTGGGAAAATTACCTGATTTAATAGAATGATTTATAATGGTTGTTAGGGGATATAATAAAGAAATTTTACATTGTTTTAAAATCCAGGAAGAAATTTCATCGGTTCCAGCCGTTTTTTTATTATTAAGGGAGTCTATAATTGTACTAATCTCTTGTTCTGATACATAATCAAAGAATAAAGAATTACTGACAGTAATTGGATTAACTGTACAAGTATTGGAAACAATAGTACTATCATACTGATCATTTAATTTTTTTTCTGCAATAGTAGAATAATAATTAGAAAATATGTCAGCAACACTTTTAGGGTCATTTACATCTTGACCATTATAACAAAGTGAAATACTTTCACTACTTTTTGTATGACGACCCAATGTTTTATTGACTATATTCCAAGTAGTTTTATTTTTATTAGTTGCTGTTTGAATTTGATTGAAATAGTAACGAGTTTTAGCTTCTTTAATTTTATTTTTATAATATATTTTGTATTTTTTGTACAGTTCATTCAATATTTGATTATTTGAATACTTTTTACGTACTACATTTAAACAGCGCATAATGTTACCATTGTTTTCAATATCTTGATTATACCAACTGTTTTTACGTATTTTTGTGGATATTTTTTTGAAACAAAAACTAGCTCCGAAAGACCATACTAGATGTTCCATAAAAAAGTTAAACATAGAGTTTGTATCATTAAAATTATTTAGATGCTCCCAGTGACATGAATTTAACAGGTAATTAAAATATTCAATATTTTCGTCACTATAAGATCTAACATATCTATATGCATTGTTTGCATTGTATCGTTCAGATAAATTGTTCAAATAAGTGAAGTTAAATTGTAATGCAGAGTGATCGGAAAGTCCTGGATCAAAAACTGAAGTATAGTATGACTGTTCACTAATATTGGTAAATATATAATCAAGAGCAGTTTTTGACGAATTAGTAATTCTAGTGGGCTCACAGGTAGTAACATTTAATTGAAAAGAATTCATTAGGTCAAATAATACATTTTTTTGAGAAGAATCAATTAACTGATTTACATTAAAATCTCCACAGATAATTATCTGCTGATTGCGGGTAATAATGCTACTTAGCACTTTATTCAATTGACTTATAAATGTATTCCAGTCTCCGGAAGGTGACCTATATATATTTATCACAGTGATATTTATATTGTTGTTATGTAATATTTTACATCCTGTATATTCAAAGCACTTTTCAATGCTGTTTACAATTGATAGAATTTTCAGATCTTGAATTTCTAGACTATATTTTGTGTAGATTATCACACCTCCACCTTTATATTTAGATCTACAATATTTTGCCGCACATTTATAACCACTAAAATTAACATTACGTACAAAAGCTTCATTCATCCAATGTTCATTTAAACAGACAATGTCAGGTTTACATTCCGTAAGAAACACTTCGAACTCAGCAAGTTTATTTGTTAATGCACGAATATTTAAATTTATTAATTTTAATTCAATTTTTAAAGTTTCTGGTTTGTTAATTCCTGCTATTTGTTGATCTTCGAAAAAACTGAAACCTCTTAACATGTACATTTTCGGGCCAGAAGCAAGGATCAGTTAATAGATCATGAAGATTGAACTTGGCTCCTACTTTAAATGAACAATTCAAGCTTTTTGTTTCAAGTTTTTGGCATACAAAAGCATCATTAGGCCGTTTGGAATTTAAAAATTTAATCACATCTGCTTCGGTTGTTCCAGTACGCAATTTACTAACATGTATCCATGTCATCTTATCTGCAGCAGCCAATCCATTTATTTCTTGATTCGATCCAATAATTCTATTATTACGCTTTCTTCTTGATTTTACTTCTACAAAATCGTCATTATTTACACTACTGACAGAGATATTCGGATCATCTGTAGTACTCAATTTTGACATATTTTCCTTAAAGATGTACAGGATTATTAGTGCATGCATGTCGAGTAGTTGATATATTTTTATCAGATATATCCAATGTTGAATTGTCATCTGTTATAATCATTTTATTATCATTATTTTCCATATTAATACGAATAGTTTTCTTTTTATTGTTTACAGGAGTTTCGGGGCTTAGATTCGCATTTTTAGAGCCGAGTTTACCCGATAAATTAACATTTTGTGTTTTATTCAATGTCGATTTGTTTGTTTTTCCCAAAATATTCGAGTACGTAGATGGGATTGATTTTGAGTCTGATTGGAGATAATTAACTTTATCCCGAAGTAGATCATTATTTTCTTTAAGAATATTTATTTTATCTTCCATTTCTATTAGTAGTTTTTTCAACAAAGTATTTTCATTTAATAAGACTTCATAACTTTTTACAGAATAATCTGATTCTCTTCTATTCGTTATTTTATTTGGTTCGTCAGTAATCACCTTTTGGATATTAAATTCATCAACAATATTAGGTGATTCATTTACATCATCACTAGGAGTACAGGCATAACATTTCCACTGATTAATATTTCTACTATTTTTTAGAACAATAAAGTCATCTTCAGAAATATTTAAACAAGAAATATGAAAGCTGTTTTTACAGTCTCCAGTACATTCTACAATGTCATTATAACGAAAATTAATTTTTGTATCACATTTTGGGCAGATTACACCACGCTGAGAAGCCATATTAAGCACAAAAAATCATTATTATATTTGCAAACAAATTTTTCACTGATAATATAAAATATTCACAAAGTTTAAAATAGTACAGCACTATAAAACACGTCTTCACGCGACGAAGTCACTACATGAAATATTTGTTCGTCAGTATAATTTGACGGTTCGCAAAACGTGAGGCCTTTGATTTTTTGTTTGTAAATCGCAGGTGAACTTCGGGTGGTACGAGTTCATCCCTATCATTTATGCCTATTTCTTCGCTTAAAGCGACGATCATGGTGGATTTCAGCATTTTCTCCGCATCTTCAAGTTTTTCCATTTGGTAGCTGTACACAATCGATCGCAAATAATATTGCCGTACTTTTGGTGGCTTTCCTTTAAGCGGAGCCCATCTAGCTACCATTGCCATCAAGTGGCTGATGTCCAACCGAATGAAACAGCCGGGCGCTTTGATTTTTTTTTGTGACACAGTCATGTCGAAACAAATTTGCATGTACGAACGTAAATCTGCGGTTTTACCAAATGCTCTTGCAATTGCTATTAAAATAGCACGACCGAAGTCACTTACTACAACTCGTGGTATTGGCACACCACTTCTTAGTATTTCTAGCAAAAAATAAGTTATAATCTCGGTTATAATAATTTTTAAAATTTTTAAAGACTTAAAACATCCTAAAACGTTAAAAAAATCATGTTAAGAATTTTATAAAAATATTAATAATTTAAAAATTTTAAAAAATCATTTTTAAAATTAATATTTTTACTTGATTTGCAAAAAAAAATTTTTTTAATAAATCGGCTTTATTTTACGTTTTTCAATCGATTTACACTAAGATATTCAACTTTGAAGCATTTTTGCAACGTTAAATGAGGTTTAATAATAAGATCTTTTTTCGAAGTTATTAGCTGCAAATTTCGTTTATATACGGTAAAAAAATGGTTTTTACCTTTGACAAGCAAATTAGCATTGAAAAAAATTTGAATTGATAAAATCAAGTTTTTACCGTATTTAAACGTAAATTTCAGTAAATAAATTCCAAAAAAGATTTTAATATTGAACCTCATTTAACGGTGCAAGAATGCTTCAAAGATGAATTTTTTTGCAAGTCAAATAACAATAATAATTTTAAAAATGATTTTTTAAAATTCTTAAAATACTAAAATTCTTAAAATTTCTAACATGATTTTTTTACGTTTTAGGATGTTTTAAGACTTTTAAAATTTTTAAATTTTTTAAATTTCTTTTAAAAATTTTTCTGAGTTTTTAAAAATTCATAAAAATTATTAAAATTTTTAAAATTTTTTACAAGATTTTCTCAACGTTTTAGAATGTTTTAAGACTTTTAAAATTTTTAATTTTTTAAAAAAAATTTTTAAAAATTTAAAAATTTTAAAAGTCTTAAAACATCCTAAAACGTCGAGAAAATTATTTAAAAATTTTAAAAATTTTTAATAATTTTTATGAATTTTTAAAAACTTGGAAAAATTTTTAAAAGAAATTTAAAAAATTTAAAAATTTTAAAAGTCTTAAAACATCCTAAAACGTAAAAAATCATGTTAAAAATGTTAAAAATTTTAATATTTCAAAAATTTTAAAAAATCATTTTTAAAATTAATATTTTTATTTGACTTGCAAAAAAATTTTTCTTTAATAAATCGGCTTTATTTTGCGTTTTCCAATCGATTTACACTAAGAAATTCAACTTTGAAGCATTTTTGCACCGTTAAATGAGATTCAATAATATAATCTTATTTCAAAGTTATTTACTGGAAATTACGTTTAAATACGGTAAAAACTTGATTTAAACGTTTGACATGTAAATTTGCACTGAAAAAAACTCGTATTAATATATGAATTTTCAAAACTTAGAAAAATTTTTAAAAATAATTTTTAAAACTTAGAAAAATTTTTAAAAATAATTTCTAAATTTTTAAAGACTTAAAACATCCTAAAACGTTAAGAAAATCATGTTAAGAATTTTATAAAAATATTAATAATTTAAAAATTTTAAAAAATCATTTTTAAAATTAATATTTATACTTGACTTGCAAAAAAAAATTTTTTTAATAAATCGGCTTTATTTTGCGTTTTCCAATCGATTTACTTTAAGAAATTCAACTTTGAAGCATTTTTGCAACGTTAAATGAGGTTCAATAATAAAATCTTTTTTCGAAGTTATTAGCTGCAAATTTCGTTTATATACGGTAAAAAAATAGTTTTTACTTTTGACAAGCAAATTAGCTTTGAAAAAAAATTCGAATTGATAAAATCAAGTTTTTACCGTATTTAAACGTAATTTTCAGTAAATAAATTCCAAAAAAGATTTTATTATTGAACCTCATTTAACGGTGCAAAAATGCTTCAAAGTTGAATTTCTTAGTGTAAATCGATTGGAAAACACAAAATAAAGCCGATTTATTAAAAAAAAAATTTTTTGCAAGTCAAATAAAAATAATAATTTTAAAAATGATTTTTTAAAATTTTTAAAATATTAAAATTCTTAAAATTTTTAACATGATTTTTTTTAAGTTTTAGGATGTTTTAAGACTTTTAAAATTTTTAAATTTTTAAAATTTTTTTAAAAATTTTTTTAAGTTCTTAAAAATTCATAAAAATTATTAAAAATTTTAAAAGATTTTTACATGATTTTCTCAACGTTTTAGGATGTTTTAAAAATTTTTGTTTTAAAATTCATAAAAATTATTAAAATTTTTAAAATTTTTTACATGATTTTCTCAACGTTTTAGGATGTTTTAAGACTTTTAAAATTTTTAAATTTTTAAAAAAAAATTTTTTAAATTTTAAAATTTTAAAAGTCTTAAAACATCCTAAAACGTCGAGAAAATCATTTAAAAATTTTTAAAATTTTTAATAATTTTTATGAATTTTTAAAAACTTGGAAAATTTTTAAAAGAAATTTAAAAAATTTTAAAATTTTAAAAGTCTTAAAACATTCTAAAACGTAAAAAAAATCATGTTAAAAATGTTAAAAATTTTAATATTTTAAAAATTTTAAAAAATCATTTTTAAAATTAATATTTTTATTTAACTTGCAAAAAAATTTTTCTTTAATAAATCGGCTTTATTTTGCGTTTTCCAATCGATTTACACTAAGGAATTCAACTTTGAAGCATTTTTGCACCGTTAAATGAGATTCAATAATATAATCTTATTTCGAAGTTATTTACTGGAAATTATGTTTAAATACGGTAAAAACTTGATTTAAACGTTTGACATGTAAATTTGCATTGAAGAAAACTCGTATTAATATATGAATTTTCAAAACTTAGAAAAATTTTTAAAAATAATTTTTAAAATTTTTAAAGACTTAAAACATCCTAAAACGTTTAAAAAATCATGTTAAGAATTTTTTAAAAATTTTAATAATTTAAAAATTTTAAAAAATCATTTTGTAGCGTAAAGTACCAAAAAATTATTTTTTATCTGGTTTTTGGTGAAGGAGACAAGTCAATAATTGTAAACTACACCTTTATTAAAAATAAGAAACAAACACTTAAAACTATTATTTCATAAATACAGAATATGTTTTATAGTCCATTTAGCGTATTTTAGTTAATAAGAATAAGATTAGTTACTGAATATTTTTGAAAATTATTTGACACACACACAAAATCAACAACTCAACACAGTCGATTGAAACTGTAGCAACCATATTAATTTAGAAATTAGTTACACAAAATATTGCAAAAATAGATATTTCAAAACTCAGCTAATTTCTCAACACATTTTAAAATTAATATTTTTTCTTGACTTGCAAAAAAAATTTTTTTTAATAAATCGGCTTTATTTTGCGTTTTCCAATCGATTTACACTAAGAAATTCAACATTGAAGCATTTTTGCAACGTTAAAAGAGGTTCAATAATAAAATCTTTTTTCGAAGTTATTAACTGCAAATTTCGTTTATATACGGTAAAAAAATGGTTTTTACCTTTGACAAGCAAATTAGCATTGAAAAAAATTCGAATTGAAAATCAAGTTTTTACCGTATTTAAACGTAATTTTTTTTTCTAAGTTTTTAAAAATTCATAAAAATTATTAAAAATTTTAAAAGATTTTTACATGATTTTCTCAATGTTTTAGGATGTTTTAAGACTTTTAAAATTTTTAAAATTTTTTTTTTAATATTTTTCTGTTTTAAAATTCATAAAAATTATTAAAATTTTTAAAATTTTTTACATGATTTTCTCAACGTTTTAGGATGTTTTAAAACTTTTAAAATTTTAAAATTTTTAAAAAAAATTTTTAAAAATTTAAAAATTTTAAAAGTCTTTAAACATCCTAAAACGTCGAGAAAATCATTTAAAAATTTTTAATAATTTTTATGAATTTTCAAAAACTTGGAAAAATTTTTAAAAGAAATTTAAAAAATTTTAAAATTTTAAAAGTCTTAAAACATTCTAAAACGTAAAAAAATCATGTTAAAAATGTTAAAAATTTTAAAATTTTAAAAATTTTAAAAAATCACTTAAAATTAATATTTTTATTTGTCTTACAAAAAAAATTTTCTTTTATAAATCGGCTTTATTTTGCGTTTTCCAATCGATTTACACTAAGAAATTCAACTTTGAAGCATTTTTGCAACGTTAAATGAGGTTCAATAATAAAATCTTTTTTCGAAGTTATTAACTGCAAATTTCGTTTATATACCGTAAAAAAATGGTTTTTACCTTTGACAAGCAAATAAGCATTGAAAAAAATTCGAATTGATAAAATCATGTTTTTACCGTATTTAAACGTAATTTTCAGTAAATAAATTCCAAAAAAGATTTTATTATTGAACCTCATTTAACGGTGCAAAAATGCTTCAAAGTTGAATTTTTTAGTGTAAATCGATTGGAAAACGCAAAATAAAGCCGATTTATTAAAAACAATTTTTTTGCAAGTCAAATAAAAATAATAATTTTAAAAATGATTTTTTAAAATTTTTAAAATATTAAAATTCTTAAAATTTCTAACATGATTTTTTTACGTATTAGGATGTTTTTTAACTTTAAAAATTTTAAAATTTTTAAAATTTTTTTTAAAAATATTTCTGTTTTTAAAAATTCAAAAAAATTATTAAAAATTTTAAAAGATTTTTACATGATTTTCTCAACGTTTTAGGATGTTTTAAGACTTTTAAAAATTTTTTTTAAAAATTTTTCTAAGTTTTAAAATTCATAAAAATTATTAAAATTTTTAAAATTTTTTTACATGATTTTCTCAACGTTTTAGGATGTTTTAAGACTTTTAAAATTTTTAAATTTTTAAAAAAAATTTTTAAAAATTATAAAATTTTAAAAGTCTTAAAACATCCTAAAACGTCGAGAAAATCATTTAAGAATTTTTAAAATTTTTAATAATTTTTATGAATTTTTAAAAACTTGGAAAAATTTTTAAAAGAAATTTAAAAAATTTAAAAATTTTAAAGGTCTTAAAACATTCAAAAACGTAAAAAAAATCATGTTAAAAATGTTAAAAGTTTTAAAATTTAAAAAATTTTAAAAAATCATTTTTAAAATTAATATTTTTATTTGACTTACAAAAAAATTTTTCTTTTATAAATCGGCTTTATTTTGCGTTTTCCAATCTATTTACACTAAGAAATTCAACTTTGAAGCATTTTTGCACCGTTAAATGAGATTTAATAATATAATCTTATTTCGAAGTTATTTTACTGGAAATTACGTTTAAATACGGTAAAAACTTGATTTAAACGTTTGACATGTAAATTTGCACTGAAAAAAACTCGTATTAATATATGAATTTTTAAAACTTAGAAAAATTTTTAAAAATAATTTTTAAAATTTTTAAATTTTTAAAGACTTAAAACATCCTAAAACTTTAAAAAAATCATGTTAAGAATTTTATAAAAATGTTAATAATTTAAAAATTTTAAAAAATCATTTTTAAAATTAATATTTTTACTTGACTTGCAAAAAAAATTTTTTTTATTAAATCGGCTTTACTTTGCGTTTTCCAATCGATTTACACTAAGAAATTCAACTTTGAAGCATTTTTGCAACGTTAAATGAGGTTCAATAATAAAATCTTTTTTCGAAGTTATTAACTGCAAATTTTGTTTATATACCGTAAAAAAATGGTTTTTACCTTTGACAAGCAAATTAGCATTGAAAAAAATTCGAATTGATAAAATCAAGTTTTTACCGTATTTAAACGTAATTTTCAGTAAATAAATTCCAAAAAAGATTTTATTATTGAACCTCATTTAACGGTGCAAAAATGCTTCAAAGTTGAATTTTTTAGTGTAAATCGATTGGAAAACGCAAAATCAAGCCGATTTATTAAAAAAAAATTTTTTTGCAAGTCAAATAAAAATAATAATTTTAAAAATGATTTTTTAAAATTTTTAAAATATTAAAATTCTTAAAATTTCTAACATGATTTTTATTACGTTTTAAGATGTTTTTAAGACTTTTAAAATTTTTAAATTTTTAAAATTTTTTTTAAAAATTTTTCTAAGTTTTTAAAAATTTATAAAAATTATTAAAAATTTTAAGTGATTTTTACATGATTTTCTCAACGTTTTAAATTGTTTTTAAGACATTTAAAATTTTTAAAATTTTTTTTTAAAAATTTTTCTAAGTTTTAAAATCCATAAAAATTATTAAAATTTTTTACATGATTTTCTCAACGTTTTAGGATGTTTTAAAACTTTTAAAATTTTTAAAATTTTTTTTTAAAAATTTTTCTAAGTTTTAAAATCCATAAAAATTATTAAAATTTTTTACATGATTTTCTCAACGTTTTAGGATGTTTTTAAACTTTTAAAATTTTTAAATTTTTAAAAAAAATTTTTAAAAATTTTAAAAGTCTTTAAACATCCTAAAACGTCAAGAAAATCATTTAAAAATTTTAAAAATTTTTAATAATTTTTATGAATTTTTAAAAACTTGGGAAAATTTTTAAAAGAAATTTAAAAAATTTTAAAATTTTAAAAGTCTTAAAACATTTTAAAAAGTAAAAAAATCATGTTAAAAATGTTAAAAATTTTCTCGAAAATTTTAATATTTTAAAAATTTTAAAAAATCATTTTTTAAAAATTAATATTTTTATTTGACTTGCAAAAAAATTTTTCTTTAATAAATCGGCTTTATTTTGCGTTTTCCAATCGATTTACACTAAGAAATTTAACTTTGAAGCATTTTTGCAACGTTAAATGAGGTTCAATAAAAAAATCTTTTTTCGAAGTTATTAACTGCAAATTTCGTTTATATACCGTAAAAAAATGGTTTTTACCTTTGACAAGCAAATTAGCATTGAAAAAAATTTTAATTGATAAAAACAAGTTTTTACCGTATTTAAACGTAATTTTCAGTAAATAAATTCCAAAAAAGGTTTTATTATTGAACCTCATTTAACGGTGCAAAAATGCTTCAAAGTTGAATTTCTTAATGTAAATCGATTGGAAAACGCAAAATAAAGCCGATTTATTAAAAAAAAATGTTTTTGCAAGTCAAATAAAAATAATAATTTTAAAAATGATTTTTTAAATTTTTTAAAATAAGAAAATTCTTAAAATTTCTAACCTGATTTTTTTTACGTTTTAGGATGTTTTTAAGACTTTTAAAATTTTTAAATTTTTAAATTTTTTTTAAACATTTTTTTAAGTTTTTAAAAATTCATAAAAATTATTAAAAATTTTAAAAGATTTTTACATGATTTTCTCAACGTTTTAAGATGTTTTAAGACTTTTAAAATTTTTAAAATTTTTTTTAAAAATTTTTAAAAGACTTTCTCGACGTTTTAGGATGTTTTAGGACTTTTAAAATTTAAAAATTTTTAAAAATTTTTTTTTAAAATTTTAAAAGTCTTAAAATATCTTAAAACGTTGAGAAAATCATGTAAAAAATTTTAAAAATTTAATAATTTTTATGAATTTTAAAACTTGGAAAAATTTTTAAAAAAATTTTTTAAAAATTTTAAAAGTCTTAAAACATCCTAAAACGTTGAGAAAATCATGTAAAAATCTTTTAAAATTTTTAATAATTTTTATGAGTTTTTTAAAACAGAAAAATTTTTAAAAAAAATTTTAAAAGTCTTAAAAACATCCTAAAACGTAAAAAAAATCATGTTAGAAATTTTAAGAATTTTCTTATTTTAAAAATTTTTAAAAATCATTTTTAAAATTATTATTTTTATTTGACTTGTAAAAAAATTTTTTCTTAATAAATCGGCTTTGTTTTGCGTTTTCCAATCGATTTACACTAAGAAATTCAACTTTGAAGCATTTTTGCACCGTTAAATGAGGTTCAATAATAAAATCTTTTTTGGAATTTATTTACTGAAAATTACGTTTAAATACGGTAAAAACTCAATTTTATCAAATCGAATTTTTTTCAATGCTAATTTGCTTGTCAAAAGTAAAAACCATTTTTTTACGGTATATAAACGAAATTTGCAGTTAATAACTTCGAAAAAAGATTTTATTATTAAACCTCATTTAACGTTGCAAAAATGCTTCATAGTTGAATTTCTTAGTGTAAATCCATTGGAAAACGCAAAATAAAGCCGATTTATTAAAAAAAATTTTTTTTGCAACTCAAGTAAAAATAATAGTTTTAAAAATGATTTTTAAAATTTTTAAATTATTAATATTTTTATAAAATTCTTAACATGATTTTTTTAACGTTTTAAGATGTTTTAAGTCTTTAAAAATTTTAAAATTTCAAAAATTATTTTTAAACATTTTTCTAAGTTTTAAAAGTTATTTTTAAAAATTTTTCTAAGTTTTGAAAATTCATATATAAATACGAGTTTTTTTCAGTGCAAATTTACATGTCAAACGTTTAAATCAAGTTTTTACCGTATTTAAACGTAATTTCCAGTAAATAACTTCGAAATAAGATTATATTATTGAATCTCATTTAACGGAGCAAAAATGCTTCAAAGTTGAATTTCTTAGTGTAAATCGATTGGAAAACGCAAAATAAAGCCGATTTATTAAAGAAAAATTTTTTTGTAAGTCAAATAAAAATATTAATTTTAAAAATGATTTTTTAAAATTTTTAAAATTTTAAAATTTTTAACATTTTTAACATGATTTTTTTTACGTTTTAGAATGTTTTAAGACTTAAAATTTTTAAACTTTTTAAATTTCTTTTAAAAATTTTTCCAAGTTTTTAAAAATTCATAAAAATTATTAAAAATTTAAAAAAATTTTAAATGATTTTCTCGACGTTTTAGGATGTTTTAAGACTTTTAAAATTTTATATTTTTTAAAAATTTTTTTTAAAAATTTAAAAATTTTAAAAGTCTTAAAACATCCTAAAACGTTGAGAAAATCATGTAAAAAATTTTAAAAATTTTAATAATTTTTATGAATTTTAAAACTTAGAAAAATTTTTAAAAAAAATTTTAAAAATTTTAAAAGTCTTAAAACATCTTAAAACGTTGAGAAAATCATGTAAAAATCTTTTAAAATTTTTAATAATTTTTATGAATTTTTAAAAACTTAAAAAATTTTTTAAATAAATTTTAAAAATTTTAAAAGTCTTAAAAACATCCTAAAACGTAAAAAAAATCATGTTAGAAATTTTAAGAATTTTCTTATTTAAAAAAATTTAAAAAATCATTTTTATAATTATTATTTTTATTTGACTTGCAAAAAAATTTTTTTTTAATAAATCGGCTTTATTTTGCGTTTTCCAATCGATTTACATTAAGAAATTCAACTTTGAAGCATTTTTGCACCGTTAAATGAGGTTCAATAATAAAACCTTTTTTGGAATTTATTTACTGAAAATTACGTTTAAATACGGTAAAAACTTGATTTTATCAATTCGAATTTTTTTCAATGCTAATTTGCTTGTCAAAGGTAAAAACCATTTTTTTACGGTATATAAACGAAATTTGCAGTTAATAACTTCGAAAAAAGATTTTATTATTGAACCTCATTTAACGTTGCAAAAATGCTTCAAAGTTGAATTTCTTAGTGTAAATCCATTGGAAAACGCAAAATAAAGCCGATTTATTAAAAAAAATTTTTTTTGCAAGTCAAGTAAAAATATTAGTTTTAAAAATGATTTTTAAAATTTTTAAATTATTAATATTTTTATAAAATTCTTAACATGATTTTTTTAACGTTTTAAGATGTTTTAGGTCTTTAAGAATTTTAAAAATTATTTTTAAAAATTTTTCTAAGTTTTAAAAGTTATTTTTAAAAATTTTTCTAAGTTTTGAAAATTCATATATAAATACGAGTTTTTTTCAGTGCAAATTTACATGTCAAACGTTTAAATCAAGTTTTTACCGTATTTAAACGTAATTTCCAGTAAATAACTTCGAAATAAGATTATATTATTGAATCTCATTTAACGGAGCAAAAATGCTTCAAAGTTGAATTTCTTAGTGTAAATCGATTGGAAAACGCAAAATAAAGCCGATTTATTAAAGAAAAATTTTTTTGTAAGTCAAATAAAAATATTAATTTTAAAAATGATTTTTTAAAATTTTTAACATTTTTAACATGATTTTTTTTACGTTTTAGAATGTTTTAAGACTTAAAATTTTTAAATTTTTTAAATTTCTTTTAAAAATTTTTCCAAGTTTTTAAAAATTCATAAAAATTATTAAAAATTTAAAAAATTTTTAAATGATTTTCTCGACGTTTTAGGATGTTTTAAGACTTAAAATTTTATAATTTTTAAAAATTTTTTTTAAAAATTTAAAAATTTTAAAAGTCTTAAAACATCTTAAAACGTTGAGAAAATCATGTAAAAATCTTTTAAAATTTTTAATAATTTTTATGAATTTTTAAAAACTTAAAAAATTTTTTAAATAAATTTTAAAAATTTTAAAAGTCTTAAAAACATCCTAAAACGTAAAAAAAATTATGTTAGAAATTTTAAGAATTTTCTTATTTAAAAAAATTTAAAAAATCATTTTTATAATTATTATTTTTATTTGACTTGCAAAAAATTTTTTTTTTAATAAATCGGCTTTATTTTGCGTTTTCCAATCGATTTACATTAAGAAATTCAACTTTGAAGCATTTTTGCACCGTTAAATGAGGTTCAATAATAAAACCTTTTTTGGAATTTATTTACTGAAAATTACGTTTAAATACGGTAAAAACTTGATTTTATCAATTCGAATTTTTTTCAATGCTAATTTGCTTGTCAAAGGTAAAAACCATTTTTTTACGGTATATAAACGAAATTTAACGGAGCAAAAATGCTTCAAAGTTGAATTTCTTAGTGTAAATCGATTGGAAAACGCAAAATAAAGCCGATTTATTAAAGAAAAATTTTTTTGTAAGTCAAATAAAAATATTAATTTTAAAAATGATTTTTTAAAATTTTTAACATTTTTAACATGATTTTTTTTACGTTTTAGAATGTTTTAAGACTTAAAATTTTTAAATTTTTTAAATTTCTTTTAAAAATTTTTCCAAGTTTTTAAAAATTCATAAAAATTATTAAAAATTTAAAAAATTTTTAAATGATTTTCTCGACGTTTTAGGATGTTTTAAGACTTAAAATTTTATAGTTTTTAAAAATTTTTTTTAAAAATTTAAAAATTTTAAAAGTCTTAAAACATCTTAAAACGTTGAGAAAATCATGTAAAAATCTTTTAAAATTTTTAATAATTTTTATGAATTTTTAAAAACTTAAAAAATTTTTTAAATAAATTTTAAAAATTTTAAAAGTCTTAAAAACATCCTAAAACGTAAAAAAAATTATGTTAGAAATTTTAAGAATTTTCTTATTTAAAAAAATTTAAAAAATCATTTTTATAATTATTATTTTTATTTGACTTGCAAAAAAATTTTTTTTTAATAAATCGGCTTTATTTTGCGTTTTCCAATCGATTTACATTAAGAAATTCAAATTTGAAGCATTTTTGCACCGTTAAATGAGGGTCAATAATAAAACCTTTTTTGGAATTTATTTACTGAAAATTACGTTTAAATACGGTAAAAACTTGATTTTATCAATTCGAATTTTTTTCAATGCTAATTTGCTTGTCAAAGGTAAAAACCATTTTTTTACGGTATATAAACGAAATTTGCAGTTAATAACTTCGAAAAAAGATTTTATTATTGAACCTCATTTAACGTTGCAAAAATGCTTCAAAGTTGAATTTCTTAGTGTAAATCCATTGGAAAACGCAAAATAAAGCCGATTTATTAAAAAAAATTTTTTTTGCAAGTCAAGTAAAAATATTAGTTTTAAAAATGATTTTTAAAATTTTTAAATTATTAATATTTTTATAAAATTCTTAACATGATTTTTTTAACGTTTTAAGATGTTTTAAGTCTTTAAAAATTTAAAAATTTTAAAAATTATTTTTAAAAATTTTTCTAAGTTTTAAAAGTTATTTTTAAAAATTTTTCTAAGTTTTGAAAATTCATATATAAATACGAGTTTTTTTCAGTGCAAATTTACATGTCAAACGTTTAAATCAAGTTTTTACCGTATTTAAACGTAATTTCCAGTAAATAACTTCGAAATAAGATTATATTATTGAATCTCATTTAACGGAGCAAAAATGCTTCAAAGTTGAATTTCTTAGTGTAAATCGATTGGAAAACGCAAAATAAAGCCGATTTATTAAAGAAAAATTTTTTTGTAAGTCAAATAAAAATATTAATTTTAAAAATGATTTTTTAAAATTTTTAACATTTTTAACATGATTTTTTTTACGTTTTAGAATGTTTTAAGACTTAAAATTTTTAAATTTTTTAAATTTCTTTTAAAAATTTTTCCAAGTTTTTAAAAATTCATAAAAATTATTAAACATTTAAAAAATTTTTTAATGATTTTCTCGACGTTTTAGGATGTTTTAAGACTTTTAAAATTTTATAATTTTTAAAAATTTTTTTTAAAAATTTTAAAATTTTAAAAGTCTTAAAACATCCTAAAACGTTGAGAAAATCATGTAAAAAATTTTAAAAATTTTAATAATTTTTATGAATTTTAAAACTTAGAAAAATTTAAAAAAAAAATTTTTAAAAATTTTGAAAGTCTTAAAACATCTTAAAACGTTGAGAAAATCATGTAAAAATCTTTTAAAATTTTTAATAATTTTTATGAATTTTTAAAAACTTAAAAAAATTTTTAAAATAAATTTTAAAAATTTTTAAAGTTTTAAAAACATCCTAAAACGTAAAAAAAATCATGTTAGAAATTTTAAGAATTTTCTTATTTAAAAAAATTTAAAAAATCATTTTTATAATTATTATTTTTATTTGACTTGCAAAAAAATTTTTTTTTAATAAATCGGCTTTATTTTGCGTTTTCCAATCGATTTACATTAAGAAATTCAACTTTGAAGCATTTTTGCACCGTTAAATGAGATTCAATAATATAATTTTATTTCGATGTTATTTACTGGAAATTACGTTTAAATACGGTAAAAACTTGATTTAAACGTTTGACATGTAAATTTGCATTGAAAAAAACTCGTATTAATATATGAATTTTCAAAATTTAGAAAAATTTTTAAAATTTTAAAATTTTTAAAGACTTAAAACATCCTAAAACGTTAAAAAAAACATGTTAAGAATTTTATAAAAATATTAATAATTGTTGTTATATTTCTATTTGAATACTTCTATAGTATTATATACTCAATTTTTTTTTCTTTATTATACAACAAGGTTATTTTAAATTGTATAAAATGTATGTTTGTCAAATTTTAAATGTCTGTTTCAATTTTAATCTCTTAAATAAAACGTTTTTGATACAAGTTAAATAAAATTTATTTTCATTAATTTTATCAGGTTATGGGCCCAGGCTCAATCTGCTATAAAACAATAAAAGCAAGTTACAGTGAATTTTTTTTTAACCTTAACTAGCCACGTGCTCGTTCTGTAAAAACTTATTCATCAGCAAAAATGTCGTTAAGTAATCAAATGGCACTGATCGAAAAGCTGACTGGAAGAGATAATAATTTACGCTACATGGAAGTTTGCTGTTCAAACATACCTCCAACACGAAGATTTGTGGTGTTGCGTAGAAAGTAATGAAAACGTGGATGTTAAACTCGACATGAAAGCTAAGTCTAAAGTCATATTATTGGTTGATCCTATTAATTATATACATATACAAGAAGCTAGAACTACAAAAGAAGTGTGGAAAAACTTGGAAAAGGCTTTTGATGATAAGGGACTTACGCGTCGAGTTGGCCTGTTAAGAGATCTGATCACTACAACGCTTGATAGTTGCCAAAATATAGAAGACTATATTAACAAGATAATGTCAACCGCCCACAAACTAAGAAACATTGGGTTTAATGTAGATGATGAGTGGTTGGGTACATTACTGCTTGCTGGTTTACCCGAAGTATACAGACCGATGATAATGGCAATTGAGAGCTCCGGTGCAGCAATTACGGCTGATTCAGTGAAAACTAAACTTCTACAGGATATCAGAAGTTCTGAGTCCGCAGCTCTGTATATCAGAAAAGAACAAGACAACCGAATGCAAAATGCTAAACAGTCTACCGACAAACCAACTAGATCCGGCAAAGGCCCAAGGTGTTACAATTGCAATAAATATGGGCATATAAGCAAAAATTGTAGAAATAAAAAGAAAGAACAAAACTCAAATGATAATTCTGGATACGTAGCAGCATTTTCAGCAACGACAAAAATTGATGGTAACTGGTACATCGATTCGGGAGCATCAATGCACATGACAATGCACCGTGATTGGCTCTACGATGAAACATCACCTCCGATCAGCAGCATAAAAATTGCAAATGACAAAATGCTACAAGTGAAAAGTTGCGGGATAGTTAATCTCAAAATAGCTGGAAAGGGAAGCAATACAGAAACAATATAGGTACGAAAAGTTCTATACGTTCCAGAATTAGCCACCAATTTGTTATCTGTTAGTCAGATAATTGAAAGTGGATGTCATGTGAAGTTCGATAAGCAAGGCTGTAAAATATTCAATAAACAGAATACCGAAGTGGCAGCAGCAAAACTGATCAACAATATGTACAGGTTAAATACACACAGTATTCAAGCATACGTATCAGCTGTTGATGAAGACGATTGCTATCTATGGCATCAGAGAATGGCACATTTGAATTTTGCTGATTTAAATAAACTCTCAAATTACGTAAACTTGAAATTAGAAAACAAAGACAAGATGATTTGTGTCTCATGCCTGGAAGGGAAACAGACCAGACAGCCATTTTCTTCAGAAGGTTCCCGAGCAAAGAAAAGTTTGGAACTAATTCATTCTGACGTCTGTGGACCTATGGAAGTGAAGTCTCTGGGAGGAGCCCGCTATTTTCTCACTTTCATTGATGACTACACCAGAAAAGTATTTGTCTATTTTCTAAATAACAAGTCAGATGTATTTGAAAAGTTTAAAGAGTTCAAAGCTTTAGCGGAAAATCAACTCAACTTAAAAATTAAGACTCTCCGCACAGATAATGCTACAGAATATTTGAGTAAAGAATTTACAAAGTTTTTGAAAAATTCAGGAAGCACACATCAGACGTCTAATCCATACACTCCGCAGCAGAATGGCCTGGCAGAGCGTATGAATCGTACGTTGGTAGAGAAAGCTCGATGTATGCTTATTAATGCTAAATTACAGAAACCATATTGGGCAGAAGCAGTGTCTACTGCTGCATATATAACAAACCGTTGTCCAACACGAGCATTAGCTTTTTAAACGCCTCAGGAGATGTGGTCCGGGACAAAGCCTGACTTGACTCATATGAAAATCTTTGGATGTGAAGCCATGGTGCATATTCCGAAAGAAAAACTAAAGAAGTGGGATTCAAAGGCATGCAAAATGATTTTCATTGGTTATTGTGAAACTACAAAAGGATACAGGTTGATAGATCCGAAAACAAAAACTGTATTCAAAAGTAGAGATGTGATTTTCTTGGAAAATTCAATTAAACGAAATTATGCAAAAGCACCGTTATCAGAGTCAGCATCATCGAACGTTCTCGACGACAGCAGCGATGTCACACTGGAAAATATTTCTGAGAGTGAATCATCGATCACAGAAAGAAGTGATGATTCTTATACTGCTGAGGAAGGATCTATGTACTTACCAGATGAAAGCATAAACTTTACTGAGCAAAGAACGACAAATATCATAACAAGGTCTAAAAGTAATAAACTGAAAAGTGAAGCTAATTCTTATCTTTGTTTAGATGAAAATTTAGAGTTTCAAGCTGTTCCGAAAACATACGATGAAGCCATATCTTCAACAAATGCTATAGAATGGAGACAGTCAATTAAAGAAGAACTGAAAGCTCATGCACAAAATCAGACATGGCAATTGGTAGAGAAACCACCAGAAGCAAAGGTGATTGACTGCAAATGGGTTTTCCGCATCAAAAACGAGCCATCTGGACCTCTCTACAAGTCAAGACTTTGCGCAAAGGGCTATGCACAAAGACACGGCATTGACTACACGGAAACATTCTCTCCGACTGTAAGGTAAGATTCAGTTCGTATATTACTTTCAGAAGTTGCTTAGCATAACCTTGAAATGATTCAGTTCGATGTAAAGACGGCATTTTTGAACGGAGACTTAAAAGAAGAGATCTACATGACACCACCGGAAGGTCTGAATGTACAATCAAATATTGTGTGCAAGCTCAAAAGATCACTCTATGGTCTAAAACAAGCACCTCAATGCTGGAACCACAAATTTGACTGTGTATTAAAAAAGTTTGGTTTTAAAAACAGCCATTCCGACAGGTGTGTCTACATTGGTCATATCGACAAACAAAAAGTATATTTGTTATTGTATGTTGATGACGGTCTTCTGATTTCAAGTAATATTAATGTTCTAAATAAAATAATAAATGATTTGAAAGAAAATTTTGAGATAAAAACATGTGAAGCAAAGAATTTTGTTGGATTACAAATAGAAAAGTATGAAGGATGCATTTTTGTTCATCAGTCTAAATATGTCGAACAATTATTATTAAAATTTAACATGAACAATGCAAACAGCAATAGTATCCCAGTCGATCCTCATACAACACTGGAAAAGAGTACGCTGACATTAGATGAGAAGATTCAATATAGAGAAGCTGTCGGGTCTCTCATGCACTTAGCTATTGTTAGTGTTAGATATAGGTACTGTATAAACTTACATAAAGTGAACTTAGTTTTATAGTTACATAACTTATCTGTAAATGATTTTGTACCAATTATTGTTTCTGAATAAAAACTGTTTAATCACTCGTAAAATATATTTTGATGTAAATACATCACAATTGGCGCAGTCGAAAAAAATGTCTATCGGTAAAATTGATAATTTTGACATCAAGTCAGGAAATTGGCCGACCTACATACGGTTGGTAGAGCAATATATTAAAGCTAACAAAATTGATAATGCTTTAAAAGTTTCGGTTCTTATCGCAGTTGTTGAAGAACCAACCTATAATTTAATGTGCGATCTATGTGATCCCTCGGAGCCTGAGAATAAAACATGGGAGCAACTAACAGATATTATGCAACAACATCTGGTTCCACAACCTTCGGAAATAGCTGAACGGTTCAAATTTCGTAAACGGCTTCAAGAAAATAATGAAACAATTTCGGAATATATTCAAATTCTCAAACATTTGGCCAAGACATGCAACTTTGGTACACAGCTTGAAGTAAATCTTCGAGATCAATTGGTTTCTGGCATACGAAGCGATATAATTCGAGCGCGTCTGTTCGCCAAGAAAAACCTTAATTACAAAACAGCGGTTGAACTGTCATTGTCCATGGAGTGCGCTGAAAGGAATGCAGTGGAAGCGGGGCCCAGCAGCTCAAATCAGCAGTCGGGAGAGCAACAGCAGATCAATCACGCGAGGACGAACCACCCGGTTTGTCACCACTGTGGTAAAAAGAATCATCCCGCTAATAAATGTTTTTTCAAAAATAGTATTTGCCATAAATGTAATAAAAAAGGCCATATAGTAAATATTTGTAAACAGTCGAGTCAAACCCCAAATAATAATAATAATAATAGGAGAACTCAGAGAAGATACGTTAATTGTAATGAAGTAGCTGAAACTGAGGATAACACTTCTGACGAGAAATCTGAGGAAGATGAAAATATGTATAACATTTCAACCTTATTTAATTATAATGAGCCAATTTACACTAAAATCTTAATTGAAAATCATGTATTGAAAATGCAAATTGACACGGGCTCACCAATATCAGCAATTTCATTTGAAACTTATAATAAATTATTTAAAAATCTAAAAATTATAAAATCAAATTTAAAATTAACTACCTATAATGGTAATCCAATCATACCGAAAGGTTATGTAATAGCAAAGGTCAATTACAATAACTTACAAAAGAATTTAAAATTATTTATCATATCTAATGGCGGTCCACCATTGGTTGGCCGTGATTGGATAAACTCTTTTTGCATGAAATGGCAACAAATTGAGTCCATGAGTTTTTCTGAAAATGAATTACAATGTTTACTTAATAAATTCGCATCTGTCTTTGATAACCAACTTGGTACTTTGAAAAATTTCAAATTAAAATTAAATATGAAGTCAGATGTAATACCTAAATTTTGTAAGGCTAGGTCCTTACCATTTGCGCTCAGAGAACGAGTGGACCAAGAACTTGATCGGCTTGTAAATTTAGAAATATTAACGCCAGTTGAACAAAGCGACTGGGGGACACCTATTGTCCCTATTGTTAAAAAGGATGGGACAATTAGGATTTGCGGCGACTACAAAGTCACGGTGAATCCGCATTTAATTATTAATAAATATCCCATACCGCGAATAGATGATCTTTTGACTAAATTAGCTGGTGGCCAACATTTTTCAAAATTAGATTTGTCACAGGCATACCAACAAGTCCTTTTGGACGAAAATTCCAAAGATTATACTACCATTTCTACCCACCGTGGATTATTTAAATATAATAGAATTCCATACGGACTTTCCCCTATACCCGAGTATTTTCAAAAAACTATGGAAAATATATTTGCTGATTTTAAAAATGTGATAGTATTCTTAGATGATATATTAATCACAGGTGTTAATGATAAAGAACATTTTCAAAATTTAGAAAAAAGGTATTAAATCGACTTCAACAAGTCGGACTAAAAGTAAAAAAAAACAAATGCGAATTTTTTAAGGAGAGTGTGTCTTATTTGGGCTACATAATTAATAAAGAAGGTTTACAAACTGATAAAACTAAAGTTAAAGCAATTGCGAAAACGCCTGCCCCTACAACAATAACGCAGTTAAAAAGTTTTCTTGGATTGATTAATTATTACGCCAAATTTCTACCCAATTTGAGTAGTACACTGAATCCTCTTTATGAGTTATTAAAGAAAAATAAAAAATGGGTATGGACGCAAAGTTGTCAAACAACATTTAATTCCGTAAAGGAAGAGTTATTAAAATCAAAGTGCTTAACACACTATGACCCTAAACTACCGTTAATTTTAGCAACTGACGCTAGCTCATATGGTGTCAGTGCTATAATATCGCATCAGTTTCCAGATAGAACTGAAAAAATTATAGCATGTGCCTCACGTACACTATCCCATTCAGAAAAAGGCTATAGTCAAATTTGTAAAGAAGCGTTAGCTATTATGTATGGTATCAGAAAATTTCACCAATATTTGTATGGGAGACACTTTACGCTTTTTACAGATGCTAAACCTCTAATCTCTATCTTTGGACAAAAAAAAGGCTTGCCAGCTACGGCAGCTAGTGGACTACAACGTTATGCTGTAACTTTAACTGGGTATAACTTTGATATTAAATATATTTCAACTATTAAAAATTCTAATGTCGATTGTTTATCCAGATTACCACTGAAAAACACAATAGATGACCAGGTGACTGAAGACAATTTATATTTAAATTTTTTTGAAACACAAGTTGCTATTAAATTCAAAGATATTAAAACTGAAACACAACGTGATCCGATATTGTGTAAGGTGTTACGTTATGTAATGCACGGTTGGCCTAATGTCAACAGTGATTCAAATTTGGCACCTTACTTCGTTAAGCGAAATGAAATATCGGTGGAACAAGAGTGTTTACTTTGGTCATATAAAGTTATAATTCCTTTAAAGTTTCGTACTCATTTATTAAATGAATTACATAGCAGTCACCTTGGAATTGTGAAAACAAAAAGTTTAGCACGGTCTTATATGTGGTGGCCTGGAATAGACGCCGATATTGAACATAGATGTAATAACTGCCCTATTTGTCAGTCCGTACGTTTTTCCCCACCAAAAACAACCCTAACGCCGTGGAAATGGCCTAATGGTCCTTGGCAAAGGCTACATGCAGACTTTTTAGGACCTTTTAAGGGTCAAACTTTCATTATTATTCATGACGCATATAGTAAATGGTTGGAGGTATTTCCAATGAATAAAACTTCCGCCAATAAGGTTATTAGTATTTTTCGAAGTTTATTTGCTCGATTTGGTTTACCTTTGTTTTTGGTAACTGATAACGGTCCACCATTTACATCCATGGAATTCAAAAGTTTCATGGATAAAAATGGAATTGACCATATTTTCACCCCCCCATATAACCCAAAATCAAATGGAGCGGTTGAAATTATGGTAAAGAATATAAAACAAGTTTTAAAAAAGTCATTATTGGAAAATTCTGATTTCAATCTTTCAATAAATAAATTTTTAATACATTATCGAAATTGTAAACACAGTATCACTGGTTTATCACCTGCCCAACTAATGTTTGGACGATCATTGCGCACTAAACTAAGTCTTATAAGACCAGAAACAAAAACTCTTGTGGAAAATGCGCAATATAAACAAATAGAACGTAGAGGTGGCATTGAAAAATCTATTGATGTCGGTCAGTCTGTTATGGTAAAAAATTATAATTCAAATGAAAGCAACTGGATTCCGGGAACAGTTGAAGACAAAACTGGTAGTTCCACATTTGTTGTAAATACAAACAGAGGATCGACCAGTAGACATTCAGACCAAATTATATTAACTGATAATAATTCACTGAAGTCAAATTTAGAACCACAAAATGATGAAATTGAAACGGCTGTTATAGGTGAGCGCCGTTATCCGTTAAGAGATCGGAAGCCTGTTGATCGTTTTCAGTCTAGTACATCATAAGAATTTAAATTATTTTTCTTGTTTTTTTTTAATACAAAATATGTATGTATAATTATTTTTTTTTCTTTTCCTATCTGCACATTAATTTTAAGGCAGGAGGTGTTAGATATAGGAACTGTATAAACTTACATAAAGTGAACTTAGTTTTATAGTTACATAACTTATCTGTAAATGATTTTGTACCAATTATTGTTTCTGAATAAAAACTGTTTAATCACTCGTAAAATATATTTTGATGTAAATACATCACAGTTAGTAGACCTGACATTATGTACGGCGTCAGTTTGGTGAGTCGTTACCTTAATTGTTACGACCACACTCACTGGAACGTTGTAAAGAAAATAATGAAATATTTAAAGGAAACTAAAAACTATAGTTTATGTTATTCTTCATCACAGCAACATAAACTTGAAGGCTATAGTGACGCAGATTATGCCAAAGATGCGTGCACCCGACGATCGATGACAGGATATGTTTTTTTGAAAAATGGAGCTGCTGTAACATGGGCAAGTCAACGTCAACAGAGTGTTGCACTATCCACCACCGAGGCTGAATTTATGGCCGCCTGTTCCGCCACAAAAGAAGCAATTTGGATTAGAAGGTTGTTGAAGGACATTGGTGAATATAATCAAGATACAGTGTGCTTAAATATGGATAACCAAAGTGCAATTTGCCTGATTAAAAACGTGAACTATCATAACCGTTGCAAACATATAGATGTGAAGTATAATTTTATTAAAGAAAAGTTCACAGAAAAAATAATAGAATTGAAATATGTTTGTACTAAAGAGCAATATGTTGATATATTTACAAAAGCTCTAGAGATAAGTTTCAGTATCTTAGAAGCAAAATAGGTGTTAAAATATTATGATTATTTTTGTTTATGAATAGTTCTTATTGTATTTAAAAAAAAAAAAGTTAATTTTTGGTGGAAGTGTTGTGACGGCACATACTCGTGCCGCCACTAACTAATAGTTTTTGTTGTTCTTTTTTTTTGAGTGATCGATACTCTTGGCTTTAAAAGCATTTTTTTTGTGATTCACACGTGTAGTGGCACCATGAAGAATTAAGTTTTTGTTTAAATGATTTACATTATGTCTGTGGACATAGATTTAAACCTTAAGTTCGATAAAAAGCCTGTGATTAATACAGTAGTGAAGTGAACAATAAAAGCAGAGTATTTGTGTTTAAACAATTATGTTATATCATTAACATGACGTGAAATGATAATGTATTTTTTTTATATAAACTAAAAATGAACGCACCGTTGTATATGCGCGAGCCGAATTGTTTTTCGCTCCATAAGAATTTATACTGGAGATGCGTAGCGCATCTGCTGGCGCGCAAGTTCGACCGGTCATCGCATCCCCACTACACTCGCGCAGCAGTGGCGATGCGACGACGTGTATAAAAGGCCAGCGCACCGCAGCTCCAGTCGACTTGGTTTCTCACCGTCATTGAGACTAGTCCACTTACGAAAGCAAGTATTGTATAACTTGCTGGCTGTAAGGTGCCGTTTACCGTTTACCGCTTGCCGACCCGTCTGGTCGTTTTGTTAGTAACTTTCCTAAGTTACGAATGCGCATCTGTTGGCGCACCGGTCATTCGACCACTGTGCTCCCACTAGTTTATCGACGTGGTGGGGGTACTGCGGCCAGAATATAAGGCCTGAACGCGACTGTTAAAGCCGACTTCGTCTCTCGCGTTCAGAGAGACAAGTCCAGCTTACGAAGGCAATCTTGTTACGTTGCCGGCTGTAAGCTACCGTTCCTTACCTGCCTACCGATCTGCTCCCGTTGTGGTTCTGTGTACCGAGAAGGGCACTGTTGCGAGAAGCAACACCTCCCCTGCCTCTCCACCGTGGTTTTGTGTACCGAGAAGGGCACTGTTGCGAGAAGCAATAGCCATCGTACCTGTCTTTCCACCGTGGTTTTGTGCACCGAGAAGGGCACTGTTGCGAGAAGCAATAGTCACATTCCCTGCCTCTACCCCGTGGTTTTGTGCACCGAGAAGGGCACTGTTGCGAGAAGCAATAGCCGCCTACCTACCTGCCCGCCTCACCACCGTGGTTTTGTGTACCGAGAAGGGCACCGTTGCGAGAAGCAATAGCCATCGTACCTGTCTTGCCACCGGGGTTTTGTGTACCGAGAAGGGCACTGTTGCGAGAAGCAATAGCCTCATACCGACCTGTCCGTCCGCCGTGGTTTTGTGCACCGAGAAAGGCACTGTTGCGAGAAGCAATAGCCACATCCTGACCTGTTCATCGTGGTTCTATACACCGAGAAGGGTAGCGTTGCGAGAAGCAATAGCCACGGACCGATTGTAAAAATCATTTGTAAAGATCGATGTAAACATGTTTGTATGATTTATGTATTAATTTTTGTACTTGGTAACCTGATGAATATTAATTTTGTTTGTATTTTGCAATATGTTTTGTATTTTTGATTGGCTATATATGTAATACAATGCTGTATTAAAATTCAGTGCATTTTGATTGATTGATGATATGTATAACTTTGTACCAAAGTTGCTATATTTACTCATGACAATGTTTGTAATATTTTTGTGATATTTCATATTTCTATATTTTTTTTGAATAAAAACACAGAAAATACGCCAGACTTTTTATTTCTTTTATTTTATTTTATTTTTGTCGTGCGTGCTTGAACCCTGGCTCCGACGAGCAGGTCCGTCCCGACGCAATAAAAAACGACAACCGTTTCATGGCGCCCGAACAGGGACCGTTTAATAATTAGTTTACTTGGTTAGTTTAACTTCTGGCTTATTTTCTTGTTTTCTTGTTTTTCTTGTTTCCATTCTTTGTTCTCTAAAAAAACAGAAATGGCGAAGAGCTGGATTTATCAAAGCAACAAAGACGGGTTAATAAAAATCCTGTCTGCTAACAACATCGACTCGACCGGCACAATCGATGAGCTTCGTCGACGTTTAAGTAACTTCGTGGACCACCACCCCGAATTGTTTCAAGAAGACGACCCGAACGACCAGTCAGCGGTTGCCAGTGGTGGTGGCGCGAAACCAAAACGAACTGTACCAAACTTACCTGAATACACTCCTAATCCCCGCCTGTCCCCAAACGTAACTGTATCGACAGCATCAGACCCCGCCAAGATAATGAATCAAATCCGCAAGTGGGGGTGTTATTTTGATGGTAAAGATCCGATAGGTTTCCTAGAGCGAATCGAGGAACTGAGACAATCATATGGTTATGAAACCGAACAACTATTCAGAAGCATACCGGAGTTACTACGCAATGACCCACTGCTGTGGTACCGTAATAACAGACATCTATGGCGCACGTGGGGTGATTTCATCAGCAATTTCAAGAGACAGTATTTACCGCACCGATACCAATACCAGTTAGAACGAGAAATACAACAACGTCACCAGAGGCCAGACGAACCTTTTAGTAGCTACGCCGCAGCTATGCAGACATTAATGCGCCGAGCCGGCGGCATGACGCCAGAAAATCAACTCGACCGGCTATATGATAATATGAACCCCGACTACAAGCTATTCATTCGTCGACGTGACGCCCATACGATGGGCGATCTCTACACACAAGCCGCCGAATACGAAACTGTACGTCTCGAACAACAGGAACATCAGAGAACATTCCAACACGCTGTTAGCACCCCAGTGATACGCAAAACTACCGCCGCCATTTATAACCGTAACGAGTGCTGCTGGCGATGCAAGCAGAGAGGGCACACACGTTTTTATTGCCGCCAGCCACCAAAGAAGTTTTGCTCCGTGTGCGGGAAAGATGATATTTTCACGCGAGATTGTCATCCGCCAGCGGGAAACTCCGGACGGGCCGGGGAACGCAACACCGAAGCCCGGCCCGGAACGACATCAGAATAGATTTCCGACCACGACCACATATCGAAGTTTCTTTATGGTACAATAAGTTCCACGCACTACTAGATTCCGGCTCCGAGATGTCATTCATATCAGGCGATGTCGCCACTCTAGCCGGCGATTATCAACACTTTCCTCGAGAAAATGATTGCGAAGTATACCTAGCCGATGAAACAATATCTGTCTCTCCTGGTACCGTAACGCTACCTATGGAAATCGGTGGAATCGAATATCAACACGATTTCATGATTCTACCCACGATGGGTAGTAAGATAATTATTGGGATCGACCTATGGGCTCGAATAGGTTTAGCAATGCCTCCGCCACCGATTGAACCTGTAACGTCACCGATCGCATGTGTAATTTCCGAGGGGATGATAGAGCGCACACCAGACGAAGACCAACAGCTATGCAAATTTCTCGACCGAGAATTTCAACTCTTTGATACCATTAAAGGACCGACCGACAAGATTCAACATCATATACGACTGAAAACATCTACACCGATTAAACAAAGATATCGACCGCGTAATCCAGCTATGCAAGCAATCATAAATGAAGAAGTAGACGAGATGGAAAGAAACGGCATCATCGAACCGTCAAAGAGCCCGTGGAGCTCGCCGGTCGTCTTAGTAAAGAAAAAAGATGGCAAGTATAGATTTTGTATCGATTTCCGTAAGGTGAACGAAGTTACCGAAAAGGACGCCTATCCGTTACCTATGGTGAATGCCACTTTAGACAAATTACGTGGTGCGAAATATCTCTCAACACTAGATTTAAAACACGGTTATTGGCAAATCCCGCTAACGCCATCGAGTCGACCTATTACAGCATTTACAGTACCCGGAAAAGGACTGATGCAATTTCGTGTGATGCCTTTCGGACTTCACTCCGCTCCAGCCTGTTTT
The DNA here is from genome assembly GCA_039654895.1 of Mongoloraphidia duomilia. NCBI lineage: Eukaryota > Metazoa > Arthropoda > Insecta > Raphidioptera > Raphidiidae > Mongoloraphidia > Mongoloraphidia duomilia. The sequence continues at coordinate 21,111,391 of CM077521.1, read as the reverse complement.
CAACGCTTTCTCGAGACTGTGTTAGGCCCCGAGTTAGAGCCATACGTTTTTGTATACCTAGACGATATTATTATTGTTAGCCGGACATTTCAAGAACACCTACGCCTCCTCGCCGAAGTATTTCAACGTCTACGAGAAGCCAAGCTACGCCTGAACACTGAGAAATGTAAATTCTGCATGAGTCAGCTACGTTACCTGGGACACATAATCGACCGTGATGGAATCCGTACAGATCCAGACAAAATCAGAGCCGTGGCCTCATGGCCTATACCTACCACTATACGTAAGATACGGCAGTTTCTTGGCATGGCGTCATGGTACCGTCGATTCATAGCCGACTTCTCAACAATTTCTACTCCGCTTACTAGTCTAACACGTAAGAACGCCAAATGGAAGTGGGGCGAGACAGAAGAAAAAGCTTTCCAACAATTAAAATCCGCACTGATCTCGGCACCGGTATTAGCCTGTCCTGATTTTAAACGGAAGTTTACATTACAAACAGACGCTAGCGCCGTCGGCCTCGGTGCCGTTTTAACACAACAGTTCGATGAAGGAGAGAGAGTTATTGCCTACGCAAGCCGTACCCTGAATGGCGCTGAGAAAAACTACAGTGCAACCGAGTTGGAATGCCTGGCAGTTGTATGGGGTGTTCGGAAGATGAAAGATTACCTGGAAGGCTACCGTTTTACCGTCATCACCGACCACCAATCACTACGCTGGCTCCAACGTCTAGAAGCTCCTACCGGTCGTCTCGCCAGATGGCTGTTTGAATTACAACAATACGATTTCGACGTACAGTATCGCCGAGGAACTCTCAACCAAGTAGCTGACGCTCTCTCAAGGGAACCAATGATATGCGCTCTGAACACCGCTCCGATTTGTTCCTGGTACCGCCGAATGTATAGAGCCGTCAAAAAGGAACCCGCGAAATTTCCCGACTATGACATTAGAGAAGGCCACCTATATCGCCACATACTCCACGATCTCAGTTTTAACGAAGTTCCAGCCGAAGAACAGTGGAAACGATGTGTTCCAAAAGAGCTACGTACACAAACGTTAAAACGAAATCACGACGATCCAACCGCTGGACATCTAGGAGTAGCAAAAACCATTGCTCGAATGGCACGACTCTATTATTGGCCCGGCATGTTCAGAGACACAGCCAAATACGTTCGTCAATGCAAGAGCTGTCTGCAGTATAAAGCTGTACAGCAACGCCCCGCCGGCCGTATGCATGCGACACCGGTAGACGCGCCCTGGAAGAAGGTCACTGTTGATCTCGTCGGGCCACTACCGCGATCCACGAACGGACATACATGGCTTCTGAATATGCAAGACAGATTTACCAAGTGGGTGGAGATGCGACCTTTACGTCGCGCCACTGCCGGCGGCATCACTGATGCTATCGCAAATCAGATCATCTATCGCCACGGTTGTCCAGAAGAGATAGTCTCAGACAACGGCACTCAATTCAAATCTCACGCTCTCGGCGAGTTACTCAAGGCGTTTGGAATACGACACCGCACATCACCAGTACAGGCGCCACATTGCAATCCGGTTGAACGGGCTAATAAGACATTAAAAACCATGATTGCACAATACGTAAACCGAAATCACCGTAATTGGGACTCCAGGATACCAGAGCTTCAGTTTGCTTTCAACACGGCATGGAACGAATCTACCGGCTACACCCCAGCGTATCTTAATTATGGCCGCGAGCTAGCGACCATCCATCCAGAAGAACGCAGGACCGTACAAACCGCCACACCCCCAAACGTGCGTCACCGAGTTTTGAATGAAGCGTACGAGTTAGTGCGCATTAACCTGGCACGGTCATTCCAAAAACAAGCGAAGCATTACAACTTGCGGCGACGTGATTGGAAACCGAACATAGGAGATATAGTATGGAAGAAAGAATACCCCCTCTCCCGCAAGGCGGATGCTTTCAATGCAAAATTAGCCCCCAAATATAATGGACCAATGACCGTCAAGAAGATTATTTCCCCCGTCATCGTCGACTTAAAAGATGAGAAGGGGAAATGGCACCGTCATATCCACATACAAGACCTGAAAACAAGTCCTGTCCAGTCTGTTCCTGAAAATCCCATCTGCTATATAAGTCGATACATTTCACAATCTAAGTCATTCTGCGACACGATGGCTACACCAATGGAGGTAGACGACGAGCAACTAGCTAAAGCAATTAGCTCAATTTTACCACCGCAACCGCCACCCAGGACGATCCTGCTAGACAACGCGCCACCACCCGGACACCGGTCAAAGTTAAAAGCGCTGCGAGATAAATACGACAAGGCCCGCAAGCGCCCGGTCCCAACGGCACAACTAATGGCAACACCGGATGACATGCGCAAGGCCACCCGCCCGTTGCCTATACCAGGCAGCCACGCACGGCAAGGCCAACCGAAGCCTCCTAGTACAGAGGCAGCAGCCACTGAGTTGGTCAACAGGCCGTCAACCGTTCCAGGGCCTTTACTAGCCCTACCACCACCAGCCGAGGGCTCATCCCGACTGGCGACAACGAATGCCCGCCAAAAACCAGCTCACCCGTCGGCACCAAAACAAGAAGGGCCGTTTTTCGGTCCATACCTACCGCCGCCCGAACAAATTGCAATAGCACCGGGGGTCGCCATGTGGGTGCCCCACCACGCCATTCATCAACGACGCTCCCACGTTGGCACTGCGTCAGACGGACGCAGTTGGAGGGTGCGTTTTGACCGTACAGGCCGCCCCGGCCGAGCTTACCCCCTCCGAACGGAGGGAGGTAATGTGACGGCACATACTCGTGCCGCCACTAACTAATAGTTTTTGTTGTTCTTTTTTTTTGAGTGATCGATACTCTTGGCTTTAAAAGCATTTTTTTTGTGATTCACACGTGTAGTGGCACCATGAAGAATTAAGTTTTTGTTTAAATGATTTACATTATGTCTGTGGACATAGATTTAAACCTTAAGTTCGATAAAAAGCCTGTGACTAATACAGTAGTGAAGTGAACAATAAAAGCAGAGTATTTGTGTTTAAACAATTATGTTATATCATTAACATGACGTGAAATGATAATGTATTTTTTTTATATAAACTAAAAATGAACGCACCGTTGTATATGCGCGAGCCGAATTGTTTTTCGCTCCATAAGAATTTATACTGGAGATGCGTAGCGCATCTGCTGGCGCGCAAGTTCGACCGGTCATCGCATCCCCACTACACTCGCGCAGCAGTGGCGATGCGACGACGTGTATAAAAGGCCAGCGCACCGCAGCTCCAGTCGACTTGGTTTCTCACCGTCATTGAGACTAGTCCACTTACGAAAGCAAGTATTGTATAACTTGCTGGCTGTAAGGTGCCGTTTACCGTTTACCGCTTGCCGACCCGTCTGGTCGTTTTGTTAGTAACTTTCCTAAGTTACGAATGCGCATCTGTTGGCGCACCGGTCATTCGACCACTGTGCTCCCACTAGTTTATCGACGTGGTGGGGGTACTGCGGCCAGAATATAAGGCCTGAACGCGACTGTTAAAGCCGACTTCGTCTCTCGCGTTCAGAGAGACAAGTCCAGCTTACGAAGGCAATCTTGTTACGTTGCCGGCTGTAAGCTACCGTTCCTTACCTGCCTACCGATCTGCTCCCGTTGTGGTTCTGTGTACCGAGAAGGGCACTGTTGCGAGAAGCAACACCTCCCCTGCCTCTCCACCGTGGTTTTGTGTACCGAGAAGGGCACTGTTGCGAGAAGCAATAGCCATCGTACCTGTCTTTCCACCGTGGTTTTGTGCACCGAGAAGGGCACTGTTGCGAGAAGCAATAGTCACATTCCCTGCCTCTACCTCGTGGTTTTGTGCACCGAGAAGGGCACTGTTGCGAGAAGCAATAGCCGCCTACCTACCTGCCCGCCTCACCACCGTGGTTTTGTGTACCGAGAAGGGCACCGTTGCGAGAAGCAATAGCCATCGTACCTGTCTTGCCACCGGGGTTTTGTGTACCGAGAAGGGCACTGTTGCGAGAAGCAATAGCCTCATACCGACCTGTCCGTCCGCCGTGGTTTTGTGCACCGAGAAAGGCACTGTTGCGAGAAGCAATAGCCACATCCTGACCTGTTCATCGTGGTTCTATACACCGAGAAGGGTAGCGTTGCGAGAAGCAATAGCCACGGACCGATTGTAAAAATCATTTGTAAAGATCGATGTAAACATGTTTGTATGATTTATGTATTAATTTTTGTACTTGGTAACCTGATGAATATTAATTTTGTTTGTATTTTGCAATATGTTTTGTATTTTTGATTGGCTATATATGTAATACAATGCTGTATTAAAATTCAGTGCATTTTGATTGATTGATGATATGTATAACTTTGTACCAAAGTTGCTATATTTACTCATGACAATGTTTGTAATATTTTTGTGATATTTCATATTTCTATATTTTTTTTGAATAAAAACACAGAAAATACGCCAGACTTTTTATTTCTTTTATTTTATTTTATTTTTGTCGTGCGTGCTTGAACCCTGGCTCCGACGAGCAGGTCCGTCCCGACGCAATAAAAAACGACAACCGTTTCAGTGTTGTTATATTTCTATTTGAATACTTCTATAGTATTATATACTCAATGATCTTTTTGCTTTATTATACAACAAGGTTATTTCAAATTGTATAAAATGTATGTTTGTCAAATTTTAAATGTCTGTTTCAATTTTAATCTCTTAATTAAAACGTTTTTGTTACAAGTTAAATAAAATTCATTTTCATTAATTTTATCAATAATTTAAAAATTTTAAAAAATCATTTTTAAAATTAATATTTTTACTTGACTTGCAAAAAAAATTTTTTTAATAAATCGGCTTTATTTTGCGTTTCCCAATCGATTTACACTAAGAAATTCAACTTTGAAGCATTTTGCAACGTTAAATGAGGGTCAATAATAAAATCTTTTTTCGAAGTTATTAGCTGCAAATTTCGTTTATATACGGTAAAAAAATGGTTTTTACCTTTGACAAGCAAATTAGCATTGAAAAAAATTCGAATTGATAAAATCAAGTTTTTACCGTATTTAAACATAACTTTTTTTTCTAAGTTTTTAAAAATTCATAAAAATTATAAAAAATTTTAAAAGATTTTTACATGATTTTCTCAACGTTTTAGGATGTTTTAAGACTTTTAAAATTTTTTAAATTTTTTTTAAAAATTTTTCTAAGTTTTAAAATTCATAAAAATTATTAAAATTTTTAAAATTTTTTACATGATTTTCTCAACGTTTTAGGATGTTTTAAGACTTTTAAAATTTTTAAATTTAAAAAAAAAAATTTTTAAATTTTAAAAGTCTTTAAACATCCTAAAACGTCGAGAAAATCATTTAAAAATTTATAAAATTTTTAATAATTTTTATGAATTTTTAAAAACTTGGAAAAATTTTTAAAAGAAATTTAAAAAATTTTAAAAGTCTTAAAACATTCTAAAACGTAAAAAAAATCATGTTAAAAATGTCAAAAAATTTAATATTTTAAAAATTTAAAAAAACCATTTTTAAAATTAATATTTTTATTTGACTTGCAAAAAAATTTTTCTTTAATAAATCGGCTTTATTTTGCGTTTTCTAATCGATTTACACTAAGAAATTCAACTTTGAAGCATTTTTGCAACGTTAAATGATGTTCAATAATAAAATCTTTTTTCGAAGTTATTAACTGCAAATTTCGTTTATATACCGTAAAAAAATGGTGTTTACCTTTGACAAGCAAATTAGCATTGAAAAAAATTCGAATTGATAAAATCAAGTTTTTACCGTATTTAAACGTAATTTTCAGTAAATAAATTCCAAAAAAGATTTTATTATTGAACCTCATTTAACGGTGCAAAAATGCTTCAAAGTTGAATTTCTTAGTGTAAATCGATTGGAAAACGCAAAATAAAGCCGATTTATTAAAAAAAAATTTTTTTGCAAGTCAAATAAAAATTATAATTTTTAAAATGATTTTTTTAAATTTTTAAAATAAGAAAATTCTTAAAATTTCTAACATGATTTTTTTTACGTTTTAGGATGTTTTTAGGACTTTTAAAATTTTAAAATTTTTAAAATTTTATTTAAAAATTTTTCTAAGTTTTCAAAAATTTTTTTAATAAATCGGCTTTATTTTGCGTTTTCCAATCGATTTACACTAAGAAATTCAACTTTGAAGCATTTTTGCACCGTTAAATGAGATTCAATAATATAATCTTATTTCGAAGTTATTTACTGGAAATTACGTTTAAATACGGTAAAAACTTGATTTAAACGTTTGACATGTAAATTTGCACTGAAAAAAACTCGTATTTATATATGAATTTTCAAAACTTAGAAAAATTTTTAAAAATAATTTTTAAAACTTAGAAAAATTTTTAAAAATAATTTTTAAAATTTTTAAATTTTTAAAGACTTAAAACATCCTAAAACGTTAAAAAAATCAAGTTAAGAATTTTATAAAAATATTAATAATTTAAAAATTTTAAAAAATCATTTTTAAAATTAATATTTTTACTTGACTTGCAAAAAAAATTTTTTTTTTAAATCGGCTTTATTTTGCGTTTTCCAATCGATTAACACTAAGAAATTCAACTTTGAAGTTATTAACTGCAAATTTCGTTTATATACGGTAAAAAAATAGTTTTTACTTTTGACAAGCAAATTAGCTTTGAAAAAAAATTCGAATTAATAAAATCAAGTTTTTACCGTATTTAAACGTAATTTCCAGTAAATAACTTCGAAATAAGATTATATTATTGAATCTCATTTAACGGTGCAAAAATGCTTCAAAGTTGAATTTCTTAGTGTAAATCGATTGGAAAACGCAAAATAAAGCCGATTTATTAAAGAAAAATTTTTTTGCAAGTCAAATAAAAATATTAATTTTAAAAATGATTTTTTAAAATTTTAAAATTTTTAACATTTTTAACATGATTTTTTTACGTTCTAGAATGTTTTAAGACTTTTAAAATTTTAAAATTTTTTAAATTTCTTTTAAAAATTTTTCCAAGTTTTTAAAAATTCATAATTATTATTAAAAATTTTTTAAATTTTTGAATGATTTTCTCGACGTTTAGGATGTTTTAAGACTTTTAAAATTTTAAAATTTTTAAAAATTTTTTATAAAAATTTTAAAATTTTAAAAGTCTTAAAACATCCTAAAACGTTGAGAAAATCATGTAAAAAATTTTAAAAATTTTAATAATTTTTATGAATTTTTAAAAACTTAAAATAATTTTTAAAAAAAATTTTAAAAATTTTAAGTCTTAAAACATCCTAAAACGTAAAAAAAATCATGTTAGAAATTTTAAGAATTTTAATATTTTAAAAATTTTAAAAAATCAATTTTAAAATTATTATTTTTATTTGACTTGCAAAAAATTTTTTTTTTAATAAATCGGCCTTATTTTGCGCTTTCCAATTGCACTAAGAAATTCAACTTTGAAGAATTTTTGCACCGTTAAATGAGGTTCAATGATAAAATCTTTTTTGGAATTTATTTACTGAAAATTACGTTTAAATACGGTAAAAACTTGATTTTATCAATTCGAATTTTTTTCAATGCTAATTTGCTTGTCAAAGGTAAAAACCATTTTTTTACCGTATATAAACGAAATTTGCAGTTAATAACTTCGAAAAAAGATTTTATTATTGAACCTCATTTAACGTTGCAAAAAATGCTTTAAAATTGAATTTCTTAGTGTAAATCCAATGGAAAACGCAAAATAAAGCCGATTTATCAAAGAAAAATTTTTCTTGCAAGTAAAGTAAAAATATTAATTTTAAAAATGATTTTTTAATATTTTTAAATTATTAATATTTTTATAAAATTCTTAACATAATTTTTTTAACGTTTTAGGATGTTTTAAGTCTTTAAAAATTTTAAAATTTTAAAATTATTTTTGAAATTTTTTCCAAGTTTTAAAAATTATATTTAAAATTTTTTCTAAGTTTTGAAAATTCATATATTAATACGAGTTTTTTTCAATGCAAATTTACATGTCAAACGTTTAAATCAAGTTTTTACCGTATTTAAACGTAATTTCCAGTGAATAACTTCGAAATAAGATTATATTATTGAATCTCATTTAACGGCGCAAAAATGCTTCAAAGTTGAATTTCTTAGTGTAAATCGATTGGAAAACGCAAAATAATGCCGATTTATTAAAGAAAAATTTTTTTGCAAGTCAAATAAAAATATTAATTTTAAAAATGATTTTTTAAAATTTTTAAAATATTAAAATTTTTAACATGATTTTTTTTATGAATTTTTAAAAAAAATTTTAAAAATTTAAAAATTTTTAAAGTCTTAAAACATTCTAAACGTAAAAAAAATCATGTTAGAAATTTTAAAAATTTTAATATGTTAAAAATTTTAAAAAATCATTTTTAAAATCATTATTTTTATTTGACTTGCAAAAAAATTTTTTTTTAATAAATCGGCTTTATTTTGCGTTTTTAAATCGATTTACACTAAGAAATTGAACTTTGAAGCATTTATATAAACGAAATTTGCAGTTAATAACTTCGAAAAAAGATTTTATTATTGAACCTCATTTAACGTTGCAAAAATGCTTCAAAGTTGAATTTCTTAGTGTAAATCGATTGGAAAACGCAAAATAAAGCCGATTTATTAAAAGAAATTTTTTTTGCAAGTCCAGTAAAAATATTAATTTTAAAAATGGTTTTTTAAAATTTTTAAATTATTAATATTTTTATAAAATTCTTAACATGATTTTTTTAACGTTTTAGGATGTTTTAAGTCTTTAAAAATTTAAAAATTTTAAAAATTATTTTTAAAATTTTTTCTAAGTTTTAAAAATTATTTTTAAAAATTTTTCTAAGTTTTGAAAATTCATATATTAATACGAGTTTTTTTCAATGCAAATTTACATGTCAAACGTTTAAATCAAGTTTTTACCGTATTTAAACGTAATTTCCAGTAAATAACTTCGAAATAAGATTATATTTTCGAATCTCATTTAACGGTGCAAAAATGCTTCAAAGTTGAATTTCTGAGTGTAAATCGATTGGAAAACGCAAAATAAAGCCGATTTATTTAAGAAAAATTTTTTTGCAAGTCAAATAAAAATATTAATATTAAAAATGATTTTTTAAAATTTTTAAAATATTAAAATTTTTAACATTTTTAAAATGATTTTTTTTACGTTTTAGGATGTTTTAAGATTTATAAAATTTTAAAATATTTTAAATTTCTTTTAAAAATTTTTCTAAGTTTTTAAAAATTCATAAAAATTATAAAAAATTTTTAAAATTTTTAAATGATTTTCTCGACGTTTTAGGATGTTTTAAGACTTAAAATTTTTAAATTTTTAAAATTTTTTTTAAAAATTTAAAAATTTTAAAAGTCTTAAAACATCCTAAAACGTTGAGAAAATCATGTAAAAAATTTTAAAAATTTTAATAATTTTTATGAATTTAGAAACTTAGAAAAATTTTTAAAAAAATTTTTTTTAAATTTTAAAAGTCTTAAAACATCCTAAAACGTTGAGAAAATCATGTAAAAATTTTTTAAAATTTTTAATAATTTTTATGAATTTTTAAAAACTTAGAATAATTTTTAAAAAAAATTTTAAAAATTTAAAAATTTTTGAAGTCTTAAAACATCCTAAAACGTAAAAAAAATCATGTTAGAAATTTTAAAAATTTTAATATGTTAAAAATTTAAAAAAATCATTTTTAAAATCATTATTTTTATTTGACTTGCAAGAAATTTTTTTTTTAATAAATCGGCTTTATTTTGCGTTTTCCAATCGATTTACACTAAAAAATTCAACTTTGAAGCATTTATATAAACGAAATTTGCAGTTAATAACTTCGAAAAAAATTTTATTATTGAACCTCATTTAACGTTGCAAAAATGCTTCAAAGTTGAATTTCTTAGTGTAAATCGATTGGAAAACGCAAAATAAAGCCGATTTTTTAAAAGAAATTTTTTTTGCAAGTCCAGTAAAAATGTTAATTTTAAAAATGATTTTTTAAAATTTTTAAATTATTAATATTGTTATAAAATTTTTAACATGATTTTTTTGTTTTTGGATGTTTTAAGTCTTTAAAAATTTAAAAATTTTAAAAATTATTTTTAAAAATTTTTCTAAGTTTTAAAAATTATTTTTAAAAATTTTTCTAAGTTTTGAAAATTCATATATTAATACGAGTTTTTTTCAATGCAAATTTACATGTCAAACGGTAACACGAGTATCACACGTCTCACACAGGGGCGGATCCTCATGAGCCCTTAAAAAACCATGTGTCAATCTACAGTGACCGATGCGCAGCCGTGTAAGGACCACTTCCTCCCACCTGGAGGGACGGCAAGATGTGAACCATAGGTCAACTGTAGATTTTATAAATTTTAATTTGTTTTCGTCGACAGCACTCCATTCATCCTTCCAGAGGTGCTGAACGGCTGCAATCAGTCCGCTCTTGAGGTCGTCACTGATAAAGCAAAATACACTCTGACCCTTATTTGCAGCGTCCTTAGCTACAGTGTCAGCTAGTTCATTGCCAGCGATTCCCATGTGGCCGGGAACCCAACAAAACCGGACAGTGGTTCCACCTCTTTTCAAAGAGTACAATTTGTCCTGAATTAAACAAATAATAGGGTGGCTGGGGTAGGAACGCTGCAATGCCTGTAGAGAACTCAAAGAGTCGCTGCAAATAACATATTTGTGTGGACCGTGCACATGTCTCAAGGCCTGCAAAATTGCATATAACTCCGCAGTAAAAATACTGCACTCTTGAGACAACTTGTATCAACACTGGCGTTATCGGTGACGAACGCGCAACCAACTCGGTCGAGAGTCTTCGAGCCATCCGCGTAAACGGGAACGGTAGGCTCGATTCTGATCCAGCCATGCCAGGAAAAGCTGGCGATAGAGCTCTGGAGTTGTTGTATTTCGAGGATGAATGGAAAGTGACATGTCGATGACGGGCTGAGGAATTAGCCACGGGGGCACAGAATTACGGCCGACTCTTAGAGTTTTAGAAAGAGACAACTGAAGTTCATCTAAGAGAAGAGTCAACCTGATACCAAGAGGGCGTGTTGCATTTCTTCTCCGTCTATACAGAGAAGAAAACCTAGGTTGGAATACGCAACTGTAAGTTGGGTGATCAGGTTGACTACGGAGCTTGGAGACGTAGGATAGCATATTGCGTTTCCGCCGGATGTTCAGTGGAGGCTCTCCGCATTCAGCGGCAATGCTAACAACAGGACTCGATCGAAACGCTCCGGTTGACAATCGAATTCCGGCGTGATGAACAGCGTTTATAGCCCAGGAAATGAAAGGAAAAAAACACCCGATGTCGCAAATAATTCCAAAGGAGCTGGATTTTTCACAGATGGTAGAACACCTTTAGACATGTATTTTTACAAAAGTCCCCGATTATCCCCCTTGTGCTTCCCCCGCCACCCCCTTTTGAATATAATTTTGCAAGCCTTACGGAAAACGCTAATATCTCCTTAACCAATGTCTGAAATCAGACGACTTTTTTTTTGTTTTATTCCTAATTAGTTACTCTAAAAAATTTCCCCTCTTCAATTTTCCGATAAAATCAATATATGCTTTGCAATTTATTAATAAACAGAAAATATCAGTTTTTAAAAGAATATTTCACAAAATATTTCCATATGACTTTTTGCTAAGCCTGTTAGGGTAAAAGTTGTTCAAGTAAAATTTGTAGACAATATTTGTAGCTTTAAAATGATGTATACAGGGTGTCCAAGACTTGCGTTGTCGGCCGATATATTGATTTTGGGTGAAGATAGAAAAGAAGTTTAAATACAAAAGTTGTATAATTTTTAATGGTGTATAACCTAAAAATATTTTCAATTATACAGCCTGTCCCATTTAAGCGTGGCAGATCAAAGTTATGTTTTTTTTAACCTAGCACCCTGTTTTTATTTGTTTTTTCAATTTTGCATCTAAATGCGAATAGAAATTGTAAGGGAAGCCATGCTCAAAAATTCAGTAATTTTTGAGTTATTCAAGTTTTTTAGAAATTTTTGATACGTGCAGACCTTTACCTAAATTTCGACATAGCCAAAACAGAAATCTTTATCAAACTGAAATTTTGAGGATCACTAGATAATGGATGGACAAATCAATGTATGTCCTAAAAAAATTAATTTATTATACAGTGTGTTCAAAATAATGTACTTCTTTTACCTAACTTCAATCACGTGTAACTTTTGATTGTTAAATACAACGAGGTTATTTTTTTGATGGAATTGTATTCTTTAGGATATTTACTAACACTTTTATTAAGGGTTGTCCATACTTAAACCAAACATTTTTATATGAAAATATTAAGTTTAGGTTTGGACAACCCTTAATAAAAGTGTTAGTAAATATCCTAAAGAATACAATTCCAGCAAAAAAATAACCTCGTTGTATTTAACAAACAAAAGTTACACGTGATTGAAGTTAGGTAAAAGAAGTAATTTATTTTGAACACCCTGTATAATAAATTCATGTTTTTAGGACAGACATTGATTTGTCCGTCTATTATCTAGTGATCCTCAAAATTTCAGTTTGATAAAGGTTTTTGTTTTGGCTATGTCGAATTTTAGGTAAAGGGCTGCACGTGTCAAAAATTTCTAAAAAACTTGAATAACTCAAAAATTACTGAATTTTCGAGCGTGGCATCCCTTACAATTTCTATTCACATTTAGATGCAGAATTGAAAAAACAAATAAAAACAGGGTGCTAGGTTTAAAAAAACATAACTTTGATCTGCCATGCTTAAATGGGACAGGCTGTATAATTGAAAATATTTTTAGGTTATACACCATTAAAAATTATACAACTTTTGTAATTAAACTTCTTTTCTATCTTCACCCAAAATCAATATATCGGCCGACAACGCAAGTCTTGGACACCCTGTATATTGATAGACTTTAGTTAATTATAGGGCAAGTGGGCTGTTAATAATGAGCGCAGCGGTCGGACGCATAGCGATAAAATTAAAAAAACTTTTGGATTGTATTTATTTATTTATCTGTAATAAAATTATTTATCTAACATCGAAGCGTTTTTAGGGTTCCGTAGCCAAATGGAAAAAAGGGAACCCTTATAATTTCATCCTGTTCGTCTGTCCGTCCGTATGTCACAGTCATTTTACTCGGAAACTATTGGCACATTATAGATGAAATTTGGAAGGTAGGTGTTTTCTATGAACTGCTTATACAATGGTTAAGTGAAATTACGAAAAAAATAGTGGTGGCACACCATACATGTAGCAACTGAGGGATAAAAAAAATCCAGTGCGCATAAGCGTGTGGGGTATCATTAGATATGCCTTCAAAAATGATGTAGAAGTTTCAAAATGACTTTTTTATTTAAGTCAACAGTTGGTATGTAAATGAAGTAGAATTTATAAAATACTACCAACGAAAATCGGTTTGAATAAGAAATGTTGTGTAGTTTTTGAGATACATTGTACCTTGCAAAAGGTGGGGTATAAGATATTTTTTGCCATACCCACTACAAAATAGCTACTTACGATGTATGTATAGCGGCCTTTAATGAGTCATTTCACAGGCAGGTGTACGGAAAGTGTTTTACATTCCGCACTAGTGCGGGAAGTAAACTGTAGCCATAGGAACTTCTGTTTATTCGCTCTAAATGCCTTCGTGCGTCTGCCATTACTTTCTCACGAACTTCACGGCATACTGTAGAAGTAAAGATGGCAACGCAAATGAACTCAAATTTTTTTGAAAATTAAGTGAAAAGTAGGTATTTTGTAGTGGGTATGGCAAAAAATTCCATATATATTATATCTCGTGCGTAATGGTATTACGGCTCGTGTGACTGTAAAAACTCGCTATCACTCGTTCTTACATACTGTCATCACTCGCCGTAATAGTCCATTACACATCTAGATATACAATCTACTATTTGTTTGTATATATTCGTGCCAACATGACACCGGGACAACTTTTGGCAGCCAAAAAAACACGAAATTTTAATATTGTTTTTGTTTTTTCGAAATATCTCAGAAACGGTCCACTTAAGCGATTCTTTCGTTATGTAATATTTTAAATAGAATTACATTTCCTACAATTTTCATCCCCACAAATTTTCCGTGGTAAGAATAGTAAGCGCGCTAAAACTTCTTGAAAATCACGCGCTTTTTGTAGCCTTAGAAACCAATTGGTCCTTTTCAATAGCTTTATTTATAGTGTTCTTCATCGAATTTTAAATTGAAAATACACATGTCCATAAAGCAAAGAACACTCTAAATTATGATTTTTGTCCCATATCGATATCTTCAAAAATTTAGAAGCTATAGCCTGTCAAAGCTGAAATCATCATAGAGCCTTACATTTTTTTTGACACGCGTTACGAGTACTTTCTATACCGAATAAAAAAATGTCCGTCTAGGAACCTATAGAAGATTTAATGTCATAAACAATTATTTACGTCCAATCTCACTAACTTGCGAAATTTTCAAGTTATAAGCATTTATGTACATGTTTTTACCTTTTGACATAAAATTGAAACACTTGTTGCGAAAAGCTCTATAGAGTGACCACTTTCAAATTTTTAAAATTTTTTTACTCACTTAGATAACCCATGAATAGGTCTACAGCTTCTATATGTAAACTTATTATTTCTCGAACACTCTTCTTAGTAGAGCACTTCGCGTCAAGTGTTTTAATTTTATGTCAAAAAGTAAAAACATGAACATTGATGCTTATAACTTGAAAATTTTTCAAGTTAGTGAGATTGGACCTTAAATTTTTTATAGGTTACTAGACGGACATTTTTTTATTCGGTATGGAAAGTCCTCGTAACACGTGTCCAAAAAAAAAGTAAGGCTCTATGATGATTTCAACTTTGACTGGCTATAGCTTCTAAATTTTTAACGATATCGATATGGGACAAAAATCACGATTTAGAGCGTGTTTTGCTTTATGAACATGTATATTTTCAATTTAAAATTCGATGAAGAACACAATAAATAAAGCTATTGAAAAGGACATTACGTTTAACATTTGGTTTCCAAGGCTACAAAAAGCGCGTGCGATTTTCAAGAAGCTGTAGCGCGCTTACTATTTGTACCACAGAAAATTTGTAGGAATGAAAATTGTAGGAAATTTAATCCTATTTAAAATGAAAGCATCGTTTTTGAGATATTTCGAAACAGGCTCATCAAAAAGTTATATGCAAATATTTTGTGAAATATTCTTTTAAAAACTGATATTTTCTCTTTATTAATAAATTGCAAAGCATATATTGATTTTATCACAAAATTGAAGAGGAGAAATTTTTTAGAGTAACTAATTAGGAACAAAACAAAAAAAAAGTCGTCTGATATCAGATATTGGTTAAGGAGATATTAGCGTTTTCCGTAAGGCTTGCAAAATTATATTCAAAAGGGGGTGGCGGGGGAAGCACAAGGGGGATAACCGGGGACTTTTGTAAAAATACATGTCTAAAGGTGTTCTACCATCTGTGAAAAATCCAGCTCCTTTGGAATTATTTGCGACCTAAAACCTTTATTTCCCGGGCTATTAACGTCCTGATGTACGACTCACGCGCTGAGTCATACACGATGCTACCGTATTCCAATTTAGACCGTACGACTGCACGATAAATACGCAGCAAAACCGTACGGTCTGCACCCCACGTGGTGCTGGATAAAATTTTTAAAATATTAAGGGAAGACATCGACTTCCTCTTTAAAATATTAAAATGAGCCTTCCAATTTAACGACCGGTCAAACGTAAGTCCTAAAAATCTGGCAGTATCTTGCACAGGTATGAGCGTATTATAAAGATATAAGAATGGTTCCTGATAACAACTACGAATGCGGCAAAAGTGCACACACTGGATTTTCCCAACGGAAAATTTAAACCCATTGTTAGTTGTCCAGTTCTGGATGCTATTAATGGCCAACTGCAAATGACGTTGTGCAGTACGAATGTACTTTGACGAGCAGTAGATCGCCAAGTCGTCAACGTAGAGCGATGACTCTACAGACGATGGAATGCTGTCAATTATGCCATTAATAGCGATGGAAAATAAGGTGACACTAAGAACCGAACCCTGTGGAACACCATTCTCCTGTGCAAAGACACTAGACAAAGTGTTGCCGATGCGGATTTGGAAGTAACGCTCTAATAAAAAATTATTAATAAAATTCCCAAGATGTCCTCTAATACCCCAATTGTGTAATGTTCGGAGTATCCCGTACCGCCATGTAGTGTCGTAAGCCTTTTCAAGGTCGAAAAAGACCGCTATCAAGTGCTGTTTGTTAAGAATTTGTTAAGAAAAGCGTCCTGTATTGCGGACTCCAGCCTGACTAGATGATCCATCGTCGAACGGTGCTTCCGAAAGCCGCACTGGGCATTCGTGATCAATCGTCTGGATTCAAGAATCCAAACCAATTGTCGGTTGATCATACGTTCGAGAAGTTTTGATAAACAGCTAGTCAGTGAAACAGGACGATAACTTGATGCTTGTTTTCGGTCTTTACCGGGCTTCAACAACGGCACTACAATAGAATTACACCAAGCGGTAGGAAACTTATTGGTATACCAGATTAAATTATACATCTTGAGAAGGAATATAAATCCGGAGGGAGGTAGCTTTTTCAAAAATTGGTAATGGATATCGTCAGATCCTGGAGAAGTATCATGGCAATCATGCAAACTCGACTGTAGTTCCCACGAGGAGAAAGGTGCATTGTAGTTCTCCTCATTTTGTGAGAAAAAGTTTAATGCAATTTGTTCTGCAGAAAAAGCCTCTAGATAGTTTGCGGAACTCGAAACTTTTGCATAGCATGAACCCATGTGATCGGCGACTTCATCAGGCGACGTAATTATGTCATTTCCCATTACCAATCCAGAAATATAATTAAAACTCTGTTTGCCAGAGATCCTCCGAATTTTCTCCCACACTTCGCGGGCGGGAGTAGAACTTCTTACAGTGGAAACGAACTCACTCCATGACTGCTTCTTACTCTCTGCTATGATACGTCTGGCAATGGAACGCTTTTGCATGAAAATAATACGATTTTCATCCGTCATATTATTTTTGAAGCGACGGAGAGCCTTTCGACGTTCACGGATGGCATCCCGACAAGCCTCATTCCACCAGGGAACGGATACACGTCGCGGTGTCGTTGACATGCGTGGGATTGCAGCTAAAGCCGCCTCGATGATCGCATCCGTGAAATGCTCCACAGCAGCATCGACATTGCCAAAGTTCATTTCGCCGACATTTAGCACTTGTTGGAAGTGTGACCAATTGGCGTCTTTTATTTTCCACTTCGGGGAATGTCTTTCATCCACATGGAATGAAAGAAAACGACAAATGATTGGAAAATGGTCACTGCTACAAAGATCGGCATTTACTTCCCATTCACAGGATGGGGCGATAGAAGAAGAGCAGAGAGGAAGATCGATAGCTGAAAATGTCCAATTTGCAGTCGAGAAATGTGTATTGGAACCTGTGTTCAACAAAACCAAGTTATGATTCAGAATCAACGTCTCCATTAGCCTTCCACGAGCATCTACATGATTAGAACCCCAAGTGGGATTGTGGGCATTAAAATCCCCCATGATGATAAAGGGGCGTGGAAGTTGGTCTATAACAGACGCAATGGTTGCAAGTGTCGGTTGCTCTGATGGAGGAATGTATATTGAACACAAAGTTACCGGATTCGGCGCATAAAGTCTGACAGCGATGACCTGCAAGTCAGATTGTAATGGGACATTTTCGGAAAACACATTGTTTCGGACTAAAACTGCCACTCCGCCGCTGGCACGTTCAACGAATGGTTTATCTTTACGATAAATCGTAAAACCACGAAGAACCGGAGTGTTAGTCTCTTTTAAATGAGTTTCCTGTAAACTAATAGCAGTAGCATTATGATCATTAAGGAGGAGTTTCAATTCACTGAAATGAATATAAAAGCCGTTCATGTTCCACTGTAAGAAATTGAATGTGTTAGTAAATAAAAAGTTACTACCTCATTTTTTTCCTCGCTGCATCAGACCGATGATGAGGAGGTCTACTTATATCTTCGTCCATAGCAGAGTCTGCACTGCTGCTATGGTCGACGCGAGTACGCGAAATAGTCATAGTATGACCTTGGTTTTCTTTACCGGTGATACGGTTTTATTTTTATTAAACGGGGATTTTACCGGTGATGTGTTCTTTGTTACTGGCGATCTCGATCTATTATCTGGACTTATCTTGTTTTTATTTTTATTTTGCTTTTTGGCAACTACTTTAGGACTCGATGGTGACACTTCGGTTTGTGTAGACATGTCACATGTTTGTGTTGACATGTCTACTTTGACGACTGGAACGGCAGCAATGGTTGCAAAAGAGCGTGTGAAAGATGGGACAGATTCTCGGTATTTGCGTTTGGCCTCTGCAAAAGAAATTTTTTCAGATGTTCTAATTTCTTGTATCTTGAACTCCACTTTGTATTGTGGACATTCTCTAGACCTTGCAGAGTGGATTCCGTCGCAATTAACGCAATGCGATACCCTCTTGCATGGAACATCTTCATGTACCGGTTGACCGCAATTGTCACAGAGACTGGAAAAGCTACAGTTGTTCTGTGAGTGTCCAAACTTTTGACATTTATAGCAGCGCAGGGGAGATGGTATATATTGTCGTACTTTTAAGAAATAAAATGCTGCTTGAATTGATGAAGGAGGCTGTGGTGTACAGAACGTTAGAATATGGGACGGTGTAGGTACTAATTGACCGTCTCTACGAGCGTGGATTCTGTAAACGTCTGTAACACCCTGATCTTTGAGCTCTTCTTTTATTGTTTCGACAGTGCAATTTAGAAGATCAAAACAATAAATTATGCCTTTCGAGAAATTAAGCTGCTTCTGTATTTCAACTTTCACCGGTACGTCGGCAGTCATGTCCGTCCCTTTGAGGCTAGTCGATGCCAAAATCTTGTCAGCTTGCTGCTGTGAAGAAGTTTCGATAAGTAAGCAACCATCGCGCAATTTTTTCACACATTTCAATGTACCGTATAGTCCCGTAAGATGTTTAGAAATATAAAAAGGATTATCGCTATTGAAAGTGCCGTTTTCTTTACGCATTAACAAAAACCTATTACAAGGAGTTATGGTCCTTGAATCATTGCCAAATAATAACGTTAAATTTTCATCATTACGCCCTCTCTTAGAGGGAGGGCTAGTTAGAGGAGGAAAGTTTTTCATAATATTTATATAAAATTCATCACCCGTGCTCCCCGCCTACCACGGAGCCCAACAAGGGGACGATGACCGCAAACCGGTACAGAGCGCCAGGGCTACACAGGGATATAGTGAGCTCCAAAGACGGCGCCACTCCATCCAAAGACACTGGCTCACCCCGCCGGAATACTAAATAAACACGACGTTAGCCGATTCACTAGACTGGGTTAGGTCTAGCCGCCCGTTTACAGCGAAGCGGAGGCCAAAGCAGTGTGTTGGTGCACCGACGCGAACCTCAACTGCCAGGATCCTCTTTTCCGCCTTACGGGTCACCGCGCACGGCAAACACGCAGGTGTACTATTAGGGACTACTACAAACAAAGGACAGCAACAAAAGTGTACCCATAACGGAGGGACAAGACCGCTATCAACAACAAAAAAGAGGGAAGAACAGAAGAAGAAAAAAGTTGCGACTGTCCTTCCTTCATAATAGTCCCTAAATGAATCACCCAGCCGGGTACACAACCGACTGGTGCGTGCTCGGGTTTCCCTGGGTTCGCCAATTCCCAAAGAACAATCCAGAACGAATTTATGAATTATTACCCCCCGCAAAAATCTCTCTCCCTGACCCTCACCCCGCAGGAATGTCTCCACTTGTGTAGCTTTCTATTAGTGAAAGAATTTTTAAAATCGGTTCAGTAGCTCCAGAGATAAGAATTTATGATTTATTATCCCCCTCCTGCGAGAATCTCTCCCCCTCCATATCGATTTCAGCGTAACACGCCATGAGTGTGTACGTACCGAGAAAATCGTCAGTGAGTGTGCGTGAGTGTGATTGAAAAAAATATACGCATCTGTTAACGTGCTTGAGTGGAAAAGAATTTTCGTGAGCGTGAGTGAAAAGTTAATCACATAAAAAATTATGCCTGTCTTTGCCGGCGAAATGCGGAGAGACTGTTAGGCCTGACCCTGAAATAATGTTAACAAGTATCAGTCAAATTTGCGATGTGATAATGTAAATTATAAAGTTACTGTAAAATTTCGTGAGTGCGAGTGAATGTGCGTGTCTAAATATAATTATTATCGTGTTTGAACGAGCGTGAGTGTTGAAATCTAGACGTGGGCGTGCGTGAGTGATGTAGCAGTGCGTGAACGGACGTGAGCTGAAAATGATTTTCGTGAGTGTAAGTGATCGTGAACAAAATATTACTCACGATTGCATCTCTAACGGGAAGTACCTACCCTAAAGATTTTTGACCTATAGAAATCTACACATCCCCACTTTGGGGGGCTGGAAGAGGAAAATCACAGATGTTTGAATTTTCTCGTTACTTGTACGCTAAAACCAGCCCGCATACCAAATTTCAGCTTTCTAGAACTACGGGAAGTACCCTGGATTTTCGATAATCTGTGAGTGAGTGAGTGTGACGAAATAGCAAAACTTTGATCGCAGATATTTTCTGAACCATATTTATTAGAAAGTAGTAATTTTGGGATTTAGTTAAGTACATTAGGTACAATCTCTACTGCAATTTTCAGGCTTCTGCTTGCATTTGTAACAGAGATACTTATAGAAAGTTTAAAATTGCCTCGAGTTGCTTCGAGAAAAGGGTTCCCGGTGGCGGCCGTTTGCTCGACTTGGCAGGGTCACTACCGTGGTCCCGGATATATAGGATGATCCAATTAGTGCTTTAGGATTTTAAAATGAAATAAGACAAAAAAAATTTCGCGACCAAAATGCTTTGTTTTTAAACGGTTTTATTTAGCTTGACCCCGTATATTTGTTTCAAGTCCTGCGATAGCTTTTTCAACTACTTCTACTTAACCGATTCTTATAAAACTTTGCACACACATTGAGTTCCCGTGACAATACAATATTATGATAATTTCAACTTCGTAACGAGGGTCTGATGATGGAATCAGGAATGAATGAACGAATTGTAGATTATAGACGCTGATGGAATCAGGAGGTGGACAGTTGAAAGGATGACGAGTTTGCATAATGATGCGGGCCAGGAATCAAACTAAAAACTAGAAAATAAAAATACGTAAAAAAACTTTTAAGTTAAACGGTTTTATTTTAAATCATCAGCTGTACCTACCAAAAACTAGAAAATAATTAGGACAAACCAAGGAGCATAAAAATCTGTATAACGACTGTATAATTATTAAATAGAGATGCGCCGAATATTCGTTTGGTATTCGGTATTCGGCGTATTCGGCATCTTTTTCACTATTTGTATTTGGCCGAATTATTCGGTTTTGGTGCCAAATTTATTCGGTTCGAGTATAAAGCACCTTTGTTCGTATTTTTAACGTAATCGTGCGATGTTTTGAAGCAAAGTGAAAGCGCGGTGTGCGCGGGTGACGGGCGGTGAGATACGGCTTGCTTGTCAACTAACCAGCAGCGACACGTAGCGTACATGTTAGAACCTGTTTACGCGGCAAAACAATGAAATGGTAAACCGAATAATTCGGCCGAATATCCGGTTCGGTAAAGATTAAACCGAATAGTATTCGGTATTCGGTTATTCGGTGAAACCACTATTCGGCGCATCTCTATTATTAAATAAGGACGGGGCTTGAGAATAGCGGAGCGTGTAGCAATGCTGTTGTTTACATGGCGTTGCTATGGTTCCTCTATTACAAGTCCTCGACTCCTCAGTTCCCGGGTTCTAGCCCGAGAGCTGATAAAAGTGTCAATTGGATTTTCAATTTATTATTAAAAAAAAAATACTGAATTGAAAATATGAATTGGTGCTTGGCCCAAATAACCTTAGCTGTTGGTGGTCTTTAAAACACAATTTAAATAAGGACGGCTTGTCTAGAAAAATGTGTTTTCAACCCCACTTATATAAACATTTCCAAAAATGGTGCCAAATTGTTCAGGAGGCTATGAAACGTCGAGAAATTTTGGTCCGACCCCTAGGTCCCGTCATCCGACCGACGCCAATAGTGTATGTGCCATATGGCAAATACACTAATAATGAATTGAAAATATGAATTGGTGCTAGGTCCAAATAACCTTAGCTGTTGGTGGTCTTTAAAACACAATTTATCAATTATCTTTTGTTTTAAATTTTTTAAATCGTTTTTTATTTTTATTTTTTCAATTTATTTATTATACAGTGGGAAACGCAGCGGGATGTGCACTTTTGGTTTTGCCAAATATTTTTATTTATTATTAGATAGTTCTACAAATTTTTATACAAGTCAATTAAAATAATTAGTAAATAAAAAATAAAATAAACCCAATAAATTAATTTTATAAAACAATACGTAAAACAATGAAAGTATTCCAAATGTTCTTATTGTTAGTTGAATCCAAAATAACCTAAAAAAATTGATTTTAAAAAAAATATTTCTGTATTCGAGTATTTATGTCTCATTTCACAGCTCTTACCTTCTGAGATGAATTTTGTTTTTTTCATGTATAGTTTCGTGCAGTAAATATTGGGATATTCCAAAAATTAAATTGTATAAATATTCTTGTGATTTGAAATGAGGCTCGTGAAAACTCCAATCCTTCCACTCGACTTCAAGTATTTTGTCGTTGAGATCTAAGTATTTGTCTTGTACAAACGTCCATTTTGTCGTCACAAATACTTTTAATATTATAGAGTAAATATAAAGTTTCCTTACTATGTCCAATAACCTTCAAAATTAAAGTATAATAGTATATTGTGCAACTGGGGGCCAGTGGGCGAGAGGGTACTTGTGAGCCGGAGACGAGTTATTAAACAAAAAGCTCTTTACTCAGGTTTACGGTTTGACACAGTTTTGCTTAATAGGGTTGTATTATTAAAAAAACCGGTCAAGTGCGAGCAGAACTCACGCCCTGAGGGTTCCGTACCGTAAAACAATTTAAAAAATTAAGGCTGTCACGTAATAAATCCCAGATAAAGTTTACAGTCATCGCGTAGGATGGCGCCATTTTCGCTTCATTATAGACCGAGAGCTAGTGACAATTTTTTGGTGTTATTTATTCAAGGCCTTATTTTTGTGAAGATGTTGAGGGAGGCATATTAAAGTGCCCTGAGTAAGGGATTTTGCTAGTTAGCGGTATGGGAGGGATGCAGACCGCCTCCAACATGTAAGAAAAAAAACGGTCACAATTATTATTGCTTCAAGGCTGAAATTGGTTGTATAGCTTGTCGGTGACCCAATAATGCCATTATAATATTTGCAGATCGATTGGTCAGTATTAAAGGGGTGGCAAATCACCTTAAACGTGTCATGTACCTGACGAAATTTATATTATTAGTTTAAGGTTCAAATTTTAATATGTTGTTACGGCGACTGTTTTAAGCATATATTTCAATTTGCAGAACAAAATGTCGGTATATGCTTAAAACATTCACCGTAACAACATCTTAAAATTTGAATCTTGAACTAATATTATAAATTTAGTCGGGTACAAGACACGTTTAGGGTGATCTGCCACCCCTTTAGTACTGACCAATCGATCTGCAAATATTATAATGGCATTATTGGGTCACCGACAAGCTATACAAATAATATCAGCCTTGAAGCAATAACAATAGTGACCTTTTTTTTTTGTTACATGTTGGGGGCGGTCTGCATCCCTCCCATACCGCTATCTAGCAAAATCTCTTACTCAGGGCACTTTAATATGCCTCCCTCAACATCTTCATAAAAATAAGGCCTTGCATAAATAACACCAAAAAATTGTCACTAGCTCTCGGTCTATAACAGTTACGGAGCTCCATAAAATCCCTAATTATAATATTAACTGCATTTACCTAATTTTTCGTCCTGACAACTTTAAAAAGATGTCGACAAAGAATGCCGGCAAAACATGGAAAAATATGATTTTAAAATAGTGCACAGAT
Organism: Mongoloraphidia duomilia; assembly: GCA_039654895.1. Taxonomy (NCBI): domain Eukaryota; kingdom Metazoa; phylum Arthropoda; class Insecta; order Raphidioptera; family Raphidiidae; genus Mongoloraphidia; species Mongoloraphidia duomilia. The sequence continues at coordinate 21,087,332 of CM077521.1, read as the reverse complement.
GCAAATTGCGTTGTGCCTCCACCGGGATAATAGATAACTTTCTGGTACGGTAGTTCATTAAGAATTATTTTTTTGATGCTCGTGATTGCCTCAGATAAGTTCATTTTCAACAAATTAACGCCTGTACAGTTGAATACGTCACACAATTGCGATTGGCTAAAAAATAAACAAAACCTATTAATAATGTACAAGAGTGCATTGAAATAACAAAATTAAAACATAAAAAAGGTCAAGTGCGTGTAGAACTCGCTCCACGAGGGTTCCGTACCGTTACAACAATTTAATTAGCGTAAGCTGCGTCTATGCTCGAACATCACAGTTGACAGTCTTAAATAATGTTATATAGATGACGCCACTAGTTATATGGTTTGATTCAATCACCGCGTAATGGATGACGCTACTAGTTTTATATGTTTGATTCCAATAGAAATAATATAGTTTATAATGCGATGACGCCACTTCACTTTTCAGTATGAAAACGTAACATTAATAACATTTTTACAACGCCTGCTCTGGAAATTGACTTTTCGAGCGCTGTATGTCATCTCCGAAATACACAATAATCGCATACTTGACTATATGTGTTTCATAAACGCACATGTTCGGTTATATATCACATAACTGCACGGATTCCGCCTAAACTATACTACTATAGAAATATAACCTCACGAACACAATCTGTACTTAACTCACTGTATCTTTTTCACTTTACTAGAGACTACTGAAACGCCATCTAATGTCGCGATAATAATTTACTTTTTATCGTTCATGTATAGTAATTAAATTAGGTGTAAAAAAATGAAAATTCAATAAAAAATCATTTTAATATTGCAATTTTTTATAAATTAACTCAAATTTAAACTGTCCAAAAACGGTGCAAAGGTGGCCAAAAACGGTACTTCTACCCTATTTCTCTCAAAGTCAACTTCCAGAGCAGTAGTTGTAAAAATTATTGTATGCTACAGGTGGGATAAGTAGCAAATATGACAGTCGTGATTAAGACATTCGCTGTAAGGTTTATGAGGCATTCGTATGAAGACGAGTGTGGTTTGTCGCAACGAGCCGTTAGGCGAGTTGCGCCAACACACGCAAAACACGACTGTCAGATTATTTGCTACTTATCCCACATGTAGCATAAATTACTATTATTGATTATTTAATTGTAATGATTATTTTCCGGGATTCATGCCACAACAACACACAATCTGTGAAAATTTCAACTAGTTACCTCTTACCGTTTCTGAGATAGAGCCCTGTGACAGACGGACGAACGGACAGACACACATACATCGTAGGCAGGGTAATAGATTAGGAAAGGAAGGCGTGGCGACGTCGCAACTGTCTCCTTCTGAGTCGCAACTGTCTTCTTCTAACTAGAAACGTACGTTCTGAATTGAATTTCCCGTCGCCTTGGCAGGACAGCTGTCAACTTTCATTCATTCTACTGATATAACCTCGTTTTTTAAACACATTGTCGTCGTTAATAATTAAAGCAATTTGTTATGGGGTGGTGTTTTGTACCTGACATTCATAATGAAAATTATGACTGCAAAAAGTTTACATTTCCGACTGAAGAAAAAGCTAAAATAATACCTAGATTATCCAATACCTAATTGGTGAAAACATTTTTTTTTATACTTTTAGCGCACCTTCGCTTGATTTAGCGTAACTCAGACGATTTCAAAACATTTTTCCAACTCCAAATGGAAAGAACAAACGCAATTTCTAATTATAATTGCTTAAATTATACCTCGACAAACGTCAACGAGGAAGTTCGGTTAGAATTAAACGTCACTGGCTGAATTAGCGAATCAAGTTAGGACATTCGTTATTTATAAATCTTGAATTACAAATAAAAAATTATTTCAGACGAAATAATAAAGTTTTGTAGCCAATAATGACGGGATTTACTAATTATATTTATGAAACAGCCACTGTTTTGGTAAGAAATGTGTTTTAAGAGAATAGTAACGAATATTCTGTTAAACCCCATACATTTTTGAATGCCAATCGACTCCATTTTAAATTTCGCGCTCAAATTACTTCTGTAATCTATAGGGTTCTTTTTTTGAAGTCGGTTAAAAATATGAAAACTTAATTATCAATGAGCAATGGCGTGTTAATTGTTTTCTCTCTGGCCCTATATCGTTGTCTTCCGTCGCGGTCTCAACTACTTTTACTTACGGTGTTTTGTTTACGGTTTTGTGCCAAGATGCTACTATCATCGACTTTACAGTCACGTCGACTGGGATCCAATCCATGTGGATATCAGGGTGGTAAAAAAAAGAGCCCATAATACCTGCAAGTATCACAATTCACAACACAAAATATAGTGGATGATTATTGAAGCTGCATCAGAAAAACTAAATTTGTTATCAATATCTAGAGTCCGACCGGAGGCCTAACTTGGGTTTTTTTGTCACCTTTGGCCAAATACGAAGGTATTGTAAAATACTAAAAATAAGGTATGTGCCTCACCCACATAAAGCGCACGGTCGAAGTTATACTTCATACATTTACATTTTTGCTTTTCCCCTCTCAGAATTTTCAAAAATTAATAAATGATTATTATTAATAAAATCCATGGATATCATATCTATAGACTACACATATTAGTATCCAAAGCCTGCTTACAATGTTACACTATTTTGAAACGTCAAAAATTGATTTTTAAAATTATAAAATCTATATCAAACGAATTTTTCCTGGAATGAGACCTAGCTAGATCGATTTTTTGCATCCCAGAACCCCTTTTCAGTAAATTTCATCCGAATTGTTATAGAGCCGTTTAATCTCGGTCAACGTTACGTTACAGCGTTTCATTAATTTTTAAGTCGATAATTTTTTTGTCGATAATATTTGAGTCGAGGTCATTCCAGTTCACTACCCTTGTTAAAGAAGTAAAATCTCAAAAAGCGAGAGAAAATATTGTGTTGTAAGCTGAATTCAAAGAGGCTGTAAAAAATAAAAAAAATATTTAGTATTGGGATCCGTCAAATGGGTGGAGCTTAAAAAACATGGCGCAAAGGGGGGGGGGGGATTTTATATACGGAGTATACTTTTGCGTGTAATTTTGTGATTTTCAAAGTGATAAGAAATAATAAATATAAGTGCAATTTGCAATTGGGCCGGTACGAATCCTAAACAAAGGAATTTCGTTGAAGGAGAACGGATTCTCAAAGCCGGACATATTATCAAATGAGTGAAAAAATCAAGATAACTAGCTGTCAAAAGTAGTAATCTTTACGGCATATTGCTTAAAAACATCAAAATTAAAAGAAAATCTTCACGAAATTAATCATCCGTTCAATGCTTCTTTAAAGCAGGGTTAGGTGAATAATGTAAACACATAACTGCAACATAATATGTTATATCTTAATAAGTAGGTAAGTTTCTAACCTCAAAATATTTGTATACAAAGTTAGTCCTATAAATTTGTCAATCTCAAGACGCTAATGACCTAAGTTGTCGAAGCGTCTATAATTTACAATAAATAAAATAAATTTGTCAATCATCAAATGATTTTACTATTGTAGTACAGTATGATAATAAGTGATCTTATTATTAATATAAAATATTTTTTTAATTCATAAATACAGTTTTTCCACATTTCTTTAGAAAATAATTCGCTGTAAAGTAAGTTTTACAAGGCAATAACTGATGGTGGTTATTGTCATGATATTAGAAAACGTCGCGAATTCTATTTTCGATAAACTTTTTGTTTATTTTACTTGTTTTATATTTGTAATAAACAATTTCACGATAAATTTGCACTGTTAGCATGTAAAATTTTCCCTCGTTTTGAGTACAATTTTGTGCCACCAGATGTCATATGCTCATTTGACGGATCCCAATATGACTGTTTCCTATTAGAAATCATTTCCAGAAACACAATGGCGTTTTTAATTCATTTCAATACGTTAAGTTTTTAGGGAGATATACTTTTTTTAATTTTTTGCCATACCCACTACAAAATAGCTACTTTCGATGTATGTATAGCGACCATTAATGACCCATTTAACAGACAGGTATGCGGAAAATGGTTTACTTTCTGCACTAGCGCAGAAAATAACGGTTGCCATGGCAACTTCTGTTAATTCGCTCTATACGCCTGCGTACGCTTGCGTGCGCCTGTCATTACTTACTTGCACGAACTTCGCAGCACACTAGAAGAAAAGATGGCGACGCAAATGAACTGTCAGAATTTTTTGAAAATGACGTAAAAAGTAGGTATTTTGTATTGGGTATGGCAAAAAATACCATATATGTCTCGTACGTAATGGTATTACGGCTCGTGTGACTGTAAAAACTCGCTATCGCTCGTTTTTACATACTGTCATCACTCGCCGTAATATGCCCCGTTACGTATCTAAACATACAATCTACTATTAATACCTGCTTACGTCATAAGACCCGCGAGGTGGTTTACAACCAGGCCGCCTAAGGCCGACTGCACCGTTGCTATCAGTCAACTATCAAAATGGGATATGCATTAAATATGTGTGCTGTAAAGTAAACCGTGATTTTCGGGGCATGTGACGTCAGCCGCTTGAATGGAAAAGTAAAGGTGTGGTCTATTTAACCAACTTTAAAAAGGTATTGTGAAGCCGTTTTAAGCACTGGACAAAAAAATCCAACGGCATTATTTAAGTTAGACGGGACTCTTTCTGATAACATAATAAAAAAGCGGCCAAGTGCGTGTCGCACCACGCACAGTGAAGGGTATCCCATATCTCAAAAACTACATAACATATTATTCAAACCATTGTTCGTTGAAAGTTCCACTTCTGTACATTTTTTCAGAATTTTCCACCCCATAGTTGAAAAGTTAGTGGGGGGACACACTTTTTACGATTTTAGAAGCGCGTATCGCACTCAGTATTGACTTAAACAAGCCGTGGCCCGTGAGGTGGGTCGTTTATTAGGACTAAAGTGCGACCCTTGAGGTCCACACGACGAACTTCCCAGTTTGATAAATATTTAATAATAATAATTACATTAGATATGACACAGAAAAGTAATCATTTTAATCATTAAAACATAATTATTATTTATTTTTAACAATAATTAAAAAATAAGAAAACGGCTGAACCAATTTTTATAAAATTTATGTCGGATCAAAATGACGTTAACACGCCTCGATCGACACGAAGTCGATATAATTTTTTTTTCGCGAGATATTGTGTAAAATCTACTTTTTTGGAGTCTATTTGGTTAAGAAAAAAGAACGGCTGAACCGATTTTGAAAAAATTTCTTTCTGGTCATATTTGCGTTAATACGCGTCGATTGGCACCCTAACGTAGTCGATATCATTTTTCATTCTCGAGATTTCGTCTTAGAAAGAAATGGATACATACGTACACATATACACACACACAGACATCTTTCTAAAAATAGTGTAACAATAGTGTAGTGACCTTGAAACATAAAGATTTGTTATACATTTTGATTTCGATTTTCGGACCCATTACAATAACTTCCAATGGGAAGTTAATAAAAAAGTGAAATTTCTCTACATCTATATTAGAAATCGTGTCCATCGTGATTATAATAAAATTAAGAAAAATTAAGTGATAATAAGACGGCGTTGTCATCTCATCATTTCGACACTGGGCATAAATTTCTTTTCAATGAAGTTCAAATATTAGATAAAGAGTCAAATTGGAAGAAACGCAATATCAGTGAAATGTGTTTTATTAGAAAAAACAATTCAATCAATTATAGAACAGACACTCAAAATTTAAGTAGTCAGTATAATTATGTTATGAAATTATACTAACATTTGTATTATTATTATTATTGATTGTTAAAATTTATAGTCAACATAATTTGTTACCATGTTACCATGTTTTTGTCTTATGTACCCTATCTTATGTTAATTGCAATGGTTAGTAATTAATATTAATTTTCATAAATATTGTTATTTTTATGTACTTGAAAAAGTCTAAATATATAGACGAAACGTCGTACATTTAATTAAATAAATCCAATATTTTGTCCACTATCCTGCGATTTTTCTTAATTTTATTTCTCTACATCATTTTAGAAGACCTATCTAATGATACCCCACACGCTTATGTGCACTGGAAATTTTTTCCTATGGAGTGCCACTCCTAATTTTTTTTCGAAATTTCACTACACCATTGTATACCTATAATAGCGGTTCATATAGAAGGCACCTACATTCCAAATTTCATCTATACAGTGCCAATAGTCTCCGAGTAAATTGGCTGTGACATACGGCCTAATTTGTACCGAATGTTTTGCCGAAGGTTCAATCTTTGGCCGAATGTGGCCGAAGCTTCGGTCGAACTCTAGTTATCAATACAATAATAGTATATTGTGCGACTAGTGGGAGAAAGAGGAGATTCCTCGAGTGTGGATTTTGCCGCACGAGCGTAGCGAGTGCGGTAAAACACACGAGTGGAATCTCCTCTTTCGACCAATAGTCGCACACAATATTTTGTTCAACTACCGCAAGAAATATGTCATTTCGTGGCTCTGCTGAGCGTGGTCGAAATAATGGGTGACCTGATTGATTGACGAAACTATCAACACTTGCATAAACGTTCCCCGTAATGAGCGTGGGCGAAATGCTATTTCGCCCACTAGTGGGCGAAATGGCATTTCGCCCACTCTCTACGTCTACAGTCAGAGAATTCATTATTTCGCCCACTCTCAGTAGAGCCACGAAATTACATATTTCTTTCGGGTGTTGAACAAATACCTTTTCCGCATAGTGCGAGTAAACCAACTGGCCCATTTATATTATCAATCCATCCTGGGAAAGGTTCTACGGACGAGCTGGTCACTTAAAATAAAACAAATGCAAATTAAAATCGAATATAAATAATCATAATAATAGTTTTTTTATACGGCTGAAAATGCAAATGAACGATTTTTCGTTGGAGAGCAGCCAATTATATAATTGTTTCGAAACATATAGGAAAAAATCATTTTACCAACCAGTGGTCACAATCAGGATTCTAACCTGAACCTTTCCACATTCGCGGCGGAATGAGCTTACAATACTCAATTGTGACATGATTGCTAAACTTTCGATACCTTATAATGGGATATATTAAATAAATACATATCTAGATATATCAATGCCATAAATGGTATTATCGCATAATATTCTAGAAACAATCATATCTTGTAGAATTTCTACAAGATATGATTGTTTCTAGAATATTATGTGATAATACCATTTATGGCATCGATATATCTAGATATGTATTTATTTAATATATCCCATTATAAGGTATCGAAATAATTTTCACTTTCATGTAGAGCTCTCGCTGGTACGAAGATTCACTTTATATCATAACTATTGAATTAGTAGCTATGAATTGACACTCGCATGCAGTGAAAATCTATTGATTCTGAAGCATATATGGAGAATATTAGTTTAGCAATCATGTCACAATTGAGTATTGTAAGCTCATTCCGCCGCGAATGTGGAAACGTTCAGGTTAGAATCCTGATTGTGACCACTGGTTGGTAAAATGATTTTTTCCTATATGTTTCGAAACAATTATATAATTGGCTGCTCTCCAACGAAAAATCGTTCATAAATAATCATGTACCTAATTCTTAAAACGTAGAATTTAGTTCTGAAGTAAGGACGTTACGGAGCTTCGACTCCGAATCTGATATGTCCAGTGGCGTATTTTAAGATTTGGCGCCCTGGGCCTATAAGGTTTGCAGCCCCATAAATTAATACATCACAAAAAGTGGTATTGCTATCAATGTTTGAGTTAGTAGTGTTTTCGATTTCCTCTGCATCTGCTAAAGTTAGTTGCCTCATACTCGCATATTCCTGTTGAACAAGTACGAGGCAAACTAATAACTATTGAGAATTTATTATTTGTGTATGCCTTTGCGACTTTTAACTGTTCAATAAATGTTATAATATAATTATTTCAACTATATCAGATACAATTTGGCCTGCTTAAACTGATTGATCCTATAAAACTCAATTTTTCCAGCATTTCCCACTTTTCCACGGTATTAGCGAACTTTTCCATGAAATTTTTCAACTTTTCAATCGAACTTTTCTTTGGTTGCAACTCTGTAGACCGAGAGCTAGTGACAATTTTTTGGTGTTATTTATTCAAGGCCTTATTTTTGTGAAGATGTTGAGGGAGACATATTAAAGTGCCCTGAGTAAGGAATTTTGCTAGATAGCGGTATGGGAGGAATGCAGACCGCCCCCAACATGTAACAAAAAAGTGGTCGCAATTATTATTGCCTCAAGGCTGAAATTGTGTGTATAGCTTGTTGGTGAACCCAATAATGTCATTATAATATTTGCAGATCGATTGGTCAGTATTAAAGGGGTGGCAGATCACCTTGAACGTGTCATGTACCCGACGAAAATTATATTATTAGTTCAAGGTTCAAATTGTAATATGTTGTTACGGCGACTGTTTTAAGCATATATTTCAATTTGCAGAACAAAATGTCGGTATTAACCCCCTTGCAGAACGATATAAACACCTAGGCGAGCAAGTTTCCCTCTAAGAGAGGGGGTTAATATCGACATTTTGTTCTGCAAATTGAAAATTTCAATTTGCAGAACAAAATGTCGATATTAACCCCCTCTCTTAGAGGGAAACTTGCTCGCCTAGGTGTTTATATCGTTCTGCAAGGGGGTTAATACCGACATTTTGTTCTGCAAATTGAAATATATGCTTAAAACAGTCGCCGTAACAACATATTAAAATTTGAACCTTGAACTAATAATATACATTTCGTCGGGTGATCTGTCTGATATAAAATAGTCACTGGATAAAAAATCTTAAATTGGACCTCTTTTCAATGTACGGTTATTAATTAATGAATGAATGAATTGTAAATTATAGACGCCCGACAACTGAGGTCATTAGCGTCTAAAACAATAGATGTAAATAAAAACGAAAGCAAAATCAAAAATTGACACACAACAAAGTAAAACAATTATAAATACAAATAAAATGTGTCATAATATAATGTAGTGGGATATAAAGAAAAAACCATAAAGGCTGTAAAGGGGCCTAAATGTATATAAATAAATAAAATTAAATTAACCGGTCAAGACCGGTTTCTTTTAAAAATCGAAACAGCAGATCGACATTGTCAGGATCATTTCCTAAAACAACCGACAGATCACCTGAAATCCGATCTGCTGTCGTGTGTCCCTAAACTGGAGTTCATTGAGGGCAGCAAGCCTGATATTTACTCGGTAATATTATATTTTTTAAAAATTTTTGTTTTAATTTGTGATTATTTTCGAGATTTTTAATATAAAAAAATCTCTTGTTATTCTGAAGATGGACTAAGTTCCGAAAGCGCTTAATAAATGATTTTAAAAAATTTTTGGAAAGGATTTCTTCCTATTTTTATTTTTATATGGACACACTCAATTAAAAAATGCGAAACGGTGACACGAGTGTCACACGTCTCACAGAAAGGCGGATCCTCACGAGCCATTAAAAAACCATGTGTCAATCTACAGTGACCGATGCGCAGCCGTGTAAGGACCACTTCCTCCCACCTGGAGGCACGGCAAGATGTGAACCATGGGTCAACTGTAGATTTTATAAATTTTAATTTGTTTTCATCGACAGCACTCCATTCATCCTTCCAGAACGGCTGAAATCAGAACGCTCTTGAGGTCGTCACCGATAACGCAAAATACACCCTGACCGTTATTTGCAGCGTCCTTAGCTGCAGTGTCAGCTAGTTCATTGCCAGCAGGTTATTAATTAATAACCGTACATTGGAAAGAGGTCCAATTTAAGATTTTTTAATAACCGTACATTGGAAAGAGGTCCAAATCAATTAATCACCGTACATTGGAAAGAGGTCCAATTTAAGATTTTTTATCCAGTGACTATTTTATATCTTTTTTAAAAAAATCACAAAACATTTCATGATGTTTAATTATAAATTATACAGTGTACAATATACTGAATTTTTGACAGCATTGATGCTCTGAGGATGGTGCAATGAGCACCGAAACGTAAGTTTATAAATGCAAATTTAATCATCAGTATTGCAAATTTTATTTGATCCTTTTGCCACTGAGTTTTTCTCTCCTAATTTCTATAATACACAGTGCTTAGCATCATCATATTAAGTATATAGTGTTACGAATACTCAATGTGAGTTTTTAAAAAAATAATTAACCTCGTTGCTGAGACGCGTCGTGTTAAATCACAAGAAGTCACAAGACGGACATAATACAAGGTATTTCTAATACTTCATAATAGTTGATGCTAGATTATTGTTCGATGTTTTATAAATAAAAGATGTCTTCTAGAAATATTTTGCTTTGGTTAGTTTTAGTTAGTTTCTTACCGATGCCCAGCCTGAAAATGGTTGAATTAATGTTAAACTCTTTGCTCATATCGTTGACCACTTGTTCGGACAGATGCTTTGTAAATGTGTAGGTGTTCGGATAGTGATTCATGTACAGAGCCGTCAATGGCTTGAGAGTTTCATTGTCAACTTTTTCGGCGATTTCAATTGTTTTCTTCCAATCGGCTATGGCGGGGTACATTTTTTCTTCCAGGATTTTATGTTGAATATTGCAGTACATTGTAGAGACATGCGTAAAAATCTAAAATATTGTTTTTTTAGTGTTAAAAGTTAGAGCTGAAGAGCTGTTATGTCTTATTCGTGTAGAATTACGAAAATGACGGATTTAAAATATACAGACCTCCAGTTGTTTCATGTTTTTTGCGAGGGTCATGATTTCACGTGTTCCACGGACATTCATCAAAGTTGCGGATTTCAAAGGGTTGTTGAATTTCACCGATGCCGCCGAATGAAATATCACGGAGACATTGTCTTCCAGAATTGCTCGGTCGTCTGCCGATAATCCTGCATAGTTTATATTTTTCATTATAGGTTAACCGCGAAAGAACTTACTTAATTTCGCTATTGAAATGTCATTTATATTTTAGAAACAAGCTAAGCCCCCCCAATTATAATTGTAAACTAGTAGGTATGTTTATTACTCTTTTTGCCATACCCGTACTACAAAATAGCTACTTTCGATGTAAGTATAGCGGCCTTTAATGAGTCATTTAACAAACAGGTGTGCGTGGAAAGAGTTTTACTTACCGCACTAGGGCGGTAAGTAAACGGTTGTCATAGCAACTTCTGTTTATTCGCTCTATACGCCTGCGTGCGCCTGCCAATACTTACTCACGAATTTCACCGGGCTTGAGAATGCCGAGCGTGTAGCAATGCTGTTGTTTACATGGCGTTGCTATGGTTCCTCTATTACAAGTCCCCAGTTCCCGGGTTCTAGCCCGAGAGCTGGTAAGTGTCAATTGGATTTTCAATTTAAAAAAAATAAATAATGAATTGAAAATACGAATTGGTGCTAGGCCCAAATAACCTTAGCTGTTGGTGGTCTTTAAAACACAATTTAATTTAATTTATGAATTTCACAGCATACTGTAACTTGCAGTAATTTACTAAATTAATGACTTATTTAAAATTAAAAGCTCCCTGCACTCCACCCATTTCAATAGATGGCGCCACCATATGTAATTTAACCCGATTTTTCTTACAACATAGCAAGTTTTATATTGTATTGAACTTAATAAAAGTGGGAGTTGAGATTGAATTTTAAATATTTTTTTGTATGAAGAGGCATTTTGAGGTATTTAATAGCTAAATTGGAAGACAACAAATGGATATGCTAAAGTTCAAGACGAAATTGTTAATAATTACAGCAGAATGTTGAATAATAAGTCACACATGACAGATACTGTCAATTGCCTGCAATACACGAGCGGATTTTTTAGAGGATTAATTGATCTGTCGGACCGGATCCTGGCGGATCTATTCGAACCGGATTCTACGGATTTGGTCCTGAATCAGATCACTAACACAAAATGAAAATCCGTTTAAAACTGTCGGAACTAATCCTTGGTCGGATCAGTTCTGTATCTGTTAATTAATGGATGAATTATCCACCAGAATTGAAGAATTTGACCTGTAAAGTTGGATCCGTCGATCCTTTGAACATGTAACAGGTAGATTTAATAATTAGGTATCGTTAAAAATGTCAAAGAATAAATAATTGCAAATGTGGCAACTTGGGTAATTGTTGCTCACAGCATGTTATTAAAAAAGAAACAGACAGACAGACAGACAATTTTTTTTCGAAAATACGATATTTATACTTGACATCAATTATAAAGACTATTCGTAAAGTAATTTTGTAACAAAAAATTACAGGAGTTGAGAGAGGGCGGGTTAAGTACGAGTATGCATTCGCATATCGTATAACGCACTCTACTAATAGTAGCCATACTTTTAATTTTTTTTACTGAATTCCTTTACGAATAGCCTTTATAATTGTTATAAAGATTATTCGTAAAGGAATTTTGTAAAAACAATTAAAAGTATGGCTACTCCGGACTACTTTTAGTAGAGTGCGTTATAAGGTATACAAATGCATACTCATACTTAAACCGCACTCGCTCAACCCTTGTAAATTTTTTTTACAAAATTACTTTACGAATGGCCTTTATAATTGATGTCAAGTGTAAATATCATATTTTCTAAGAAAAATTGTCTGTCTGTTTCACTGCTGTCGATTTGTATGTTTGGTTGCTTATAACTAGATAGCTACTGCATTAATTTCGATAAAATTATAGTTAATCGTTAGCTTAAAGTTTAACTTAAAATAAAGGTACAAATCATTATGTTATAGGCCCTCGGGAAGCAGCAAAATCCCGTTATGTAAAATCGAGGGGGAAGACGCCGTGGGTACTTAAATAAGTAAAAACTATGAATCGTAGACAAAAAATGTTTATACAAAAGTTGTAGAGAATTGTGTCCTCTACAAGATTGATAATAAACATTTTTTACTAAAAACTCGCAAAAAACCGTTTATCGTGAACTTGAACCTCGAATATCTGGCAAAGCCGGCACGATATCGATGGGGACTTTTTACACGTTTTTTAAAAGACCATAACGAAGGTGTATACAAAAATTCAGCTAACCATATGGGAATTATTCTGCAGTGAAAATCTAAAATTACTGCACTATATCAGGTCTTTTTAAAATAAATTAAATCTAATAAATATTTAGCAGGAAAGTGGACAAAAAAAACCATTAAAACACTCGTTTATTGATTCAGCGCAACGTTTCGGTTCTTTTATTGAATCTTCATCAGGCATCTCAAATTAGTGTATAATAATACAGAGGACAGAGTGGTGTAACGGTTAGCGTAGCGGCCTTTGGATCACACTGTCGTGGGTTCGAATTCCGCCTTCGCTCATGGATGTTTTGTGATGTCATTTAGTTTTAAGTGAGTTCTTATTTGATGTAAACAAGACGATAATGACCTAAGTTGTCGACGCGTCTATAATTTACAATAAGTAAATAAATATAATAATACAACAATCTCATGTACAATTTGTGCACATTTGATTTATTTATTTATTGTAAATTATAGACGCGTCGACAGCTTAGGTCATTAGCGTCTTGATTATATTAAATAACAATTAACTTAAAACTAAATAACATCACCAAACATCCATGAGCGGAGGCGGGATTCAAACCCACGACAGTCTGATCCAGAGGCCGCGACACTAACCACTGGACCACGCTGTCCTCTGTGCCCATTTGAGATGCCTGATGAAGATTCAATAAAAAAACCAAAACGTTGCGCTGAATCAATAAACTACATAGTGTTTTAACGGTTTTTTTCGTCCACGTTCCTGCTAAATACTTATTAATAACTAATACAATGGATGCGAACAGAAATAATTAAATCTAATTAATCAAAAATGTCGTTTACCCAGATTTAAACTTGAAATATCTCCAGCGACTGGCACTAATTTTCGTTCTATAAAACCAGGCCTTTCTCTCTTGACTCGATCAAATAACTAAAAAATAATAAATAGGTACCTATAAATGATAAATTTTAAACTTATTAAACTTAATTTTTAGGGTTCCGTAGCCAAATGGCAAAAACGGAACCCTTATAGAATAAACCTCATGTCTTAGGTCGTTGGATTCGTCTCAACAACGGCTACAAGATTCTGTGAAAAAATCCACATAGTCTGATAAAAAAAATGGAAGTGACCTTGACCCAACCGCAGCATACCAATCGAGAAGAAAATCTATTTTGCCAACATACGTGCCCCTTGATACCAAACAGTTTTTATGCGAAACTTTATTTGCTAGAACCAATACTTTCTGAGATATTAGCTTGTAACACTTTATGTGCCTCACCCTATATACTGTTACGGATCAGTGATATAAATAGTGCCGTGAAAGAAATAAACAGCTTGATAAAATAAATACTAGTGTAGTGATAATAATTACGAGTTATTGTATATAGTTGTTTTGTTTTACTTTGTTATTACTGTTTAGTTATTGTTTACTTGTGTTAATTGTTAGAACTGACTTTTCGTTGTTGCATTCATTATTATTGTGTTTTTAATTATTGTAAGTAAATATTTATTCCGCCAACTTAGAAAACAGTTTTGTAATAATACTATTAAAACACTAGTTTTTTTACACCATTTAAAACGTCCCGACGTCAGAGGTCTCGACCGCTGACTTGCTGACTTTAGTATATTTATTTAGGACACCCTAAATACTAGCTAATCTCAAAATATTTAGCCATTACAAAAGCCTTGGAATTTTTGACCACGAGCTCTTGACTATAATATTATATTAATCCATTATATTAACCAGGTATACTAACTTCAACATCCGTGATTTCTCGAAGTCTTTCATTGATGTCCTTTCCTTTCCTGGATCTTAACAATAAGTAGATGGTGTTGATCCTTGGACAGGACCTCAATAATTTCTCTATGAGAACTTTCCCAACAAGTCCACTGCCGCCAGTTATGAATACCGACCGATTTGCAAAAAATTCTTCAATGCCAATAACGTCATCGGTTCCGTTTTGTTTCATAATTTCCGTTAAAACCATTTTGTTTAGGTTACTTTTACGAAAAATAATTTTATTTCACATACAATTCACAAAGATCTTTTTTCTTTTCAATAGAGTGCGTTCAGTATATTGCTACTTTTTCATTTTATATTATGTCAAATCTTATTTATTATTTAATTATTTAAATTAGCCTTCATATTATTATGGATTCGCTTTGTCATCTATATATATAAAACAGTTCCGTTACTGACTGACTGACTGATTGACTGACAGACAACGCCCAGGTCAAACCGCTCAAGATATAAACTCCTTTTGTAGGCTCCTTTTGTGACGTAGGCACCCACTAAGAGAGGATTTTTCGAAATGCGACCCCTAAGGGGGTTAAATAGGGGATGAAAGTTTGTATGGAAATTCGTCATTTTTGAAGTTAGAAGCATGAAATTTTGCACAGAAGTTTCTTATATAACGTAGGTGAGCACTAAGAAATTTTTTTTTGAAAATTCAACCCCTAAGGGGGCGAAACAGGGGATGAAAGTTTGCATGGAAGTTCGTCATTTTTTAAGTTAGAAGCATGACATTTCGCACAGGAGTTCCTTATATTACGTAGGTAAGCAGTAAGAAAGGATTTTTAAAAATTCATCCCCTAAGGGGTTTAATAGGGGATGAAAATTTGTATGGAAGTTCGTAATTTTTTAAGTTAGAAGCATGAAATTTTGCACAGGAGTTCCTTATATAACGTAGATGAGT
Source organism: Mongoloraphidia duomilia (assembly GCA_039654895.1). Taxonomy (NCBI): domain Eukaryota; kingdom Metazoa; phylum Arthropoda; class Insecta; order Raphidioptera; family Raphidiidae; genus Mongoloraphidia; species Mongoloraphidia duomilia. The sequence goes on along the minus strand of CM077521.1, from coordinate 21,071,667 downwards.
AATAAGAAAGGATTTTTGAAAATTCATCCCTTAAAGGGGTTAAATAAGGGATGAAAATTTGTATGGAAGTTCATCATTTTTGAAGTTAGAAGCATAAAATTTTGCACATAAGTTCCATATATAACGTAGGTGAACAATAGTGTAATAATAAAATTCGATCGGACGAGCGAAGCGAGTGATAAATGTATTATTAATATTCGAGTGAAAGAGCGAAACGAGTGAGTAATGTTTTAATAAAATTCGAGCGAACGAGCGAAGCGAGTGAGTATTGTATTATTAATATTCAAACGAACGAGCGAAGCGAGTGAGTATGTATAATTAATATTCGAGCCAACGAGCGAAGCGAGTGAGTATGTATAATTAATATTCGAGCGAACGAGCGAAGCGAGTGAGTTATGTATATAAAATTCGAGCGAATAAACACCACCAGTCCGGCTTCGCTTCGCAGGAGAATTTCTCGCGGGGGGATAATAAATCATAAATTAAAAAAATACGTGGGCGAAGCCACGGGTAACGGCTAGTCTATATATATAAAACAGTTCCGTTACTGACTGACTGACTGATTGACTGACAGACAAAGCCCAGGTCAAACCGCTAAAGATATAAATTTGAAATTTGGACAGTAGGTTCCTTTTGTGACGTAGGCACCCATTAAGAAAGGATTTTTCGAAATTCAGCCCCTAAGGGGGTTAGATAGGGGATTAAACTTTGTATGGAAATTCGTCGTTTTTGAAGTTTGAAGCATGACATTTTGCACAGGAGTTTCTTATATAACGTAGGTGAGCACTAAGAAATTTTTTTTTGAAAATGCATCCCCTAACGGGGCAAAAAAGGGGATGAAAGTTTGTATGGAAGTTCGTCATTTTTAAAGTTAGAAGCATGACATTTAGCACAGGAGTTCCTTATATTACGTAGGTGAGCAATAAGAAAAGATTTTTAAAAATTCATCCTCTAAGGGGGTTAAATAGGGGATGAAAGTTTGTATGGAAGTTCGTAATTTTTTAAGTTAGAAGCATGAAATTTTGTACAGGAGTTCCTTATATAACGTAGATGAGTAATAAGAAAGGATTTTTGAAAATTCATCCCTTAAAGGGGTTAAATAGGGGATGAAAGTTTGTATGGAAGTTCATCATTTTTGAAGTTAGAAGCATGAAATTTTGCACAGGAGTTTCTTAGATAACGTAGGTGAGCAATAATGTATTAATAAAATTCGATCGGACGAGCGAAGCGAGTGAGTAATGTATTATTAATATTTGAGTGAACGAGCAAAACGAGTGAGTAATGTATTAATAAAATTGAAGCGAACGAGCGAAGCGAGTGGGTATTGTATTATTAATATTCAAACGAACGAGCGAAGCGAGTGAGTAATGTATAAGTAATATTTAAACGAACGAGCGAAGCGAGTGAGTAATGTATTAATAAAATCCGAGCGAACGAGCGAAGCGAGTGAGTTATGTATTATAAAATTCGAGTTGTCCTTGTCTGTTGCACAGTGTGATATGGATATTGGAAGATAGCGTATGCTCTGACTTATCTATACTAATATTATAAAGAGGAAAGATTTGTATTTTTGTGTGTGTGTATGTTTGTAATGAATAAACTCAAAAACTACTGTGCCGATTTCAAAAATTCTTTCACCTATAGAAAGCTACATTATCAGTGAGTAGCATGGGCTGTATTTTATTTTCAAAAAAATTAGGGGGGGTAATAAATCATAAATTTTATCTCTGGAACTAATAAGCCGATCTATACTAATATTATAAAGAGGAAAGATTTGTATTTTTGTGTGTGTGTGTATGTTTGTAATGAATAAACTCAAAAACTACTGTGCCGATTTCAAAAATTCTTTCACCTATAGAAAGCTACATTATCAGTGAGTAACATGAGCTGCATTTTATTTTCAAAAAAATTAGGTGAGTAATAAATCATACATTTTATCTCTGGAACTAATAAGCCGATTCTAAAAATTCTTTCACTAATAGAAAGCTACGCAGGGGGAGAGATTCTCGCGAAGGGGTACTCGCGGGGCGGGGGTAATATATCATAAAGTCTTATCTCTGGAACTACTAAACCGATTCTAAAAATTCTTTCACTAATAGAAAGCTACGCAGGGTGGAGATTCTCGCGGGGGGGTAACCAATTAGGGTAGGGAGATTCTCGCGGGGGGATAACCTATTAGGGGGGGGTAGATTATCGCGGGGGGATAACCAATTAGGGGGGGAGATTCTCGCGGGGGGGTAACAAATTAACAATATACTAAATATACGTGACGGGACGGGACCGCTAGTATTATTATATTTTAATATAGTCATTAAATTTTATGACTGGTGATGTTTGATTTTTGTGTTTAAAAACCATGGCCTACTGAGTTAAAATGGCCTGTAACTAATTATTGACGTCGGTCGGATGGCGGGACCTAGGGATCGGACCAAAATTTCTCGATGTTTCATATCTTCCTGAACAATTTGGCTTTCTCTGTCTGTATGTCCGTTTATAACTCGAGAACCACTGATCCGATTTACGTGAATTTTTTTTGAAATGAATAACTTCTTATGCGACAGCTAGTTTTAAAATATTCTGGCATCACGCAAAAGCAATCGAACTGATTCTCAAATAAAAACGTATGTTCTGGCATCACGCAAAAGCAAGTAGGTAGTAGATGCTTTGTTTTTTTGAAGCTATGCTTCTTAACGCACGTTTCAGATGGGGACCTAAATAATAAAAAGTGAAACGTCACGTCACGAAAAAGTGTAACGTCACTTTTGTAAAAATTATCCGATCCTTTTGAAAATTAATATTTGAGAGTTTTATAGGACACAAAAAAAATAAAATGGCGTCAGATTTCAAAATGGCGGCCAAATTATATACTTTTTTGAAAAAATTATCCGATTCTTTTGAAAATTGATATTTGAGAGTTTTATAGGACACAAAAAAATAAAATGGCGTCAGATTTCAAAATGGCAACCATAATATGTACTTTTTTGTAAAAATTACCCGATCCTTTTAAAAATTGATATTTGCGAGTTTTATAGGACACAAAAAAATAAAATGACGTCATATTTCAAAATGGCGGAAATATGTAGTACTTTGTAAAAATTATCCGATCCTTTTGAAAATTGATATTTGAGAGTTTCATAAGACACAAAAAAATAAAATAAAGTCAGATTTCAAAATGGCGGCCGTATGTACATTTTTGTAAAAATTATTCGATCCTTTTGAAAATTGATATTTGAGAGTTTCATAGTACACAAAAAAATAAAATGACGTCATATTTTAAAATGGCGGCCATATGTAGGTAATTTTTGCGAAAATTATCCGATCCTTTTGAAAATTGATATTTGAGAGTTTTACAGGACACAAAAAAATAAAATTACGTCAGATTTCAAAATGGCGGCCGTATGCACTTTTTTTTAACAATTATCCGATCCTTTTGAAAATTGATATTTGAGAGTTTCATAAAACACAAAAAAATAAAATGACGTCAGATTTCAAAATGGCGGTTATATGCACATTTTTGCAAAAATGATCCGATCTTTTTGAAAATCGGTATTTGAGAGTTTCATAGGACACAAAAAAAATAAAATGACGTCATATTTTAAAATGGCGGCCATATGTAGGTACTTTTTTGCTAAAATTATCCGATCCTTTTAAAAATTGATATTTGAGAGTTTTACAGGACACAAAAAAATAAAATTACTTCAGATTTCAAAATGGCGCCCGTATGCACTTTTTTGTAAAAATTATTCGATTTTTTTGAAAATTAATTTTTGCGAGTTTTATAGGACGCAAAAAGATAAAATGACGTCATATTTCAAAATGGCGGTTATAGGTATATACTTCTTTGTAAAAATTATCCGATCCTTTTGAAAATTGATATTTGAGAATTTAATAACACACAAAAAAATAAAATGGCGTCCGATTTCAAAATGGCGATCAAATAATAACTTTTTAATTGTATTATTTATATCTTTGATAAATTCGGTTTTATATACAATGCGTAAGGAGCATAGCTTCTGTCGGGTGTCCCTAAGGGGGTCAAACGAAGGAGTACGGTTTTTTGACTATTCAACGCCTAGGTCAAACCGCTAAAGCTAGAAACTTGGAATTTGGACAGTAGGTTTCTTTTGTGACGTAAGCACCCACTATATAAAGGGATTTTTCGAAATTCAATCCCTAAGGGAATCAAAAGGGGATAAACTTTTGAACGACTAAAAGGAACAAAATAAAATATTAGTAAAAAAAACTTTTTAAAGACACGCTTTTATTTAAATGTACTAAAAAGGAAAAAATAAGTTTTAATAATTTAGTTTCATAATTATAACAGCGTGGGTCGTGACTATTAAAATATTGTAGAGTTTACAACCCACGCTTTTATAATTATGAAACTAAATTATTAAAACTTATTTTTTCCTTTTTAGTACATTTAAATAAAAGCGTGTCTTTAAAAAGTTTTTTTACTAATATTTTATTTTGTACAGGCTAGAACGTACCTCCCTGATATTTACTGACTACCTACTACCATGTTTTATTTGGAAAATTATGTTTAATACAATGTGGCGTTACATAACATATTTCTACTAGTCCAGTCACGAGAGCTTAAAAAGGTAGGTCTACCTTGCGTTTTGTGCAGCAAATGATTTTATTTTTTTGTGTCCTCAAGCATGTTTAGGAGATGATAAATCCAAGTTTGCGACCACGATTTTTTTGCACGTTTTTCGGTTTTTTGCTTATAACATAAAAAGGGCTAGTCCTATCGAAAAAATGGTCCTATTCAAAATTAAAGGGCACAAAATTTACTTCAAAATGCACTAGTCAAATATGTTTTTGTTCCGATTTTTAGCGACTCTACAGAACTTAGAAAAAGGCGCTAATCTCAGGAACTACTAGTCTGTAAAAGAAGCAAAGTAGTAATCATTGAGACCCTATACGAGTTTTTTAAAAATTCAATCCCAAAGGGTGAAAACGGGAGTGTAGGATTTATTATAAAAACAAAAAATCCTACACCCACGTTTTACCCCCTTTGGGATTGAAAAAAAAAAAATCGAATAGCCTATAACCTTCCTTAATAAACGGGCTATCTAACAAAAAAAAATTTTTCAAATCGGACTGGTAGTTCCTGAGATTAGCGCGTTCAAACAAAAAAAAATAAACTCTTTTTAGTGTATTTGCCATATGGCACATACACTATTGGCGTCGGTCGGATGGTGGGACCTAGGGGTCGGACCAAAATTTCTCGACGTTTCATAGCCTCCTGAACAGTTTGCCACCATTTTTAAAAATGTTTATGTATATATGTATGATATATATATATATATATATATATATATATATATATATATATTATTTATATATATATGTGTGTACACGATAACTCTCGACAGACTTAATCGATTTAAACGAAATTTGGTACACACATTGGAACCCATTACCGCACGAAGCCTATTTAAAATGGGCCCGATCGAACCATTTTAAGGGTTGTATTTAGGGGTTGAAAAAAGTTTTTGGGCCCAAAAATACCGAAAAAATTCTCAGAATCGTTTCAAAATTGAAATTTAACCCTTTAGTAAAGATTAAAATGTGCTGTTAAAATTTTAATAAAATCGGCCCGACAGGACCGGACTTACAAAAATTTTATGAAAACACTGGTTTGCGGATAGTGATTTGCTTACTGAAGGGTGTATTTAATTTCGTACAGAGGTTGCATTGATAATAATATTGAAATTAAGAAAAAAAATATTATTTCAAGGGACGTATTAAGGGGTTAAATTTTTTATTTTGTCCAAAAACAAACCTAAGTTCACGTATTAAAGCCACAAGGCCTGCATTAGCAAATACACTATATTGTCGGCAGGGTTTGGCACTGCGACCCGAGTTTTTTTGTTTGAACGCGCTAATCTCAGGAACTACAAGTCCGATTAAATTTTTTTTTTGTTAGATAGGCCCGTTTATTGTGCAAGGTTATAGGATATACGAGTTTTTTTTAAATTTAACCCCAAAGGAGGTAAAACGTGGGTGTAAAATTTTTTGTAATAACAAAAAATCTTACACCCCCGTTTTACCCCCTTTGGGATTGAATTTAAAAAAACTCGAATAGCCTATAACCTTTCTTAATAAACGGGTTATCTAACATAAAAATTTTTTTTTAAATCGGACTTGTAGTTCCTGAGATCAGCGCGTTCAAATAAAAAAAGAGTTTATTTTTTTTTTTTTGAACGCGCTAATCTCGGGAACTACCAGTCCGATTTGAAAAAAATTTTTTTTGTTAGATAGCCCGTTTATTAAGGAAGGTTATAGGCTATTCGAGTTTTTCAATAGTTAAAAGCTTGAAAAAATGCTTTTTTTTCATTTTGGTAAATTTTGGCGGTTTTCTAAGTTCCGTAGAGCCGGTAAAAATGCGAACATAAACATATTTGACTAGTGCATTTTGAAGTAAATTTTGTGCCCTTTAATTTTGAATAGGATCATTTTTTCAATAGCACCAGCCGTTTCCATGTTATAAGCAAGAAACCGAAAAAAATGCAAAAAAATCGTGGTTTTTAGCCCACCAAAACTCCCCCGCCCTGTTTTAGAGGTCGCAAACTTGGATTTGACATCTCCTGAACATGCCTGAGGACACAAAAAAATAAAATCATTTGCTGCACAAAACGCAAGGTGGCCTTCCTCTCGTGACTGGACTATACTGTTATTCAGTGCCAAAACGAGTGAAGAGACATACCCCAACCAACAATAACAGTCTCTAAAGTCTAAACCCTTGGGAATCAAGCAATTGGGTACTTACCAAAATATTCATTGCAGGTCCATCACGAATGAACTGAGCGCCTTCTCACTATTATGGTCCAGGACTGTTCGGGGTCTAATTTAGATGTCGGTTATGCACAATCGGCTTTTGTTAACCTGAGTGCTCGCAAACTTATCTGTCAATCTATCTCTACCATCATATATATCTTTTTTTCTACATAGTATAAAATGAAGTTCGCTTTCCGCGTCTGTCTGTCTGTCTGTCTGTATAACCGCTAACTCCACCTAAATCACGCAACGGATTTTGATGCGGTTTTCACCATCAGTTAGATAATTTTTCACGAAAGGTTTATATATATATATAGCGAGCGAGCGAAGCAAGTGAGTAATGTAATTCCTAAACCACGCAACGGATTTTGATGCGGTTTTCACCATCAGTTAAATAATTTTTCACGGAAGGTTTATATATATTATATATTGTGATGATGTACCTTTTCTCATCACAAACTTTCCTATTTTATAACCTTAATCTACTTTATTATATTTCTTTTCACTTCTATGGTTCTCTCAGTTACGATAAGGTCGGGATCGCTTTGAAATTAATTTAAATAAACACTGAGTGATAAGTGTAGCTGTGATTAACGAATTTTTAAGAGAAAACATTTTTCGTGTTTTTCTAACAATGAAACCTGCCACGGCAACGGATAAATATAAACAGATTTTTACAGAGATCGAAAGGGGCCATTATGGCGATCGGATGTATATTTTGGAGTTCCTCAAGAAAACTCCCCAAGAATCTATTTATCTCTTAAGTTTATTGGACAATTATAATTTAAAAGATAATGGTGCAGTATGACATGTCAAGTAACATACCTTCAATTTTCGTATCGTATTCATATTAATTTTTATTAGAATAAATCGATCTTGCTCATGACCGGTCCACTCGAGTTTTTCCTGCCTTTTTTTAATTTATTCAGGTGGGAATTCGACTACAAAGCTGAGCGCACCCTGCAAAGCTCACAATATATATAGCGAACGAGCGAAGCGAGTGAGTAATGTAATTCCTAAATCACGCAACGGATTTTGATGCGGTTTTCACCATCAGTTAGATAATTTTTCACGGAAGGTTTATATATATAGCGAACGAGCGAAGCGAGTGAGTAGTGTATTGCACCCGGGCGAAGCCGGACAGGGCCGCTAGTACATTGTATAAATGGATGTCGACTGTCGAGGTATAGGTGTCTGTCTGTTTGGATGTCTGAACCGGATAATCTCGAGAATTATTAAACTGATTTGAAATCGGTTCTTGCCATTCGATAGATTATTTCTTGGAGAAGACAATAACTGCCCAGCTCGGCTTCACCCGGATGAAAATTGGATTGAATCCGCGATACTGAATACGAGTAGATTTGAATGCGGTTTTTAGCAGTCCAAAAATTTGGAATAGTTTACCTTCTGACCTGAGACTGTGTAACATGAATAACATGAATAACGGATTATTTGTTGAATTAGTTGAATGCTAAGTATATTTTTAATGTGTATTTGTTTTGTTTTGTTGTTTTGCTTCGTTGTTACATTTTATTGTTTCATTTTTATTATTTTGCTATCCCGTATGTACGTATTTGAAATTGAAAAGGGCAGACGTTAGACAGCCTGCTAAAGGCTTTTTGTCTGTTCCTAAATAAAGATCTTTATTATTATTATTATGATGAAGGAAGAATTCCTTAAGAATTTTGCATCCACAAGCACCCTAAACTTCAGGTTCGTCACCGTCACACAAGGGATACTTGCGGAGCAAGTTGAAACTATAACCGCGTCTCAAACCACGAAATGGGCGATTACAGTGAGTTTGGGTCGTGCGCACGAAGTACACGGAGCGACCCAATAAGCACAGCCTTTTGCATGCGGCAGACTAGTGACTCAGCATTACGCTGACATGCCGGGATAGCTTTTATATTTGCCAACAGTGACGGTTTGGCTCCACCAAGAACACCAATTATAAGGACAATTAATTTAACAGAATAGTATGGGTACTGCTTCCTAAGCACAAAGAGAAGATCTCGATATTTTGTGCGGTTCTCAGTCTCCTTCGCGACTATGTTCGTTTCAGCAGGAGCTGAGAACTCGATGACGTACATAAGTCGCGTAGTTTTATCAAGGAGAACTCTATCAGGCTTTGTAGCTGAAAGTTGCCTGGTAGTACTGAATGAATAATTCCAGAAAATCTTACACGATTCATTCTCGACAACGGACTCAATATCGCCAGGAACATAAGGCAGAACGGGAGTTATTATTATTATTATTTCTTGAGGAAGGTTCATCTCTATAATAACTGTCCGGCCCGGCTTCGCCTGGGTGAAAATCAGATTGATTCCAAGTTGGATTGAAATTAAATTTATATCAAAAGCGGTGTGATATATTACATTATATCCGCAATAATAATAGTAAGTCGCGGGCAATTAATTATAAATGCGAGCGAACAAGCGAAGCAAGTGAGTGACGTTTATAAATTAATTATTATAATTTTGAGCAAACGAGCGCAGCGAGTGAGTCACGTTTATTATTATTATTATAGATTATATAGATCCAAGAAAAAAGACACTTGAAAATTCTACAATATTTATTAACACTCGACGCGTTTCGGGCTATCAACCCATCTTCAGGAGTACAAAAACTATACTAAACTTATAAAATACAGTATAGTTTTTGTACTCCTGAAGATGGGTTGATAGCCCGAAGCGCGTCGAGTGTTAATAAATATTGTAGAATTTTCAAGTGTCTTTTTTCTTATATTTAATCATGCCTAGCGAGGAATCAATTCAAGTTATATAGACCCTTCGACAACTAAGGTCATTAGCGTCTTCAACACAACAATTAACAATCCACTTGTGTACTAGAATCTGCCAGTCGGCATACACAAACCAACTGGTACGAGTTCGGGGTCCTGGGAACACCAATTCCCAAAGAACATTGGAATGCAATCGCGAGAACAACTACATTCCAATGTTCCTCCTGTGGGATAGAGTGAGTAACGTATAAATTAATTATAATTTCGAGCGAGCGATGGCAGTGAGTAATAGCGTATTAATTAATTATTAATTCCAGCATAAATAAAAGTCTAAAATGAGCGTAATAATGGAAATGTATAGTTGTCACCGATTGTAAGATTCCTGTATATTTTATTGTAATTTTTATTAAATTTTAATTTCATGCTAATAATAATTTTGTACATTTCTTATTAACATATTTCGCTTTGATTTTAATGTTGTACCTATGTAAATTAACAGTATACTGCAGCAGAGGCGGCGCCAACTTATGTGAATCTCCGGGTGGGGGGGGGGGTCGACTTATACCAAGTGGCGCATTTAGGATTTTACTTTGGGGAGGAGGGGGGCAAGATTGGATAGCGTTAGACCACAGACGGGGGTGTCTGGGGGGTTTGGAACATTGTCCTCAGGGGGGGGTGCTCCGGAGGTCTCCCCCGGTAAAAAAATTTAAAAAAAAGAACCTAAAAACGCAAATTCAAAGGAAATCTTTATCACTAATATAATATTTAAATTATGATAGGGCGTTATTAAGTTGAATTTTGTTATAAGTTAATTAAGTTTTAATTTCTAAATTACTATTTAAGTATGTTACTATATTTTCTAATTTATTCTGTCACAAAATAAGACGTGTTTAGCAAAAAATAAAACTTACAGAATAAGGTAAAAGTAAAAAAAAGTTGTAGGGGAGGCGCCCCCCGACCCCCGCACCACCTATAAATCTGCCACTGCTTATGCCCAAAAAATTTAAATAGTGTTTTGCAGGTGCGAAAATTTTTTTATATCGCAAATTGAAAGGCGGAAGGAGATATGCGTAGTTGTGGTAATTGCCAAGGTGGGTAATATTTTAATAATAAGGAAGCGATTTTGGTCTTGACAGCTAATTCAAAAATTAAAAAAAATAAACAAAATCTCTTTATTAACCCAACAAATATATTGAGATATTACATAATTTATTTATTTATTATACATAATGTAGAAATTGTCGGAAGTGAGCACTTCCGTGGCACGAAGGATCAATAAAAAGCAATACTGATTAATTCAAAATTTGCATTTAATACTAACAAAATTAAGAAAAAATCGCAGGATAGTGGACAAAATATTTGATTTATTAAGTTAAATGTACGACGTTTCGTCTATATATTTAGACTTTTTCAAATACATATACAGGGTGGACCAAGTCATAATAGCAATAATTCATCATTCGATGGTCCATCGAAAAATAAGTAGACATGCACAATTTTATTTTTTTCCAAAACGCTTCCTAAGGGAGATACAGTCCTTCAAAGTCCAGTTTTAAAAATCAACACTGGCAAGTGTCATAAATTACCTCAAAACCAAGTATCGCCTACTTTGTTGGTTATTTTCATAAGTTATTTATTTGTTGTTTTTAATTTAATTAATGAATAGACGAAACGTCGTAATTTAACTTAATAAATCAAATATTTTGTCCACTATCCTGCGATTTTTTCTTAATTTTATTATAATCACGATGGACACGATTTCTAATATAAATTTAATACTAACGTTTCGGTATTCTTCATACCATTTTCAAAGTCTTAAAAACATATTATAATGTATAATGTTGATGCAATGGTTGTATGTAAACGTGGGTGAGAATATTTATATGGTGAAGATTGAAGAACAATTATTTTGTGGAAATAAAGTTAAAATTAACAAAAATTGAAATATGTTTTTATCTTACCAAAATGCTGTCAATATTCTCACCCACGTTTACATACAACCAGAATATACAAGAATACCGAAACGTTAGTATTAAATGCAAATTTTGAAATAATCAGTATTGCTTTTTATTGATCCTACGTGCCACGGAAGTGCTCACTTCCGACAATTTCTACACTGTTTTCAAGGATCAAATTGCTCTATTTAATTATAGCAACTTCGAATTATACATAATATCGTTATCGTTAGATTAGTTCAAAATTGTGCCCTACCACTGCGAATTTAGTTTTTGGTTTATTTTTCTTACCCTTCTCCGTCTCCCAGAATTTTCTCCGGGTGGCCTTGGCCCCCGGATTTTCCAGTAAACGGCGCCTATGGCCTGCAGTATATAATATATTATGGCATTACCTTGCAACTTGCAAGTTCATAATTGATGAAACAAATAAATTATTAATATAAAAAAATTTTGGAGCATACAAGTAATTCAAGAATTACAAGGCGCGATATTCATGTAGGTATTGTGTGTAAACGGTTTTACCGAACATAAGGAAAATAATTTTGTAGTAGGCTATGGCCATAAGACCTAATGTAAATATGTATTGGATTACATAGAAAAAATAGTGCAGTGAATTTTTTAATCAATTTTCCATAGCAACGGTTGACTATTAAGCGAAACTCGGAACCTGCTAAATAAAAAAAGTCATGAGGTGTCGTAAGATACACACTGTTTCTTACGCATTGTATATAAAACCGAATTTATCAAAGATATAAACAATGTTATTATTTGACTGCCATTTTGAAATCTGACGCCATTTTATTTTTTTGTGTCTTATTAAACTCTCAAATATCAATTTTCAAAAGGATCGGATAATTTTTACAAATAAGTATATAATTATGGCCGCCATTTTAAAATATGACGTCATTTTATTTTTTTGCGTTCTATAAAACTCGTCAATATCTATTTTCAAAAAGATCGGATAATTTTTACACAAAAAGTACATATTGCCGCCATTTTGAAATCTGACGTCATTTTATTTTTTTGTGTCCTATGAAACTCTCAAATACCGATTTTCAAAAGAATCGGATAATTTTTACAAAAAAGTACATATGACCGCCATTTTTAAATCTGACGTCATTTTATTGTTTTGTGTTCTATGAAACTCTCAAATATCAATTTTCGAAAAGATCGGATAATTTTTACAAAAATGTACATACGGCCGCCAATTTGAAATCTGACGTCATTTTATTTTTTTGCGTCTGAAACTCTGAAATATCAATTTTCAAAAAGATCGTATAAATTTTAGAAAGGAGTACAATATATTTTCGCCATTTTGAAATCTGACGTCATTTTATTTTTTTGTGTCCTATGAAACCCTCAAATATCAATTTTCAAAAGGATCGGATAATTTTTAAAAAAAAGTACATATGACCGCCATTTTTAAATCTGACGCCATTTTATTTTTTTGTGTCCTATGAGACTCTCAATATCAATTTTTAAAAGGATCAGATAATTTTTACAAAAAAGTACATGCGGCCGCCATTTTGAAATCTGATGTCATTTTATTTTTTTGTGTCCTATGAAACTCTCAAATACCGATTTTCAAAAGAATCGGATAATTTTTACAAAAAAGTACATTTGGCCGCCATTTTTAAATCTGACGTCATTTTATTTTTTTGTGTTCTATGAAACCCTCAAATATTAATTTTCAAAAGGATCGGATAATTTTTACAAAAATGTACATACGGCCGCCATTTTGAAATTTGACGTCATTTTATTTTTTTGTGTCTTATGAAACTCTCAAATATCAATTTTCAAAAGGATCGTATAATTTTTAGAAATAAGTACTACATATTTCCGCCATTTTGAAATCTGACGTCATTTTATTTTTTTGTGTCCTATAAAACTCTCAAATATCAATTTTCAAAAGGATCGGATAATTTTTACAAAAAATTATATATAATGGCCGCCATTTTGAAATCGACGTCATTTTATTTTTTTGTGTCCTATGAAACTCTCAAATATCAATTTTCAAAAGGATCTGATAATTCTTACAAAAAAGTACATATGGCCGCCATTTTGAAATCTGGCACCATTTAATTTTTTTGTGTCCTATAAAACTCTCAAATATTAATTTTCAAAAGAATCGGATAATTTTTACAAAAAAGTACATATGGCCGCCATTTTGAAATCTGACGCCGTTTTATTTTTTTGTGTCCTATAAAACTCTCAAATATTAATTTTGAAAAGGATCGGATAATTTTTACAAAAGTGACGTTACACTACTTCGTGACGTGACGTTTCACTTTTTATTATTTAGGTCCCCATCTGAAACGTGCGTTAAGAAGCATACCTTCAAATAAAAATAGGTAAAAAAACTTTTAAGTTAAACGGTTTTATAAATGTTTTAAAAAGAAAAAAATAATAGGTATTTAATTTATGTTCATAAGTATAAAAGCGTGGGTCGTAAACTCTATGATAATTTATTACAGTCACGACCCACGCTTTTATACTTATGAACTTAAATTTTAGTACATTTATAAAACCGTTTAACTTTAAAGTATTTTATCTATTTTTATTTTTAATTTTTTAGTATGCTTTATTTTCTTAGTCTGATTTTATAACATTTATCCGATCCACTGAAACGTTACCGGAGAAAGACCTTTTGCCTGTGAAAATTCAAAAGTGCGATATGCACCCGGACGAAAGCCGGGCCGGTCAGCTAGTTATCATAATATTGTATTGTCACCGGAGCTACACATGTGTGCAAAATTTCAACTCAATCGGATCACGGGAAGTAGGTGAAAATTCAAAAGTACGATTTACACCCGGACGAAAGCCGGGCCGGTCAGCTAGTTACCATAAATTGTATTGTCACCGGAGCTACACATGTGTGCAAAATTTTTAACTCAATCGGATCATAGGAAGTGGGTGAAAATTCAAAAGTACGATTTGCACCCGGACGAAAGCCGGGCCGGTCAGCTAGTTATCATAATATTGTATTGTCACCGGAGCTACACATGTGTGCAAAATTTCAACTCAATTGGATCACGGGAAGTGGGTGAAAATTCAAAAGTACGATTTACACCCGGACAAAAGCCGGGCCGGTCAGCTAGTTACCATAATATTGTATTGTCACCGGAGCTACACATGTGTGCAAAATTTCAACTCAATCGGATCATAGGAAGTGGGTGAAAGTTTAAAAGTACGATTTACGCCCGGATGAACCGGGCCGGTCAGTTAGTTAACATAATATTGTTTTGTCACCGGAGCTACACATGTGTGCAAAATTTCAACTCAGTCGGTCGCAAGATTTGTAACAAATATACGGGATCAAGCTAAATAAAACCACCGTTTAAAAAACAAAGCATCTACTACCTACTTACTTTTGCGTGATGCCAGAACATACGTTTTTATTTGAGAATCAGTTCGGTTACTTTTGCGTGATGCCAGAATATTTTAAAACTCGCAGTCGCATAAGAAGTTATTTACTTGAAAAAAAAATCATGTAAATCGGATCAGTGGTTCTCGAGTTATAAGCGTACAAAGGGACATACAGACAGAGAAAGTCAAATTGTTCGGGAAGGTATGAACGTCGAGAAATTTTGGTCCGATCCCTAGGTCTCGCCATCCGATCGACGTCAATAATTAGTTACACGTCATTTTAACTCAGTAGGCCAGGGTTTTTAAACTTAAATTCAAACATCAGCAGTCAAAAAATTGAATAACTATATTAAAATAATGCAATATAAGACAGAGCATACGCTATCTTCCAATATCCATATCACACTGTGCAACAGACAAGGAGAACCGAAACAAGTTCGCGATTTATTAGATAAAGTCGCATTTATTTCGTTTAATAATCATATAAATCTGTATAAAAAAACTGTTTTGACACAATATTATACATGAAATCTATCTAAAATTTTCTGCTCTTTCGTTTAAGACACGTTTCGAATCGATCTGACTTAAATTGAGCAAACTATAAGCAAAAAACACCGTTTTTTCTAATTTGCTCCCCTCTGGGGCCAAAATTCAAAAATCGGGCGACGTTAGGATCAAATAGACCCCGAGAGGAATCGAACAAAAAAAAGTTTTTTAAAATCGGTTAACCCGTTTGGGCTGTACGCGTGACACAAAATAGCGTGACAGATTCACAGATTCACAGACAAAGCGAGTGTATATAGGCGCTTCTAGCTTCGCTAAGATCGCGCCTAAAAACCGGTCGCAGTGCCAAACCCTGCAGGAAAATTAGTATATTTGAATACGTGGGTGTAAGAACCAGACAGCGCCAGTTTCTTATACATTTTTCAGGACGTTTTGGAGTAGTCTGGTTTTTTCCACCTATAACACTGGGTAATTCTGTGGTTGCATGTATGAGCAAATACACTATTTTGTCGACATGGTATCAGACAAACCGATAACTGCTGTTCGCGAGTTAGGACATAACATTAATTAATTAATCTCCCCTTTTCGAAAAGGTGCAATTTGGATCAATTTGTTGCGAAATTAACCTAGACATACATAACTATTTGTAAGAATGAAACTCAATAGGGTACATTCCAGTGGACAGTGATCAATATAAAACTTTGTTATAATGAAAGTTTATGCTCTAAAATATTTATTAGAATTTTTATTTTTATTAATTAACTTTCGTAAACATATTTAAATTAATAAATAAAATCATGATTTTTAATCTATTTGTCACGTGACTTAAAACTACCGCGTTACGTCAATTTTAAGTAAAAAATACATGTATCCATAGCAACGCAGCTTAGAATGTTTACATTATGTTTACATAGGTACAAAACGGTATTTTTCAACATTCTGTTTCTGGGTCTTTAAATAATATTTGTAGCTAATATAAACGAACTTTCATAAAATTATGACGTCATATTTAAGTAGAGCAAAAACGATTTTTAGCGGGCGGGGCTAACATAAATATTTCAAAAATTATTTTTGAGCTTATTTGAAATCAGAATGAAGTGATTT
The DNA here is from genome assembly GCA_039654895.1 of Mongoloraphidia duomilia. Lineage (NCBI taxonomy): Eukaryota > Metazoa > Arthropoda > Insecta > Raphidioptera > Raphidiidae > Mongoloraphidia > Mongoloraphidia duomilia. Next base: position 21,055,212 of record CM077521.1, on the reverse strand, counting down.
AGGTGTCATTTTGTTCATAATTTACTGCTCTATAAATGTAACACACACAAAAAAAATTTTAGTCATCTACCCTATTCTAGCGCGGAAAGTAATAATAGAGCACATAATATTTAATACCGCTATTATTCGCTGTGAGCAGATGCATAGCGGGAATTTTAAGCAGGAATCTACCGGCTGCCAGCCGTACGATTTTCAACCGTACGACTTCCAGCCGTACGATTCTCAATCGCACTGTAGTTTGATGCGGAGCGACTGCTTACCCCCCACCCAAGAAGTTGTTTACAAACATTGACGAGATATCCAGGTGTGCAAGCTTTCACGGCCGGCATTGTTCCAAGTCTTCATGGTTTCCGGGCTTGTAGTCCGTGGTCCGGTGGTATTTCTACCTGACGTTTCGTCTACAACTGCGGTAGACGAAACGTCAGGTAGAAATACCACCGGACCACGGCCTACAAGCCCGGAAACCATGAAGACTTGGAATTGACGAGATAAATGTCACAATGTCGACGCGATATTCCGAGTGCGTGTATTATTATAATTTACATCCCAACAATACGCGAATGCCGCAAAAAATAATAAAATAAACCAAACGTAACCTAACATTTTGACATGAATGCGTCTTAAAACATCAGCTGTCATCTTATCGTGCTCTGATTGACTACGGCTGGTAGCCGTAGCCAATGATATAGAAACAGTTCTATTTTCCAGCCGTAGCTGTGATCGTTGACGCCTGTGCGCTGATTGGTCGAGAGCTACGGAAGGTCCTAGCCGCAGCCGTCGACGAAAACGACTACGGCTGGCAACAACGCATAAATAGAGAAACATTCGGTGGGTAGCCCTTTTATCTATGGTACCTATCTCCCTTCTCTATTCGCGTCTGACATTAAGGTCGAGGCCCTCTATTGGGCTTAGTCACTAACTACCCGAGGAGGTCGTAGCAACGGAACAAAGCGTTGAATGAAGGTAAAAATGCACAAAATATATATTTTTCACGAATGACAATTTACAAAGGTAAGCATATTGCAAAAAGATATTGTTCAGTTTTCACTTGAAGTTTTGTAATAAATAATTTTGTCGTAATACGACTTTTAACCATTGCACATAACCTGATTGTTGATAGTTTATATTAGCGGAATGTTTTACAATGTGTAATTTTGGTTTTTATATCTAGATTTCTCGAGCTTTTTGATAATGTCAAGCTTTAGTTAGTGAAGTAAATAAAACTGAGAGCGAATTCCGTAAGGTAGTAGTAATGAATCGGATCATTTTTGCAAAAAAGTACATATGGCCGCCATTTTGAAATCTGAATTCATTTTATTTTTTTGTGTCCTATAAAACTCGCAAATATCAATTTTTAAAAGGATCGGATAATTTTTACAAAAAAGTACATATTATAGCCGCCATTTTGAAATCTGACGCCATTTTAATTTTTTGTGTCCTATAAAACTCTCAAATATCAATTTTCAAAAGGATCAGATAATTTTTACAGAAAAGTACATACGGCCGCCATTTTTAAATCTGACATCATTTTATTTTTTTGTGTCCTATGAAACTTTCAAATACCGATTTTCACAAGGATCGGATAATTTTTACAAAAAAGTACATATGGCCGCCATTTTGAAATCTGTCGTCATTTTATTTTTTTGTGTTCTATGAAACTCTCAAAAATCAATTTTCAAAAGGATCGGATAATTTTTACAAAAAGTACATACGGCCGCCATTTTGAAATCTGACATCATTTTATTTTTTTGTGTTCCATGAAACTTTCAAATACCGAATTTCAAAAGGATCGGATAATTTTTACAAAAAAGTATATATGGCCGCCATTTTGAAATCTGACGTCATTTTATTTTTTTGTGACCTATGAAACTCTCAAATATCAATTTTCAAAAGGATCGGATAATTTTTAAAAAATGTACATACGGCCGCCATTTTGAAATCTGACGTCATTTTATTTTTTTGTGTCTTATGAAACTCTAAAATATCAATTTTCAAAAGGATCGGATAATTTTTACAAAGGAGTACTACATATTTCCGCAATTTTGAAATATAACGTCATTTTATTTTTTTGTGTCCTATAAAACTCGCAAATATCAATTTTCAAAAGGATCGGATAATTTTTACAAAAAATACATATTATGGCCGCCATTTTGAAATCTGACGCCATTTTATTTTTTTGTGTCCTATAAAACTCTTAAATATCAATTTTCAAAAGGATCGGATAATTTTTAAAAAAAAGTACATAAGGCCGCCATTTTGAAATCTGACTTAATTTTATTTTTTTGTGTCCTGTAAAACTCTCAAATACCAATTTTCAAAAGGATTGGATAATTTTAGCAAAAAAGTACTTACATAATATGGCCGCCATTTTAAAATATGACGTCATTTTATTTTTTTTTGTGTCCTATGCAACTCTCAAATACCGATTTTCAAAACGATTGGGTCATTTTTTCAAAAAAGTACATATGCCCGCCATTTTGAAAACTGACGTCATTTTATTTGTTTGTGTTCTATGAAACTCTCAAGTATCAATTTTCAAAAGGATCGGATAATTTTTCCAAAAATGTACATACGGCCGCCATTTTGAAATCTGACATCAATTTATTTTTTTGTGTCTTATGAAACTTTCAAATACCGATTTTCAAAAGGATCGGATAATTTTTACAAAAAAGTACATATGGCCGCCATTTTGAAATCTGACTTCATTTTATTTTTTTGTGACTTATGAAACTCTCAAATATCAATTTTCAAAAGGATCGGATAATTTTTACAAAAATGTACTTACGGCCGCCATTTTGAAATCTGACGTCACTTTATTTTTTTGTGTCTTATGAAACTCTCAAATATCAATTTTCAAAAGGATCGGATAATTTTTACAAAGTACTACATATTTCCGCCATTTTGAAATATGACGTCATTTTATTTTTTTGTGTCCTATAAAACTCACAAATATCAATTTTTAAAAGGATCGGATAATTTTTACAGAAAAGTGCATATTATGGCCGCCATTTTGAAATCTGACGCCATTTTAATTTTTTGTGTCCTATAAAACTCTCAAATATCAATTTTCAATTGAACGATTTTTCGTTGGAGAGCAGCCAATTATATAATTGTTTCGAAACATATAGGAAAAAATCATTTTACCAACCAGTGGTCACAATCAGGATTCTAACCTGAACCTTTCCACTTTCGCGGCGGAATGAGCTTACAATACTCAATCGTGACATGATTGCTAAATTAATATTCTCCATATATGCTTCAGAATCAATAGATTCTCACTACTTGCGAGTGTCAATTCATATCTGCTAATTCAATAGCTATGATATGAAGTGAATCCTCGAACCAGCGAGAGCCCAACATGAAAGTGAGAATTATTTCGAATACCCATTAATGGGATATATTAATAAATACATAGGTACCTAGATATATCAATGCTATAAACGGTATTACCACATAATATTCTAGAAACAATCAGATCCTATATGTTTCGAAACAATTATATAATTGGCTGCTCTCCAACGAAAAATCGTTCAATTGCATTTTCAGCCGTATAAAAAAACTATTATTATCTTAAAGAAAATCAACTCGTTGGTTGATTTCTATATCGTGTTTTATGTATATATCTTACATGTAGATTATCTTATGATTTCTACAAGATATGATTGTTTCTAGAATATTATGTGGTAATACCGTTTATAGCATTGATATATCTAGGTACTTATGTATTTATTAATATATCCCATTAATGGGTATTCGAAATAATTCTCACTTTCATGTTGGCCAAATTGTTCAGGAAGATATGAAACATCGAGAAATTTTGGTCCGATCCCTAGGTCCCGCCATCCGACCGACGTCAATAATTAGTTACAGGTCATTTTAACTCAGTAGGCCATGATTTTTAAACACAAAAATCAAACATCACCAGTCAAAAAATTGAATGACTATATTAAAATATTTATTATAAGTCAGAGCATACGCTATCTTCCAATATCCATATCACACTGTGCAACAGACAAGGACAACCGAAACAAGTTCGCGATTTATTAGATAAAAACGCATTTATAAATTTTAATATGCATATAAATCTGTATAAAAAAACTGTTTTGTCACAATATTATACATAAAATCTATCTAGAATTTTCTGCTCTTTCGAATCGATCTGACTTGAATTGAGCGAACTATAAGTAACAACACCGTTTTTTCTAATTTGCTCCCCTCTGGGGCCAAAATTCAAAAATCGGGCGACGTTAGGATCAAATAGACCCCGAGAGGAATCGAACAAAAAAAAGTTTTTAACAATCGGTTAACCCGTTTTGGCTGTACGACTGATACAAAAAATCCGTTACAGATTCACAGATTGACAGATTCACAGATTGACAGACGTTCAGACAAAGCGAGTGTATATAGGCGCTTCTAGCTTCGCTAAGATCGCGCCTAAAAATAGGCAAGTTTTGTAGGAAAAATTATTTAATTACAGGCAACTCTGTTAAGAAACATTCGTTTGAAATTATTAAATTAAAATTTCATAATAACGAACGAAGTCGGTATTCAAAATCTAGCAACCTTAGACATTGTCACAAGTGTTCAAACTGTCTTCCATTTACTCTTTAATACATACTACTGAGATCTTCTGGTTATACTGTGAGTGTACTTCTTCAGTGTTTAATGATCGATAGATAGGTAACTAGATTTTAAATGCGGACTTTTAAAAAGTTCGTTATTATGACATTTTAATTTAGTAATTTCAAACAAATATTACTTAACAGGGGTGGCAGTAAAAAAAAATCCCTACAAAACTTGCTTTTTTTTTAAAGATCTTTTCAACAATACCACTTTCGATATATCGTATTATTCTCTCTACTGTGATATCGTGCTATTTATATTTCCGGAGTTTTGGACATTCTGGAGCAAACTAATAGAGAAACCGACCTTTCTGGAAAAAAATTATTACCATTCGATTCTTTATTAAGGCTTTTATAATACAAATTTTTAACACAACTCTCTACGACTAACTGTTTTCGAAAAAAAAACGACTGATACGGGTGGTCGAACTCACCCTGTATAGCACTCGTATGTAAGAAGGTTCTTATCTAACATTACCTTAATTTAAACATCAGTTCTCGCATGATGTGAAATATTAGTTACAATTGCTTTACAATAGAAATAATTGATTGTCTAATAGTGTCGCCGTAGAGTAAATGATAACTCAGCCACCGCAGTAGAAGAGAGTTCGAGTTTGACTCCCGATGGTGACACAGGTTTGGAATGAATTTTTATAGTGTTGCACTGTAATGTAACGTAACGTCATTCGATGGTGTTTCTAACTGTATGCTAACTTAAGCATTCTATAAGAATTCAAAAATATTTAATTTACTTTTTTGAAAAATTTGATTTTTTTACACTTGGTTTTTGTAAGCTACATACCTAAATAACGAAATAATTGTTTTTGATATTTCAACGCAGTCCATTGAAAATCGATTTTAACTTATTAATTTACTGTTACAGTAGAATACGATAAGATAGTATTGCACCTATTTTTATTATTGCTTATCTCTCTTATATCTCAACAAACAATTTATCTAAACAAAAATATTTATCTGCGTGTGATAATTACTATTCAATATTCATTGTTCTAACTTAATGATATCTTCTAGTATCTGCCGTATCACAAAAAAAAAACAAATTTAAATTCCTTTTTACAGGTTTTAGCAAAATGTCCAGTGCTTTCACAGCTGCAGTGTTATTATGATGCATTTTTATAAAATGTTGTCATTTTTTTTTATTTTGACTGTCGCTTTAAGTGTTAGACTTGATGCGCGATACAACGGTAAGAAAATAATAATACCTATCATAGTAATGTGAGGATTTTTTACTTTTGATGCTTAAAAATATTTCTACTATAGACTATAATATATAGCGTGATTTATTAGCTCATCGGCAAACTGTAACAGATGAAGCTCATCTAATTAAAAAATTAATATTTAATAAAAATTATGAAATATATGTATTAAAATTTTCAAGTGTGAGTGTAACTCGCGCGCCGAAGGTTCTGTACAACTAACAAATACGGGTTAAGAAAAATTGGCTGAAATCCTAAAAACGTCCCAATACTTAATTAATTATGTATTTCGAATTGTAAGTAGGTATATTTTAAAATCAAAATATGTAAAAAAAGTCAGGTGGTGTCGCATTGTTTATAAAATCGAATTTATTTACATATTATAGCAAACTCGTTTGTTATAATAACACGCGTTCTCGATATGAATTTGTCAAAATTATATTTTCTTAGTTAGGTACGCTAAAAAAATATAATTTTGACAAACTCGTTTGTTATAATAACACGCGTTCTCGATATGAATTTGTCAAAATTATATTTTCTTAGTTACGCTAAAAAATTGAAGTTTGTTTTGATAACAACAAAAAAATTGATTTAGAATTAATCAACATTTAATCAGGGGGTTTCCACGCAAATGTACCTGACCTGGGTACCTATTGTGTAACTCATTTCTAGTGATATCACTAAAGTGAGATTGTTCACGCGGATATGCATTTTTCGCACTAGTGAAATAGAACCATTTAACGTGAATTTATTCGCCATCGAATTTGTCAGTGAAACGTGAAATATTTCACGGTTCACTGACAAATTCGATGGCGAATAAATTCACGTTAAATGGTTCTATTTCACTAGTGCGAAAAATGCATATTCGCGTGAACAATCTCACTTTAGTGATATCACTAGAAATGAGTTACACAATAGGTACCCTGTACGGTTCTTTCATGTCTCCTCCAAACTACAGATGGCGTCTATTTGGACTCTATATTACCGACGGGTTGAGGATTTACTATATTTTAAAAAAAAGCTATAAATAATCAACATATTAGTACTGTTCCAACCGGCTATTTAAGGATCGTTTTGAAACGGTAACGAAACTGTTTTTATCGGTTTTGTGCGCATGCGTCAACCTTGCACAGTTTCGTGACGGTACAAACGTAGACAGTGGTTGGAACGCTTTTGTGACCCTTTCGTGCACGTGGTCGTACTCGTGCATCAGTATTCAGTTTGGACTTTGGCTTTGATACGGCATCACTCCATATTTGAAGCTGACGATTTTAACCTTACTTTTTACTTCCCACCTCTACTATGGTAGGGAAGTAATGGATTCAGTCCGAAAACAATATTTCGAGATTTTAACAGATTTTCACGTTTTGAGACCCTAGCAATCGTTTAAGATCATTTTCCGACTGATGTCTGTATGTGTGTGTGTGTGTGTGTGTGTATGTGTGTGTGTATGTGGTCAATTTTTCGCCTTCGATATCTTAAGAACGGAACAACATACGGGCATGCCGATTGTTCTATTGTGTTTATCAGCCTTTAACTTAGATCTGATTAGATTTTGAGTCAAATCGGTTCAGTGGATCCTGATATATTCAAAAAAACGACCTCAATGTCACGTATTAACATAGGTAAAAAAAAATATAAATGAATTCTAGATGTTATAATATGAAAAAAATGTAAATATTTTTTTTCTCTAAAATGTATAGTTTTCGAGAAAAAAAATATTTTACTAAAAAAAATAAAAATTGTACGTAAATCAAGGTAACCATGATTTTTGCTATATTAAGTTAGCCATCAGTAGATCATCAAACAAAAAAGAGGGCCATGCTTTCTTCAAAGAAAAAAAATTAAATTGTGTTTTAAAGACCACCAACAGCTAAGGTTAATTGGGCCTAGTCAAAGAATAAAAAAAAAGAGTGTTTATTTTTTGCAAATATTTACTAGGTGGGAAGTATAGGACTGGTCATCAGTCGAATTTTTTATTGTTAAAAACATTTAAGAAATGCTATCGCCTTCGTCACTCATATTTTTAAATTTAATTAAACAGTTATCACTTAAGTTAATAATTTATGATTTACAAAATAGTCCTCTTGCTTTTATAAAGCTTAGGTAAAGACCTTTTGGCATTTTCGGCTACCATAGATTTGGTTAGGTACTACCATTTTTTAGAATGTTCAGATAAAATGATTCCTAATTCTTGTGAAATTGCCAAATTTAGCAGAAAAAATACCAAGTTCATCACTGATTAAACTATCAAAATAAATAAATTAATAATTCAACAAAAAAAAACGTCAAATTAAAATAAATAAACAACTGTCAAGTGTTAACTGTCAAATATTAAACAGAGACAAACGTGATAAAGTGCTTAATGCGCATGTCAGTTTTACAGTTTCATTTTGGTTTCATGACTAGACCATGTACTGAAAAGATCGTCCGGAAACCATTCACAAACTATCATCAAATCGGTTGGAACGCTTTAAGAATCGTCCACAAACGGTCACAAGGTCGGTTGGAACGCGTTCTATTCACTGCGCATGAGCGTGACGGTAATATTACGGTATTCAGAGTGGTTGGAACAAAGCTATATAGTATATCAGCTTTGAGAAGGGGTGTTGTAACCTAGTGATAATCATGTTATATAAGAATTATTATATTATTTAAGTTATGTACCTTTGTGTTTTTGTCATTGAAATGTCAAGTCCTTTTTTTTGTATAAATTCAAATATGTATTTTAATTGATAATTTTACATTGAATAAAAATTACTTTCATATTGTGTAAAAGTGTTTGATTTAAAATTCTGCAACAATTTTCAACAAACAATAAATTATTGCAAAAAATATCGAAACAAAAAATAAGTAGGTACATTTGTCAAGAATTCTATATAACTATAATGGGATACATAAAGTGCAGTGTTCCAAATTGCCCAAGCGACAAAACCATGATCCACTATCGATTTCCCAATCCTAAAAACGATTTGGCGAGGTATCGTGACTGGATTGAATTAATTGGCAACTCAACATTGTTGGAAATGGATCCAGAAAATGTGTACACTTTTAGCGCTGGGAATAAACGTGTTCATAAAAACCAACTTCCTACTTTATTGTTACCATCAAGATCAGAAACACGTAAGTTATACTGATATCTTATACACTTAAAATATGCCTAAAGCTTTTTTTGCCCACCTAAAAAAATTGTATATCTCTGCCGGCTTCTTTGAAGCACACGGACACTAAGGTGCTTTTCTGTACGGTCAGTGTAACAATTTACAGTGCTGTTAACTTTTTGTAACTTTCTAAAAAAATTAAGATAATATAAGTTAAAGTGAGACAAAATTTCAACAGCGCTGTAAATACTAACATCGACCATACAGAATGGGGCCATAAGGGTCCGTGTGGTTTAAAGAATCCTGAACTGACATGACAATAATTGAAAAAGAATTATTGAGTGAGGTACCTGCTCTTGGTAAAATTGAACAGATTTGACATTTTTTTGTTTTATAGGATCAAGCACTCCTATATTTCAAGGATCGGGGTCAGCCGATCTGCCTATTCCTGGTTTTTCTAAACACAATAATACTGAGAAAGACACACAAAGATTATGTAATTTTTCACCTCGCAACGTTTTGAGAGAGGCAGGAATTAATCGTAAAGATACGACTCCCAAAAAACGATTTTTATATGCCCACTTGAAGAAAGTATTTTGCCGTTTGAAAAGGGTGACACGCAACAAGGACAATTTTAAAAAACGATTGTTTGCTGCTAAAATTTTTTCCAAAGAACATGGATTAGAGGAAAAAATATCCACGTTGAACAGCTTGGCAGCACAGTTCATCCGATGTCAAATAAGGGAAAACGGCAGATCTAAAAAAACAACACCGTTTTACGGCGGACGATAAAATTCTCGCTCTCACTTTGCCCAAGAGCGTACCGGTTCCTTGCTAAAATCTTCACTCTACCGTCTAAATCAACGTTAACAAGATTTCTCCATATTATCAATTTTAAGCCTGGTGTAAATCTTGAAATATTTGAAGCGCTGAAGAGATCCACCCAAAACTTAAGTGAGCCTGACAAATATGTGTCAGTACTTTTTGACGAGATGGCCATTATGCCAAGTTTAAACTTCAACGAGAAAGATGGCTACATTAAGGGATTTGAAGACATGGGTGAAGGAGCCCGATCTCAAGAAATCGCCGATCACGCTTTAGTTTTCATGCTAAGGGGATTGAAGAAAAAGTTTAAGCAGCCACTTTGCTACGCGTTTTCGAGTAAAGGTGGAGCGAAGAAAGCGCAAATACGAAAAATGTTACTGCAAATTATAAGGCTTTTGCTTGCTATTGGCTTAAAACCTATCACAACTATTTGCGATCAATCACAGGTCAATGTGTCATTGATTAAATCTCTCCTGGAAGATACAAGAGCGGAGCACATTAGAAAAGGCGATAATGACTATAAAGAAGGTTCATTTGAAATCGATGGCTTTACAATCTTCCCAATTTTTGACCCGCCCCATATGTTGAAGGGCATTTAATGCATTTAATATTGAGAACACTTATTTTATTGAGATTTTGTTCAACTGAATTTATTGTGTTTTATTATTTTATTAAAGTAAAAACACAAATTTGTTCTTACAATATATAAGCTATAGAAACTATAGCAACAATACGCGCAGCCCAACCAATTAGATGCGTTACATCGCCGCGTTCCAAGGTTGCGTTCGTGACGTTTTATTTTTTGTGATTTAGGTCCCCATCCCAAACCTGCGTTAAGAAGCATAACTTCAATAATTTATTAATCTAAATTAGAGATATACAACAGGTATTTCATAATAATTTAGCAATACAATGAGTCAGGTCATTGCAATCATCGTTTTTATATTATTTTTCAGTCGTTGATGTGCCTGTAGCGCTATTTGTCCGATAATACCTTCAGGAGAATTAGGAGCTTCTATTGATAATATCTTAGCCGATTCTTCCAAAAAGGATGCAGCTCTCTTCAGTTCTTTTCTAAAAGCCGTTTCATCAAGTTCGTCTGAATGAAACTGATTTCTAGATAAATAAATAATAGGTGCGTGCAGTTCATATAGCGTTATTCCTAGAAAAAATGTGTTAAATCTCTATTAGTTTTTATCGATAAATAAAGTAGGTAAGAATCAAAACATTTTTTCAATATTGAGAGAAAGCATAACAATAACTGATGAATTGTTAAAAAATGGATAGTTGCTGGAAAAATTAACGGAAAGACTCCATATGATAAGTTCCCTTTCATAATATATTATAGCGGATGTGTTGAAATGTTTTTGGTACCAGCTGATAGCTGCTATCACAATATACGTATAGAGCAGAAATACGTTTCTACTCCAAATCTAATAATTTCAAGTAGCTACTAGAGTATTGACACCAATAGATACGAACCTCTGAGTCTAGAATAACCAGGCTCAATGACATTAAGAACTTCTAAGAGTTTTTCACATAATTCAACCTTTCGTTCCAACAATAAATCTGGTAAATCATCAAGCACATAACCTTCAGCTCTGCCATATAGCTGTGAGAGAGACTGACGAAGCATGGAGTTGTAAGCATGTTTGGGATGCAAAATAGGTCTATATTTCCTGATCAACTGCTCCCTTTTCTCAATGCCTTCGGCGCGGGCTGCATAATACTCAACCTCGTCAATTTCTGATTGAATCACAGAAAACACTTTCCTCACTGCGGCTCCTTTGGTGGTAAAGTCGCAATGTGAACATTTCCAGATCGCTTCAGAATCTAAAAAAAAAACATTATACATCAAAATGTTTTTGGAGTAAAGCCATTAGATCAATACAATTTGTATTTTCTTACACTAATAGCTCTGACACAAGGTACCATAATAAAGTTTTATTTACAAATCTGCAAGTTCGACATTTCCAAAAAAAAATTATCTAGCATTTATCAAAAAATTTACGTTTATTTATTTATTTTAATCTTACGACTTGTCGTCAAATAAGCTATCCATTTTTAAAATGTTTTTAACAACAAAAAAAAGGTTATAATTAGGAAGTTTCCATTGCACGAAAATACTAATTATGATACTGTCACATCATTATAATAAAGATAACTTTAAAAATTCTGAAAGAATTATTTTGATATCTTCAATTTCAACGGAGATATTCCATTTCTTGTACGTGGGGTCCCAAACGAAACTGATTTTCGAATATGACGTCACGCGGTACAAGTTTGCTGTTTTTTATAGACCAAGAGGCGGGCGTTAATATATGAAGCTCATTTGTGACAGGATGAAATTTTCAGGGAAGGTAGTATTAATTATGACAAAGAAAAAGCGCTAGGGTTGCCTAGTCAAATCCTGGTGCGACGGCCGGGATAAGCCACTTCCGGTGCAAAATGTCAATTTTTATATGTATATGTATATATGTATAAATTCAAACAGCTCAAAATTACAAGTGGCCCTTTGTCCAGCATGGTAACCATAGTTTTTAAGAAAATGACATTTCGAAAATTATAAATTGTTAATAACTGCTCAAAATTGGATAAAATATAATAGTTAAATCCTGTATCACGGAAAAGAAAAGTTATACATTTTGTAAAGTAGTATCAGTATATGCAAAAATTTAAATTTTTGATGTGAAACATCTTTAGGTACGGGTGTAAAGTCGTTTAAATGGAACGTCGCCAAATGTCATTTGTTATTGCATTTTGAAACTACGTGGTCAATAATTATAGTTTTTTTACTAACATTATCAGCGGTAATGTGTCATGCATCGTTTTTTTTTTTTTTTTTTTTTATTAAAAAAACAGATAGATTATTATGTATTGTTTTTTTTCTTATTGAAAAATTATTAATGTGATATTTTTTAGCACCTTACCTATATTAAAAATGTTAAAAATTCAATTTTCAACAAAAAATATCTCGCATTATTTTCTAATTTAACTAGCATAAAGAGATACCTTTATTAAAAAAAATATATTTAATTTTTATTTCATGATTTTCTTGACTTTTTTTCAAAGCAACTACCTTAAACTACGTTTTGTTTAAAAATGTTTACATAATATTATTGTAAAAAAAAAAATAAATATTTTAATAGCACGTTAATATTTGTTCGGAACATTTTTGAATAGTTTAATGTATAGTAAACTATATTGAAACTCATGTCGATCACTCACGTATGTAATATAATAAAATTAAAAAACCGGTTGATTTGTGAATCAGAATTGTCAATCATTGGCAATGTTTGCCTTCTTCAGGCCTAAAATTACATAATTCTAATAATGTAATTTTTAACTATTTTGTTGCCTTCTTCAAGCCTAAAATTACATAATTATAATAATGTAATTTTAGGCTTGAAGAAGGCAACAAAATAGTTGCTGAAAAGTTGCCATAATAAAGATTGACAATTCTGACTCACAAATCAATCGGTTTTTTCTTTTATTATAGTAAATTATTATTATTTCCCATTTTTTCATTATAGTTATTTTGGTTTTATATTCGCTTAGTTAACTTTATACCTGTGTCTGATTAAGTTGAATTTCAAGAAAAAATATTAATCGAGGTTCACTAAAGTCAAATGCTTCAATTAGTTTTTAGTGTCAAACCAAATTTAAAATCACAAACAAAAATCAACCTTTTTTCTCTTTTCGAAACAAACTCCAAACCACCTTTTTTAAAACTTTTATTACAGGTTACTAATACCTTCAAGTAAGTAATTTATACTAATTTATATAAGAGGTGCACGTTGAATTACGTTGAAAAATAAAAATAAGAAATTGCTACCCTAAAATACATAAATTCTTGGGAAAATTGTCAATACCAGATTCAGGCAATTCCTGCGTAATTATACGGATATGAGTTAGAAACCAAATGCGTTGAAAACATAAAGTTATAAATAACTAGACATACGTATGAATGTTTGCCAAACACAAGGCCGATAACTCATTTCAGAACGGTTACAATATATAAGTATACATATATACATAATGTTATTTGACAGCTTTAAAAATGTCAAAAAAACAAATATAATTTATAAGTTTTCAATGTGTTACCCAAAATTTCCTTAGGCAACCCTATGTATTTCAATACAGCTCTTCGAGATCTACAATATGGCGTCAATTGTATACTGTCATATAATGACGAAAGATAATTATGAGCTAATGAAATATGTGTATTTTGCACCGGAAGTGAGCTCCTCCCGGCCTTCGCACCAGGATTTGACGAGGCAACCCTAGCACTTATTCTTTGTCATACTAGATTCTACCTTCCCTGAAAATTTCATCCTGTCACAAATGAGCTATATAAATTTACGCCTACCTCTCGACCTATTAGCTTTGTGAGTAATTAGAACCTAAGTTACTTAGTAACTATTTTGTTGTAATACAGACTTTTCTATTTATATTAAATTAAAATTAACTGTCAAAAATTTAAATATCGTCATCAACTGGTTTGTTTTTAGTGTTTCCATAACAATTTACGAGTTTATAGAGAGAGATTTATCGGAAGTTACCATGTTAAATTACCACACATACAAACTGAAAATAACTTTTAAAAATATCGTGCCGCGTGACGTCACCCGGACTGAAAACGGAATTTCTTGGAGAATTGTCAATTCAAACTTTGAAGTAGCATAACTTTATTGTTTTTAAAGATATTTCAAAAATTCTTCCGCCATTAATTTTATAATTTTTAGAACTATGATTTAGACCAAAAAAATAAAAAAGGGAAACTTCCTAATTCTCAGCCTGAAATTTGGAATTTACATTTGACAATTAATGACAATTGATATTTGATGCACAAAACGGTTACAAAAGCGTTCCAACCAATAGGCGTTATGCAAATTTTCAGAATGATCGGCCTACTTTGATAAAATCCGCTTTTGTTTTGTTTGAAAAACAATCGCGTCGTAGTAAAGCAAACAATTTACTGTCATTATCTTAGATATCAAAGTAGGCCGATCATTCTGAAAATTTGCATAACGCCATAACTTTTCATTGTGAACAACTTTTCTTAGTGACACTTTTGCGTACTATGAACGGAAAAGGTACTTTACCTGAAATGAAAAGAGGTTTTGCTCAACTGTAAAGGCCTACTTGATTTAAAAAAATCGAAAGTTAACTAAAAATAAGTTTCAGACCAAGCAGGGCGGAATCCCAAAATATGAAATTCCAATTCGAAAATGTTTGGTCAATCTCACCTATTGTGAACTCAATCCGGGGACACACTGTATATAAAAGAAATAATAACGGCCCTAATACAGACCCTTGAGGTACACCGATATTAATTTGACGGGAATCCGAACAATGAAAATTAACGCACACCCGCTGAGTTTTGTTTTTCAAGAATGCTGCAATCCAGGAAAGACTGCTATCACGAATACATATCTTTTCTATTTTAAATAGCAAAATGTATGTTTAACAAGATCAAATACCTTTGAGAAATGGCAAAAAATATTTATTTTCATTTAAAGTTTTAGATTCTAAGTCTATGGAATTGATATGTTGCCGTTCCTGTTAACAGACTGACAAAAACGTGATTTAATAATCATATCATTAATATCTAAAAATGATTTAATTCTATGTAGAAAACAATATTCTAAATAATTATAAAGTATTAAAAATACTGAAATTAGTAAAAATACTATGGAAGTGCATTTTGGTATCCGTCTTATGACTTCTTGTATCGTGAAAATGTTGATAATACAAATACTGAAACAGATCTGTAGTTAGAAATCTCTGATTTATCTCCATATTTAAAGAGTGGAGTAACTTCTGATTCTTTTAAAATATCAGTAACTTACCCAACGGATTTGTTGACATAACAAGTCCAGATTCAGAATCACATCTGGTGCATTTGAGTGAACTTAAATGTGTTCCCAGTTCGGTAGGGTCAGAGCATCGATTGCAGGTACATTCGAAATACTTGCTTTCAAGGAGATGTTCCCGACGGACCAATGTCGGCGTGAGGACGTATGTGTAAGAAGAAAATAGCTCAGCACCTGTTTCTATTTTAACAAGAGCATGAACTTTAAGCCTGTAATCGTTAATTAAAATTATGTATAACAGAAATAATTGTCACTAGAATTCATTTTTCAGTTTGATTTATTTACCTGAAATCTTCTCCATCATTTGTAGGTCCTGGTACTATAGAGTGGGTAGTATTAGGAACACAGTTGTGCGAAGGAATTGCAAATTGTGGATAAATTGCTCTAATGTTGTATCCACCACGGGTTCTTGCTTCAAAAGTATTCACCTCAAGGATACCGCAGACTGTGTGGATTAGCTCCTCGTTGTATTTATCTGACAATTTGCATCGTTCCCGTAAGAAATTAACAACGTTTACTTGGTTTACGTTCCAGAGTGGTTTTTCTTTTCGTATTTTGTTATGAGATTCCATTAATGACACTTCATTTTCCCAACGTTTTGGATATGCATCTTTTGCCACCAAAACCCTGTATAGTACGGTATAATTAAACATTGACCCGGACATTTGAAACCTCAAGCTAAAAATTGGTGGAAATGTCAAAGAATAGTGTTCTGATTGATATCCAAAACTTCCCGAAAAATCCCTCTGGGGAAAATCCGCCATCTTGAAAAAAACATGAAATTTTACCACCTTTATTACTTTTTTCGAAATATCTCAGAAACGGTCGACTTAAGCAATTCTTCCACAACATAATGTTTTAAAGAGGATTACATTTCCTACAATTTTCATTCCCACACCTTTTCTGTGGTACTAATGGTAAGCGCGCTACAGCTTCTTGAAAATCACGCACTTTTTGTAATCTTAGTAATCAATTGTTATAATGTTAAATTCTTTTCAATAGCTTTATTTATTGTGTTCTTCATCGAATTTTAAATTGAAAATAACTATGTTCATAAAGCAAGGAACACCCTAAGCCGTGCTTTTTGTCACATTTCGATATCTTTAAAAATTGAGAAGCTATAGACAGTCAAAGTTGAAATCATCACAGAGTTTTACGTGTTCTTTTTAACACGCGTTTCGAGTACCTTTCATACCGAATACAAAAAAATCCGTCTAGGAATCCATAGGAAATTTAAGGCCCTAAACGATCTCGATAACTTAAAAAATGTTCAACTTATAAGCATTTAAGTTTAGTTCAAAATCAGTTTTTTTCTTCTATTTGGCAATTTTTCATTCAATTCGCTTGAACTTAAATGCTTATAAATTAAAAATGTCTGAAGTTATCGAGATAGGACAAAAAACATCGTTTAGGGCCTTAAATTTCCTATGGATTCCTAGACGGATTTTTTTGTATTCGGTATGAAAGGTACTCGAAACGCGTGTTAAAAAGAACACGTAAAACTCTGTGATGATTTCAACTTTGACTGTCTATAGCTTCTCAATTTTTAAAGATATTGAAATGGGACAAAAAGCACGGCTTAGGGTGTTCCTTGCTTTATGAACATAGTTATTTTCAATTTAAAATTCGATGAAGAACACAATAAATTTGGAAAATTTGGTTGCGGCCACCCTACAGACACAATTTTTCTAAGGTAGTATTTTTTAAAGTAGAAATGGAACACTTGACACGACATGCTCTAGTTAAAAAGTGTGTTCAGAAAATATTAAATTCTCGTATGGAGGTTATAGGTAGACCTATTCATGGTCTATCTGACTGTTTCGAACAATTTTGAATATCAAGGGGCCACACTACAGAAGATATTTTTCCTATATCTTACTTTTTAACCGACTTCAAAAAAAGGAGGTGAGTAGATATGATTCGCCGGTTCCGGGACCTCCCAGACTACCAGCCTACCAACGGAAAAGCCATTTTCCAGCATGGCGTCGCTTTTCCGGAAAAAATTAAAAAAGTCGACATTATACTCAAATTAAAGGGAAAAGGCGGTGCCTACACGTTGCTGTAGTCCAATCGCAGCTCGGCAGCTTCGTTTGCGAATCGGGTGGGAGGGCACCATTGAAATTTTTTTTTTTAAAGTGGACATTATACTTTAATTATATGGCAAGGCGGTGCCTACACGTTGCTGTCGTCCAATCGCAGCTCGGCATCTTCGTTTACATATCGGGTGGGAGGGCACCTTTGAAAAATTTTTTTTCAAAGTGGACATTATACTCTAATTATATGGCAAGGCGGTGCCTATACGTTGCTGTCGTCCAATCGCGGCTCTGCAGCTTCGTTTGCGAATCGGGTGGGAGGGCACCATTAAAAAAAAATTTTTTTAAGTGGACATTA